>OU898278.1:76395821-76828321 GCA_918026665.1 Diabrotica balteata | reverse complement strand
TTTTTAATAATTTACTCTATGAAAAATACAGACTTCTCCAAACAAAATCTACAAATCTTTCACTAATTATATCAACTTCAGAATCAAATTTCCAAGTACTTTCCCAATTTCATTACTTCTTTTCCTGTACTATTTATTTCTCGTACTAATTTCGTAGAAATTCTTATAATTGTTCCCCTCTTTATTTTATATCTTTATTCATTTATTTCCGCATATACTATTTCAGTATCTTTATTCATTGCCGCATTATTATTTATTCTTTTTGTATCCGCATATAATATCCATTTCATCATCTCTACATATAACTCTCTATATTTCATATTTCAATATTTCCTATAATTCTATTTTTCATCTTATTTCCCACATATTTTCACATATACTATTTATCATTATAATATTCCCTATTTCCCAATTTCTACAAAATATCGATTTGTCCATAGTACTTTGCTCATTTATTTATACTTGTAACTCCTATAAATCTACTTGAAAATAAATCAACCTTTTTTGTTTATATAAATTTATCATTATTCTGTACATTTGTTCCTAATAAATTATTTAATTATCAAATTTATCTCAAGATATGCTTATTTATTAATTATCCTTCTATTTACAAAACTTATATCTTATAATACCAAATTCGTGTCATAATATTGCATTATTTAAATTATTTACAATGTTTTTGTTGATTAGAGTTACTTCTGAACCTGTATCTATAATAATAACTTGTATACTGAATCTTGTATGTACCCTTCAATAAACTTTAAAGTATTAGTGTTATTGTTTTTATTTAATTCCCCAGTATCTCTAATAAACTCCCTTGGATGTTCATACTTTGATAAGTAGACAATATTATGCACATAGGAGCGGTCTAAGCAAAATTTCTCCCTTCTGCATCAACACTTGCTTCCCCCCTATTCTCCTCTGTTCTAACTACATTCACCTGTCTTCTCTCCTCATTTTCCCCCCTATTATATCTTGGATTCCCTTCTCTGTAAACTTCCCTATTTCTCGTCTCCTGTGGATAATTTCCCTGGTTCTGTCTCCAATTATTGCCTCTGTCATTCCCTTGTCTCCAGTTATTCTCTCTATCATTGTTTGGATTCCCTTGTCTACGTTCCCAGTTATATCGTCCGATATCTCTCCTGACATTGTTCATATTCTCTCCCCTATTTGTAAAATCCCTGCTTCTATTTTGTCTCTCAAATTCTCTTTCCCTATAATTATTCCCTCGATTCACATATCCCTGTCTATTTGCTGTGTTATTCCTATATGTCACTTGCTCTTGTCCATTTCGATTCTGCGTCCCTACACTCCTCTCAATCCTCTGAAGATATCCTGTCAAACTTTCCATCGTCTTTATATTGTGGAGAGCTATTGTTTCTGCCATGTTATGGTTATATTGCCTGGCAATGTATAGGACAATCTCCTCTTCTCGCATAGCCGGTTCTAAATATTGTGCTGTCTGGAATAACTGCATTGCGTACAGATTGTAGTTGGTACTTTTTTCATAATTGAATTTCCCAAAATACAACCGCTCCCTGAAACTAGCCTGTTGGTTTTCTCCCCAAAAATAGTTAATAAACTTGGCCTCAAATTCCTGCACATTATTTATGGAATTTTCATTATTGCAAAACCATAATAATGGCATGCCCACTAACATGTTTCGAATATTCAATTTCATTTCTATTGGATCCCTTACATTCTTTACCTTATTTTTGATGATATCTACAAATATTCTAGGATGTAAGTGATTCAGGTTTCCATCAAACTTTATTCCCCATCATTATAACTCGGCACCACAGTACTCACTACTCTTGTTTGTCCTAGATTTGATTCCAAACGCTGAATCTCCTCACTTGCATTTTTAAATTTCTCTCTCAATTCCTCAACTTGTCCCTGTAATACTCTATCTCCCTTTTCCGCCTGATTTGCATGCATACCCATTTCCAGTTCCAAATTCTGCAATCCCTTCTTTATATTATTTTTTATAATGGTAATTTTTTCCTCATAATCCTGAGTTTGCCTTTTAACACTTTCTACCTCCCTAACAATCTCTTTATTCTGCTTATTAACTTCTTTGTTTATTTCCATTGGTAAATTCTCTTTAATGGCTGTTCCCAACTCTACAAATCTGCTCCCAATTTCCTGTCCTATTTCCGCTCTAATTATGGCCTTTTCTCTGGATATCTCCTCCTGTACATTCCTCTTAAAATTCTCACTTTCTCCTCTGACCTGTTCTACTTTCTCTTCTAAACCTTGGGTAATTTGTAGCATCTCTTCCCTGACTATCTTCACTTCTTCTTTGATTTCTTCCCTCATTTTAATTAACTCTTCCCTAAGTTCTCCTTTAATATTATTTTCCATTTTGTTCATATCCCCCCTAATATTGTTAATATTACTATCCATTTTGTGCATATCTCCCCTAATATTATGATCCATCTGTTGTAACATCCGCATTATTTGCCTCATATCCATCTGTGTCATCCCTGACTCTCCAACATCTCCTTCCCTACGTCTCTCCTCCTGCACTCTACATTCATCCACACTTTCATCACGTCTATCTCTCACTGTCTCATCCAACTCCTCTCTCAAACTATCTGTTAGACTTCCCTCTCTATCACCTTGTCCTGCTTCTTGTCTGCCTTGCTCTAAATATTGTACTACAAATTCTCCTGATCCTCCTCTGCTTTCTTCATCTACCTGTATACCCTGTTCCTGTTCTAACACCTGTTCTCCTTCACTCTCTTTCGGTACGATTTCTTTTCCATTTCTTAAAGTCATTCGGTCTGCCATTTTATCCTAATCTCTATTTATTCTCAAATTTAACTTTAACTACCCCAGAATCTCTACAACTCTAATCACACCAATTTGTTTTTATTTTAATCTGTGTATTATTAATAAATCTGCTTAAAAAAAAACACCCTTATTTCTGTTTTCCCAGAGGCCCCACGTTGGGCGCCAATTGTAATAGTTTTGTTTTTATTATTTTTATGTTTTATTGTTAATAAATATAATTTTAATTGAATTGAAGTGAATTTTAAAAGTATGTAGTTCGTTGTTAATATACTATACCTCGGCTAGCTCAATTATTTGTTCTAAGCAATCTGTCACTGTGTGACGTCAACTCTGTAGTCTCCTGGTAGAGTTCAAAAAGAAATTAAACCAAAATTTACTTTATATTTTTGATAAATTAACCCAAATGAAGCACGTTATTTATTAATATTGAACAAATTTAATATAAACAATAAAATTCGTCTGCAACTTGGGTTGCCTTTAAAAATTTACAAAAATAGGAATCGTGTAAACCTTAATGTGTCGTGAAAATAGAATTTGATTACAAAATGTGGAAACTCTCTACAATTACCTTAAATCTAAATGACTATTGCAACTTTATAAAGTGTTTAAATGAAATATAAAGAAAAGAAAACTGAACACTTTATGCCGCTGACTTATAACTCGCATTAAAATATAATCAAAATTTCAAATGATCCCCAAAATTATTATCCAAACTCACTTTCAAACAGTTCTGATTTTTTTTTTTTTAAAGAAAACTAACTACTCGCAAAATAATCGGTGATACTGGAATATCTATCCTCTCTTCGGAAGTTAAAGGTACGTACTATTATATTTTTATTTTAATGATCATTAATATTTCAATTTTTAAGGCCTATCGCAATTAGTTAATTCATGAATTTTTACTTTTTCAATCTAAATGACATTTCTGCACTCCAATTATAATTTATAAGTCAAAATTTCTCTTACTCTCTGGAACAAATTCTGGATATCTCTATTTGAAAATGTGGAAAAACTAAATTATAATTAAACGATTTTAAAGCACTCCCGGACTATTCCACCTTTTTAGGGCTCTTCCTCCAAAATTTTCGTCGCCTCCAACAACCTATTCTTCCTTGTTAACCGCCATAGCTAGCACCAACCACCCAAAAAAATTCGTTGCTAACAGCAACCCCCTTTCTTTTTTCATTCCGTCTTCTATTTTATTCAACCATAAAACTGTCCTGTTTTGACATATTTGTCAAACCACATTAATTTCTCATAAGCACTTTAATCACATCTAATTTGGGAATTTATAAAAAAAAATTCAGATATAAAACTTAACAATACTAATATAATTTATTCTTTTCATCTCCACATCATTGTAATTTATTTAACAAAACCCCTATTAATTTAGTTCCCACAGACTTTTGACAGTTTATTTTTCTGACGTTTATTTTTGAAATTTCTATGTTTAAATAATTTTTTAAGAATTCTTCTTTTTTATTCCTTTTAAGGTTTAGACGATTCACCTATACACTAGGCAACTATACTATTCAGAAATTATTAACACTATACCAGGTAAGTCAAAATTAATTTATTTAGCAATTTACTAATCTTTTCTCCCTTTTATTTCAGAGTCGACCCCACATTGTGATGGCTTCATGAAATTCATGAACAACAAACTCATATAAAAATCCCTTTAAGTTATATCCTCTTTGACATATTGAAATCATTTCAATATATATATATATATATATATATACCTGGTATTTAGGCGGCACACGCCCTTCCGGTAGGGATCTATGGAGAAGTATCACCAAGCCGCAAGCCCTTATCTCTTGCCGTACTGCTCCACCATAGACCGATCAGACACCAGCATATTCTACTCTACGCCGCAGACTCCGTTAGAATTTTAAACTGCTGCGTTAGCCTTTTTGTTTTCTGTACACCGAGCTGGGAATTAAACTCACATCCACTGAACCACTAGCAGTGAAGCGAGTGAGAATCCGGCTGTCCTGCCCGCTTTACTATCTGACATATTTCAAAACATCCTGTATTTAAACAGTTTTTATATTGGTGGAGATACGTAGACGACGTACTGGTAAGTTTCACAGAAACTAACAGGCAACTCAATCAATTTTTATACTATATTAATTCACTTCATAGTCATATTGAATTTACAATAGAAACAGAACAAAATCAATCCATAAATTTTTTAGATCTAAAAATTATCAGACTTAAAAATTCATCATCCCGTCCAACACAACATAAACTGGCAGCCTATCATAATATGTTACATAAATTAACAGAAATTCCGATGTCAAAATACAACTTTGAGAGAGAATTAAATATCATTAAGCAAATAGCAGTAAACAACGGATACAACGAATAAACAATTAATAAAACCTTAAATCAAAAACTACACAAGAAAGCCCTGAAATTAGTATTTCCACATAATTAGTATTAAACAACAAGAGCCAAAATAAAAAACACTTACACAGTGGTGTGTACAAACTTAAATGTGGCGACTGCCCAAAAACTTACATCGGTCAAACTGGTGGAAACTTTAATAAATGAATAGCAGAACATAAAAAGGCTTTCAATAATAAAAAAACAGATTCTACATACGCACTTCACCTTCTAGATCACAATCATTCTTTTAATGACGAATTTAAAATTCTTCACATTCAAAATAAAGGCCTTAAGCTATCCTTGTTAGAATCTATGGAAAAGAACAAATTAAAAAACACATATATAATTCTGAATGACCAACTTGAGACAAACAGTTATTCTCTCCTCAACCTATTTCATTAGAGATTATAAAGTGTAAACGCATGCCAAAAATAGATTACTTAAGAAAGGCAATCAGCCGAAACAGCTGTAGTGATAAGAGGTTAAAATAAATTTTGTGGAAGTTAGAAAACAAAGTTTTTAGTGTTTTATTGTTACATAAAATAAATTTCCATCAAGTAACGGTCGAATCCATCAATTATTTTTTATTCTTATTTTGATCTCCTGATTGTAATCATTTGTGGAGTTAATCATTGTTCCCAGATATGCATACTTTTCCACTTGCTCGACGTTGGTTATTTCTTTGAGTTTTCGATATTCTCATAAATTTCGTCTTCTTGGCATTCATTGTTAGACCATACTTTTTCCATACTCTGCTATTCTGATCACCAGTCTCTGAAGATCGCCAATGTTGTCGGCTAAGATCACAGTGTCGTCCGCATATTATCTAATGTTGTTAATGGGAACTCAATTTACCTTTATTCCAGCTGTTTCACCCTCAAGAGCGATTTTCAGGATCTCTTCAGAGTAGGCATTAAAAAGAATTGGCGACAATACGCATCCCTGTCTCACTCCACATCTAATATTTAGGGAGACAAATCCACATTCTCTTGCGTTTTTCTTTTTATGGTGACAAATAAAAATCGATGTTAACCACTCTTTGGGTAATACGCTTGAACTATAAATTTGGTTGAAGAGTATCCCTAAAACATCAATGTGCTTCTCATCTAGAATTTTTAGGATTTCTATAGGAAGCATGTCAGGTCGAGGGCTTTTTCTACTCTTCATTGTTTTTAATGCGTGTAATATTTCTTTTTTGTAATATATGGACTTAATTCGTCTAACGTAAGTTCTATGTGCTCCAGATATCCTCTTTCATCATCGAACAATTCGTCGATATATTCTGACCATCTTTGTACTTTCTCGTCCGTATGTGTTATAGTAGTCCCGTGTCTATCCAAAATTACAAAGTGGGATTTCGTTTTCTTAGTCATGCCAGTTCTTTAACTTTTTTGTGTATGTTAAACAGATTCTTGTGTAGATCATTACTGAGCAGTAATTTTTTAGATTTGATTCTTTTTTTTTACGTGAAGAATAATTATATTTTTACGAATTTTATCTATAGCATTTTATCGTTCGGTAAATGGAGTCAGATTTATACTTGACTTATATTTGTTCTTTTTATGTTATTCCACAATTGATTTTCAGGAGAAACCGTTTTTTGATCTTTCATCTAAGACTATGTGTTAGTCCAGTCGTCAGAGATGATTTGACCTCTAAAAACGAGACAAAAAAGCTGAATTTTGATGCTGAATGTCAAGTTTCTTACACCAAAAATAATGCATAAAAGTTTGATACTCCTACTCCTGGATTCCCTTTAAAATCTACCTCATAGGAGGAGGGGGAAAACATCGATGTACCAAGAATTGTAAGCCGTAGAAAAAAAATGTTTTAAACAAAAACTGCAGCTGAGACAAAATGTTTGTAAGTAGTCCTTCTGTACAGTAAACTGTTCTCTTTTGTTTTTGAGCAGAGCTTTTGAAGAGATTTTGAATGAATTTGAATTTTTACGTTTTGCTTCACTTTCATGGATCAATCGCTGTGGAATTTTCATTATTAGAGCCTATTTTAGAAAACTTACTTGTGCAATCAATAAGAAACAGTTTTAAAATATTTTAGATAGTTTTAATGTGAAGGTATTTCAGCGTTTTTTAAGCATATTACAAATATCTTATGTTTGTTGCCAAAATACAAAATTGAAATTTTGTGCTATAGGTTTTAAATATTGGGCTAAAACAATCAAATTTCCATAGTGTTCAGTGAATGGAAGTTAAAAAATTTTATTGGTCTCGTGAGAATCGTAAAAAATAGCAGAAATCGCGCAGAAACTTTTATGTTTATATAAACTGACTTTATTTTTTTGAAAGATTTGCAAGAAAACTGCATTTATCGTCTTTAAAACGCATTTTAATTTTTATGTAAAAAATGATTTCGCAGGCATAACTGACATTCAAAATAGACGGCCGCTTTAAGTTTTGTTTCTGAGAGAATCGTTTATTCTAGAGCAAAAGTAGTAATAAACATTTTTCATCAAAATTATCTGCATTTATTATTTAAAACATAAAATATTTTTTCTACGGCGTAAAGACTCCTGGTTAATGGATGTTTCTGTTTCCCTCCCTACGACTGGAGTATTTATGTGACTTAGTTGAACGATTCATTTTTATTAAAAGTTAATATTTATTTGTTTTTTATTGCAGTACAAATTGTACAAGTTCGTCGGTAAGTAGGGAATAAGTTAAGGGTGTAATAATATAAACTTTTTTCTCCAACCTGTTTATTTATCTATTTATTTATATAGTGTTAAAACGCGGGAGCTTTTTACTCCATTCAGGTATGCCCCAATTAGTGCTTACTCCAAAATTAGTTCCAAAAACAAATCAGTCAACTTTTATTACAGTATGCATCGGTTGATGCTTACCGTCAAAAGAATTTCAGTTGATATGGTTTTCGCGTTTCGTTTGGTTTTTTGGTTTAAAATTTGGTTTTTACCTAGAAAAATCGAATTAGTTGTTTCTGCAGAGTTTAGTTCACGACTGGTACACCATTTCAACCAAATACTCTGCATTAGGATGAGTATTTATACTTTAACATGTCAACTATACTTGAACATGTTAACGTGTGTATTCAACAAACACGAACATGTCAAATAAATGCTGGTTATCGGTCACGTTCTCACACAAGCTGCGATTCAGGCAAATGGCGCATACTAGCCTTCGGGTAGGTCAAAAGACTAAATCGCGATACCTGAGCATCGAGGTCACGTACGATAAACGTGAGCTCGATTGCCGGACCTTTCGGTTGCTGAGTCGGCGAGGAGAACAAAATTTATTTTGTCAATTCGGTGGCTGAGTGACCGAGCACACACACATTTCGGATAGAGAGACACTGACCTAAGTCTGTGGCTCGCTGTCCGGAACATACACTTTTTGGGGACACAAGTCCCAAGTCAAGTATTCAATTAACTTCAGCTATTCATAGGGAGAAAACGTCTTTAAACTACCTCTAAAATTAGGTGACTTAACTACACAAAGTAAAACAGATCATGTCCTATTACCCAGGGCATCTAAAGTAACGTTCAGTACAAAGCCTCCTTATTCGTTATGTCCTGCGATGGGGAGGGGTGGTGGCATAGCTTGGGGGTCAGATAGGTACCACTCCATTACGGAGTGTAACCAGTTTGATCTTCGGACATGTGGGTCCTACTGTTTCATTGGAACACACATGTCTCTCGGAGCTGGGTTGTACGCGTGTGTGTTTGTGTGTGTCGCTCTTTTTTAAGTCAAAAATCGTTTCTCCTGACTAAATGTCTATCTATAATCAACTAAAAATTAAAACAAAGCTATGTCAAGTGAAACTATTTATATAGAAAAAATTCATAATTATCAAATTTTTTACATCATGTAATTATGACATTGGCAACACCGTAGTCAAAACGTAAACCAATATTTTATTTGTCGTCTGCAATAAACTCAATTTCTGAGAGTTGAAACGGGAAATAAATTATTGAAAATATCCAGTGAACAATATAAGACATTAAGTGACGGACAGTGCTAAGAAAAAACTTTAAAATCGGTGAAATAACATCGGAAAACACCAAGGCCCTACAAAAAGTAAGATAGCTACATTAATAAGCCTATTTAACATCAAAGCGTCGAAACGAAACTCGGACCTTTGAAATTGCGACGTTGCGGTTGTGAGTAGACTTTCGGGATTGGCACAGAAAGATAACAACAGTTAATAAACATAAAATAAATACGGTAAACGTTGTCTTCTCTGAACTGTTGATGTGAAAGACAGTGTTTGGCGCCGCAAAATAGAAAAATATCTGAAAAATTTAGACATTGATGATACACTTTCAGAAGGAGGGTCAAAAAGGAAGGACAGATATAAATACAGCGAGGAAGAAGATAACATTTTCAAAAGAGCAAGAATTTCTCGAGAATACCAACAAAAACTCCAAGGAAAAAAAATGAGGAAACAAAAAATTGATCAATTACTAATAATGATAAGCCACCTTACCGATGACATTAAGGAAATAAAAAGAAATC
The DNA here is from genome assembly GCA_918026665.1 of Diabrotica balteata. Classification (NCBI taxonomy): domain Eukaryota; kingdom Metazoa; phylum Arthropoda; class Insecta; order Coleoptera; family Chrysomelidae; genus Diabrotica; species Diabrotica balteata. The sequence continues at coordinate 76,818,644 of OU898278.1, read as the reverse complement.
AAAAAGAAAGCAAGGAAACAATAGAAAAACTCATTATGGAAAACAGAGAGCTGGAGAAAACAATGAGCAAATGGAATGAACACATCCAAAAGAAAAAAAGAAAATTGAACAACAAATATAGAAAACTGTACCGGCTCTGCGGAAACACATCTAAGCTATTAATACATAATACGCTCATGATGTATAAAAAAGTAGTGAAGCCGGTATAGACATATGGCATACAGTTCTGGGGATGCTAGTAACATCAAAAAGATTCAAAATGTTCTGAATAAAGTGCTGAAGAACATTGTAAATGCTCCCTGGTACATAAGAAGTAGGAAACTACACAGAGACCTAAATGTGGAAATGGTCGCAGATGTGATTAAAGTATTTGCAAAAGAGCATGAAAAGAAAATTCATAACCATGCAAACGTAGAGGCTATTCAACTCGTGGATTAGTCTTTACTAGTCTTCTCACTATTTTAATTTCTTTTTCTGTTCTATTTAGAAACTAGAATGCTAGTTTCGAGTTAGTGTAAAATATTGTTAGTGCACATAGTTTGTCTAAAAGTTATTACTATGTTTAAGCCGTTTAAAACAATTAAGTAATACCATTGGGAATATCTTAACAAACATTAGTTTTAAGATTGTTTACGGAAAAATTTTGCTTGTTAGTCTAATCTTTTGTGACTAGTTGTAAAAAAATTATTAAAGACTTTGATGGATTCACATATTAGCTTTTACCACTCGACAGCAGATTTTTAATATACGTCATAATATGATCGTCATAATATAACTCGTTTTTTTTTAGTTTATTGTGTCTAAACTACAAGGTTATTGACATTGGGTCAATTTTTTTACTATACATTTTACTTTACATTAGATATAATTTTGAAATAAAGAGAACATGTAAAAGAGAAATTAAAAAAAAGGAAACATAAAATTTTGTAAAACAAATTCGTTTCTCGAAGGAAATCTAGTACATTCTGAACAAGTTCTAATTGGCTCAGGATCACATTTGTAAGATCTTGTATTAAGTATTTTTTTGTTCTTGCTTGTACTCGATACACTGTGTAAGAATATATTAAACGGTTAACGATTCATTATACCTTTCACAGACAGCTAATTAATCCGAAGCCATGAGGTGACCATCTGTTAGCCGTATGTGACCAATAATTTGCCTCCTTTTCTTAAGTTAGGTAGCTGAAAGGTTTCGATAGTAGGTTGTATCTTGGGTAATTTCGAGGTTAAATTCGTCCATTGATTTTGCCAGGATACATATATCGGGTTGTTTTGATTCGAAGACACTCTAGCAAAGTATGTCAGAAGAAGTTGTTGCCTGCGAAACGAAAGTGGAAGTTCACCTACTTCACATCGAAGAGGTGGGACTGGATCTGAAAGCTCCGAGACATATTCTTAACCCTTGCGGCCCTGACGGTGGCAATTACGAAGCATATAATTTAGCACAGATATCTGTGATACGACTTATTTTATTTCAACATAATTCTAATAGAGGGGGCTACAGTACCTATATAAGATGATTTATATGTATTTGAGTTATTTGTAATATAAACCGGTTTTGTTGGTCTACTTGAAGTAATGGCTGGTGAATGTGATCCTTTTTCACTTGGTAAGTAGTTGTTCTTTTGTTCTAATATTGCTATGGTGTTGAAAAAACTCCATGTAGCTGTTGGTATTGACTAACATTATAAAAGGTTTATTTAAGAATAAATTATAGTTGTTTCTGCATTTGCTAATATTTCGTTTGTTCCTATAAAAGGCGTACGCAAATGCCACCAGTAGGTGCTAACGGTTACAAAAGTGGATTAAATAGATTAGAATTGATGACAAAATTTTAAACAATGAATTCTTTTCAAATGAGGTTCCTACAATTGTATTTTACGGGAGAGGGAAAACTGAAATTGATGTGATCCTTGTCCAAGCAGAAGAAGCATTAGCTGTCCTGAATGATGACTGTTTTGATATAGAAGTTGATGGAGATCCAGATTATGAAGAGGCTGATGTGTCAAAATCAGATCAGGATAAAGTAGCATTAGAAAAAGAAGAAATTACTCAAAGGCTAAAAAAGTGAAAAAACAAAAAACTATCTGGAACACTAGAAAAATTGTACCTCCAAATGGTATTTTTGATCGAACAAGAGAAAATAATTTTAGTTACGATGAAAGGGACAGTTCAGAAGACCATTCACCATTTGAATATTTTTCGCGCTATTTTCCACCCGAAATATTCAAGGAGTTGTCAGAAAAAACGAATTTTTATTTTATTTACAAAAATGTTAAAAAGTCTCAGTACTGACAAAAATAAGATACGTCACCTGATTGCCCTGCACATGGTAATTGGAATTATTAATTTTCCGAGGCTTTATTGAGCTCCCCGTAGACAATTCCATTTGATAAAAGATATCGGTATATCCCTAAACCGATTTGAAAGTTTACGTAATTATTTACATATCTCAGATATCAACACCGACTAGAATACCAATATAAACTATATATACAACACCAATGATAAACTTTAGAAAGTGAGGAAAATAAGTACCAGCTTTGAAAAACGTTGCGAAGAATTATTGCTTGAAGAAAATAACTGCATAGATGAGGCAATTATACAATTCAAGGGGCAAGGGGCAAGGGGCAAAACAGTATATTAGAGGCAAACCAAATCCTGGAGGCATAAAAGTCTTTAATTTTTGTGGTGAATCAGGAATAATATACCGATCGGTAGTTTATCAAGGCGCAACTACATTTCCTATGTCTATAGAAATGAACAACAATGCTACAACTTCACTTGTTCTGTATTTATCACAAATATTGCCAGATAATTCAAGATATAAGCTCGGGTTGGAGTATCGTAGTGACAATCATAATAAACCTAAAAATAAGAAAATAGATTTATTGGAATTCACGTTTTACGTTACAGAAGCTTTAGCTTTCTTTAAAGCTCCACTAAGAACACCGAAAAGAGGTTGTTCTTTAAATAAGTAACCTGAAAGTACTTTTAGAGATTCCCCTGGAAATTCTTCTTATACGGTTGTAAAAGATGAACCTTCCAAACGAATGAAACAGCAACAGCCTGTCAGCGAAGTTAAATATGATAAAACTCACTGTCCAATTCCTACAAAACGTCAGGAATAGCATTGCGGTTTTCAAGGATGCAGCGAAAGATCACGCACGATGTGTGAAAAGTGTAACGTCTTTCTGTGCTTGTTGAAAGACAGAAATTGTTTCAAAGGAGATTGTTTATCATATAAGACTTCAATAAAACATCATAGATTTTTATACATACTTTTTCTGTAAATAAAATATTATACATAATTTTATGTTTATTTATGCCTTAATAACCTCCTGGTGGCAGTTGCCACCAATTTGTAAAATAAAAAGTAGGGGGTCAAAAATTTTGTAAAAAATATGTTCAGTATTATTTCGGTGTCCAACCAAAATACCAACTGAAAAATTTTATCTGTGAAAAAAAATCATTACTGTAAGGGTTAATGCAGTTATCTGAATAATAAGAGTCCTGAAATAAGTCTTTGATGCTGGCATTTATACAAAGCAACCATTATACAGTCGAGAGCAAATCAGAGATCTATAAATCTTTATTTTGCTTATTTGGAAGGGTAGTTGTGACCTCTGTTTCTAACATTACTAAGTTAACAACCGTGCTTCGGGATAGAGGGAATCCGGATTGAGTTGAATTCAAAATTTTGTATTTGTCTAGACACCACATTAGTATTTTGTTTATTAGTTTTTCTAGCAGCTTACATAAGGTGCATGCTACTGAAATAGGACGGTAAGAATTTGAATTATGCGGATATTTGTCCTGTTTCTTGATTGGTATAATGACAGATTCCCTCCATATTGAAAATTTCTTATAGGTCCATATTATGTTGTAGGTAGAGTAGAAGAAATTTGTACAGTGTAAGAATTGTGCATGTGTTTGACTAGAAATATAATAATAATATTTTATATTTCTTGTAAGCCTTTAGCCAGCAGAGACTAGATATTGAATGGTGCATATATATTAAATTTAATTAATTTTTTTAGGGAGAGTTTGAATGCTGTTGAAACTGAGATATTCAAAAAAGATGTAATTAAGATCACCCAGGATATCAAAATATTTGCAATTATCGTCTTCTATCACATTTATTTTGATTATCAGTTAAAGTGGAAACGTAGTTCTTCCATTAGTGTTTTTTACTTTGTTTTAAAATATACCTCGCTTTGGTTAAGTTTTTTTACAACAAATAAGGATTTCGTCCTTTTTTTTTTCGGCGGTACTTATGAAGAGCATCTTATATTCTTTTACAGCAGTTGTACAATGTTCATTCCACCAATGTGTTAATTTTCTTGTAGTTATTTTTTTCCTACATAAATTTCAGCGGAGGAGAATTGAATGCATTTGTTAAAATTATATTCATCATTATCTATATTTCCAGAGAAAAAAATTTGTATCATTTGGCGACGTACTTTAGTTCTGAACCTTGCCCAGTCAGCATTAAAAATCTTCAACTTTATTCCTGTTTCTTATAATTTTTCTTCATTATTTGTTTTGAGGATGGAAAAATGGTTACTATCATATAGATCATCTACAATATTCCAAAAGCATACATTTTGGAATCGCATAGACTTAAGTCAATCGCTGAGAAAGTTCCTGTTGAAATATTGAAATGCGTGTTAGAACTATTATTTAGAAAATAAGTGTCGGTAATTTTTGATACGGTTTCTACAGCTTTTCCTTTGCCCTACATGGTTTGTGAACTCCATGCAATATTGTGGGCATTAAAGTCTCCCAAAATTAAAAATGGTGCTGGAAGTTAAAACATTAAGTCTACCGTTTAGCTTCAGTACGATCGTAAGTCGGTGGGATATATCTACTGCAGATAGGCATTCTTTAAGGGCACCATATAGTCACTGCGATTGCTTCTAGGTTTTTAACTGAAGACAAATGTGTTGAATGGACGTCTTTTTCGACAAAAATTGAGGTTCCTCCACTTGCTCCTAGGCATTCTGATTTTACGTGATGATATCCTTCATAACCCCTAAAGACAATTATTATGATTTTGTTTATTATGATTGCTTGTAGGAATATTATATTTGGATTGATGTCGCTACTAAGTTGTTTCTTCTTCGGATTCTGTAGGATTCTTTTTAAGCGTCATAATTTCAATGAATAAGTGTGAAAGTTAATAGTGATTGAATTTTTCAGAATGTTGTGAATGTTCTGTTGTGTCATCATCATCAAAAGTATCAAGAGATGTTTTTGATACTAGGTTATTTGTATCTCTAATTTTAAGGGTAAAAGTGAATTGATGTCAGAAGTAATTTGTTCGACTTTTATTATTAGGTTGCTACTTGAAGAAGTGTTATAAAGAAAGCTGTTGGCGTAAAGATCCTTGATTATTTGCTATGGTGCATCTGATATTTTAGATTTTTCTATGGAATCTAGTTTTGACTTCTTCATGCTTTTTATGTTTTTTTTATTAAGTCTTAAGGAGTAGTCATCAATGACGAGGAGATATGGCTATATTCATCTCTTTCAATTCTAGCTTTTAAGAAAGAGACAGGAGACGCTATTTTTAAACTAAGATCGTTTAAAGCATTTTCTACGAGATCGTGGGGAATTAAGAGAGAGGACATTCGAAATTATAATACGTTTTGCTAGAGTAACTAATTTCCTAATGTAGGCCTAGAGCGGTTACTGTAATAGTGGGATTGTTGGTAATAAGCTGATCAACAAGTTCAACTTTACTTAGATAGGTATATGCAGATCCGGTTGTTTTAGATTCGAGATGCAAATATTATATTTTTAGGGCCAATAATATTACCAGTGGATTTTACATAGTCGAGTATTTTTAAGTCTTCTTTTGAGTGATAAATAATTGCTTGCTCCTTTTTAGAGACGGGAGGCTTGGGTCTAGATTTCATGGCAGTAACTTAAGATGTGCGTGTTAAAGATTCCGTGTTAGTGGATGTAGGCATTGATGTGGTATTAACTGTAGATTTTTTATTCATAATTTTATTGCTATTGTAGTCAAAAGCAACGAAAGGTTGATAACAAAAAACTAGATGCAGCAATGAAGAAAATATCATCAATCTGTACACAAATATGTTCACTCTTTATAGGTCAGTCTATCTATAACACATTTAAATAAGCAATAATATTTTATATTTGAGTTTTACTTTTGATATGTTGCAAAATTAGTCGATAGTGTAAGACTCGCATAAATTAATAAATACATACCTTTCTTTCTTGCGATATTTGCTTATGATTTCTACCATTTCTTTTTGCGAAATGAAGTGTTTCTTTTTTCTTCTTTTTCTCAAACTTATTATCAGTGCTACGGCTGACATGTATTTTACCAAATGTAATTTTCTGTTTAACGTTTGTAATGGGATACTTAATCTCGAACGGCTTCTTTAGGTTACGGCATGCAGATGTTTTCGCTTTTTTAGTTTTTTGTTGCACTTGGGGAAGTTGTTTGGGTTGAATTATTTGTTTTTTTCTTGGTCGCTGTTTTTGGGACCCGGTCTTATTTCTTTCGTGTAAAAATTCTTCGACTTTTATCGGAGAGAGCTGTAGATTTACACAGCTGTAATTATTAGTAACTCTCGTTTTTTGACGTTCTGTGTTTGAATATTGGTTGGTACATTCCATGGCCTAAAATAAATAAGAGTAATATCAACCTTCTTAACAATATCATTGTAATATCGTAAACTTCCGTGTATGTATATATATATATATATATATATATATATATATATATATATATATATATATATATATATATATATATATATATATATGTTCGGATGTAGATTTCCCCAGTCAGATAAGTGAAAATCACTAAGTTCTCGGGAAGAAACGCGTTGAGAATTTAATGCTCGACGTTTCGGCACCCATTTTGGAGCCATTTTCAAGATGGAGACGGTTCCGTTTGAGTTCGGCGTCTCAATCTGCCCACTCCCCTCACTCGTGATGTACCAGTATCGTGTTCTGTATAAATACAAGAACCGTCAAACGGCACTGAGGTTTCAATCTGCCTACTCCTCAATGTCGAGTGACTCGTCGATATATGGATTCTATTATTACGTGATTTTCGTCATACTCTTTCGATCAATTGCTGCGGACGAATAAAATCATCATATTTTTGGTGGCATGTAAAGATGCTCCAATTGTCTACTCACATGCGAGTAATACGCACCGCAAATAAAAACATCAGAAACAGTAAATTGATTATTAAATAATTGGCGATATAATGGTACATTGAATAAAAAAATATATTATCTTTTAAAATAGTCTACTACTAACTGTAGAAGGTTCTAGAACTAATTTTAAGCCAGATATGCTTCTAAAAAGTATTCTACTTTTAACGATTTTGTGGGGAGAGGGGATGGAAAACATCGATTTACCAAAAATCTATACGCCATAGAAAAAATGTTTCAAAGAAGAAATGTAACTGATATACTTTTAAACAAAAATATCTATAGCAGTTTTTGTGTAGAATAAACCGTTCTGTATGAAATAACGCTTCAAGCGTTGTTCGTTCTAAAGAGAACCTGAGATAGCTGAAAGAACGGTTCGTTCTACAGAAAAAGTGCTAATAAACATTTTTGTTCAAAATTATCTGTTACATTTCCTGTTTGAAACAGTTCTGTTCTGCAGCATATAGATTTGTGGCAAATCGATGTTTTAGGGGGAAGCTCGGGGATAGGATTGACAAATTTTTTGCATCTTATTTGGAGTTTAAAAATTGACATTCTCAGCAAAATTCAGCTTCTTAAGTCACTGTGAATTCTAAAGACTTGCACCAAACGTAATTTTGAAGAAGAAGAGAAAAGTTTTTTTCTGTCAAGCAATGACTATACATACCCTCGTGAAAAAAAGTTATAAGGCAAAAAAGAAAAATCGAGTATGTTCTTGTTCTCTTTTTGCTTTGTTTCTTGAATATATTTTTGTAAAAAAATAATTTTTTAATTTAACCCGTAACCACAGACGCGGAGTCAATTTGACTCATTGCAAGTACGTAGTGATGAGTTTCGAGATTTCCCCCACTCTATATGGCCAGGCGTAGATGTACCTTTTCAACGATCAGTATTCAACGGTTAGTGAGACGGCTGTGTCGTTTGTATATGTTATTTGCATTTTATTACGACTTCAGTTTTCGACGGAGTCAAAAAGACTACAGGTCTGTGATAACGTTATATTTCTTGTTTCCATATTTTATAAATCTGCTCGGTTTATTTTAGGTTTTAGTAATGGATTTCGAAAGTAAAGGTGGTCCATCAAAAAGAATCAGATATGGCGATGCAAACTATGAAGAAACTTTGCTGAAATGGGCGGATGAGGTCGATGAAAACGAGAGCGATGCTGATTCAGATTCCGAATTTATTTATAGCGGTCATGAAAGCGATTCGGAGCAAGAAATGGAGGATAATTGTGAAAGACTTTCTAGTGAAGATGAAGGCGTAATAGAAAAAGGTGAGCCATCGCATGAAGTTTCTGTGGAAAACTATTTTTACGGAAAAAACCGTTTCAAATGGTCCAAGATATCCCCGTATTCTAAAAATACACGCACTTTGCAACATAATATTGTAATTAAGTGTCCGGGTATAAAAATTACAAAAATTCATAAAGCTGATCCAGAAGAAATTTGGAATGTGTTTTTTGATAACCGCATTATTCACATTATTCTTGAATACTCAAATTTACGCCTGGCAAAATTGAGGGAGAAATATCAAAACAAAAATTCAAGTGATATTCGGGATTTAGATATTGTTGAGCTGAAGGCTTTTATTGGAATGCTTTTGCTTACAGCTATCTTCAAATCTAATCACGAAGATATTCGTTCAATTTTTGCTACTGATGGATCGGGCAGAGATATATTTAGATGTGTGATGAACTCGAATCGTTTTGCTGTCATACTCTCATGCTTACGATTCGATGACCCAGAAACTAGACTCGCACGAAAAAAGGATGATCCTTTAGCTCCAATATCCGAGATATTCAACGCTTTCGTTAAGAATTCCCAAAGCGCTTACACTCTAGGTACAAACACATGTATTGATGAAATGTTAATTTCATTCCGAGGACGGTCAAGGTTTAAGATGTACATGCCAGCAAAGCCTTGTAAATATGGGTTGAAAATGATGGCGTTGACAGATGCTAGAACTGGATATTTATATAATGCATATATATATTGTGGTAAAGATTCAGATGGGTTCGATTTGCCAGAAAATGAAAAAAAATATTCTAAGCCTACGCAAGCCGTTCTCAAACTTGCTAAGCCAATTTTCGGCACGCACAGGAACATAACCGCTGATAATTGGTTTAGTTCCATAGAGTTAGTGAATTTATTAAAATCAAAAGGTCTAACATATTTTGGAACATTAAAAAAAAATAAGCGTGAAATTCCAGTCAGCTTTTTACCAAAAAAAGAAAGATCTGCAGGTTCTAATTTGTACGGTTTTACCAGTGACATTACCCTACTTTCTCACGTTCCAAAGAAGCACAAGGCCGTTTTGTTAGTCTCATCAATGCACCATGATGAAGGAAACATAGGAGAATCGGGCAAACCGGAAATAATCGACTTCTACAATCTAACAAAAGGGGGAGTGGATAGCTTGGATGAAAAGTGTAGTGTCTATTCAACGGGTCGAAGAACGAGGCGTTGGCCAATGGCAATTTTTTATAGAATGCTGGATATTTCGACTGTTAATTCTTTTTTGGTTCATCAGTCGTGCCGAGACAATGTGGAGCTGAAACGTTTCGAATTCAATAAACAACTTGCAATGCAGCTAGTAGAACCAGAAATGAGACGTCGTTTTCAAAATATGCACATCAGTCGGGAAGTCAGAATGTGTATTGGTCGTGTTTTAAAAATAGAAATAGAATGCTCTAGTGCTAACCAGGAAGAAAAATTTGAAGTCAGAAAATACTGCAAGCGTTGCCCAGCTAAAAGAAGACGAAAAACAGCACATTTTTGCATAATTTGTAAAATTCCAATATGTATGGATTGTACCAAAAGGGTTTGTGTGGAGTGTGCACAATGAAAATATACGTTGGGAAAACTTACTGCACGTTTCCATAATATTATTTTTATGTTAATTTCTAATTAATGTAATTGTTATGTTGTATGTTTTTAACAAATTTTGAATAAAAACTGCTTAGCAAGTTTTTTTTTTAGTTAAAAATATTGCGAAAAATAATGTATCAAAATTTTTCAAAAAATGTATGCATTACATTTATTTCTCTACAACTTGATTGCGTTTCATTAAAATACATCCATAATTATATTAAACAGTAATACTTATACCCTACTTAAGCAATATAAGGTAGAGGTAAGCTTAGTTTTCCCCATAAATTTTTTTCAGTTATTTAAATATAGGAGTCATTTTGACTCAACGTCTGTGGTAATGTTCAGTTAGTTGGACGTCTGTGGTTACGGGTTAAAAGGTAAAATTTTAATAGGAAACTTTATTTTGAACAACATTTCTATACATATATACCGAATAAAACTGTCCGAAAAATTCTCCCAAATGCACCCTATTGCATGCGGACTGGTTCACGCCTTTTTCAAAAACGCACCCCTTTATTGTAGCACTCTGCAATTTTTAATATTTGAGGGTTCATTGACAAAATGAAATAATAAAACCTCTTTAACGTTGTAGTTTCTTGAACCCTATTTTTAAAGTTATACTTCTATACGCGCGGTCGACGTAGTAAATTTGCACGGGAGTGAATCTGTGAAATCATTACATGTAAGATATGAGTAAAAGATAGGCATAAGATATATTTTTTCTCTCTTTCTCTAACGAAAATAAAAATGTTCTTTTTGTATATATATTTATTATAATAAATATTATCCAGATTCAGCCATACGGCTCACACTCCCTCCAAGGAGAAAATTCACTCATCCCAGATACCTACGGTATCAAAAGGATTGAGCTCTGGTGGGACTCTTTCCATGTTATGGAGTCCTAGGTGACTTGGTACGTCGGTGTATCTCCCAAAAATTTTCGCACGCATCTGTACGTCGAAAGTAGCACAGCTTTTTGCATGATCTTATATAGATGTTCATTTAGACCCAGCTTTTTTATGTTTTCTAGGAGGTTCTTCAGAATGACTCCAGTGGTAGAAAAAATAATAGGTATCTTCTGGCTACTTTCCAGATTTCCAGATCTCTTTACTTGGCGATCTTTTCGTTGTACTTAACACGCAGATTATTGTTTTTAGGTATCGCCACATCGATTAGAGTTGTTTGTCTTGTTAGTTTATTAACTAGCACGATATCTGGTCTATTATGTGCTACAGTTTGGTCTGTGAGCACAGTGCGATCCCAGTATAGCTTGTAGTTGTTATTCTCAAGCATACTCTCAGGAACGTATAGATAATAATATAGGAGATGGTTTGTTTGTAGAAGTCCCAGTTGGATCCCAGTTGGGTAAGATGTTGGATAGTTTCTTGGGCTTGACATCCATATCGGCATTTGTCGTTTTGGACTTGAAGGTCTTTTACTAATATATTTCAGGTAATTTTTGGTTGGTATAACCTGATCCTGAATGGCCAGTAATGAACCTTCTGTTTCAGGGAACATTTTTTCTGATGTCAGCCAATAGTTCGACACTATATTGTCGACATAGTCATCTGTTGAGATAGTGTTGACATAGTGTTGTGTCATCTACTGCGCATATCGCGCGATGAAGAGTAGATGTCTCCGCCTGCACCTGAAAATAACTTTTTAAATTAGTACTCTGTTTTTCTAATTGCTCGCTTATATCAATAAGTCCTCGTCCTCCTAAATATCGCGGTAATGTCGTTCTTTCTACTGCACTTCGAGGATGGTGTTTTTGTGCCCTTGTGGGGTGTGTTCGTGTTTCTATATTGTTTCTATATCCGTTTTAGTCCACTTAATAATTCCAAATAAGTAGATAAGCGCGGAAAATGCGTAGGTGTTTAATGCCTCAAACAAATTTTTACTATTAAGATGTGAGCGGAGTAGCTGTTTTACCCTTACTTTACTCTGATGTTAATTCGATTTTCAATTGTTTATGGTTAATTTTCTGCGCTTGCTTTACTCTTAAATATTTATACATCTCATTTTTGTCCATAGCCTCGATGTTTTGGCCATTTTGCATATCGAATCCCCCGGGCTGAACCGTTCCCTTGACTATATTTAGTACATTTGTCTAACCCAAAGTGCATACTGATATATTTGAAAAAGTTTCTACAGTTTTTAGCATTTGATCTAAGTGATTTCGGGTGGTAGCCATTAGGTTCAAATCATCCATATATAACAGATGATTAAGCTTCGCCACTACAGTGTTGTTGTATTTAATGCTAAAACCTGAGTCAGTGGAGTTCAATAGTTGGGATAGGTTCATCGCTAGACAGAACCACAAGGGACTCAGCGAGTCTCCTTGGAATAGTCTGCGGGTAATTGAGATATTTTCCGTGTCAATATTGTTTTCACCAGGTATTTAGAGGTGAATTTTATTCTTTCAATCTGTCATTATATGTCTTAAAAAGGTCACTATATTATCATCGACTTTATATATTCCTAATATATCTACAAGCCATTCATGCAGCACTGAGTCAAAGGCTTTCTTATAGTCAATAAAGGCAGTGAAGAGGTTCCTTTTTTTTGGTGTATGCCTGGTTAAAAATTAATGAGCCGATAATAAGTTGTTCTTTGCAACCCATGAAGCCCTTAGCACATCCTTTCTGTTGAGGTTCTATGATATTGTTTAGTGCGCAGTGTTGGTAGATACGCTGAGCTACACAGGATGTGACCAATTTATACAGAGTTGGAAGACACGTAATTGGCTGGATCTTGTGTATTATTTTGATCCTTCGGTATTGAATAAGTTGTTCCCTGAGTTAGGAATGATGGTATTTTCTGCAGATTAGAAATAACACGATTAATTAATGTTGACAAGCACTCATGAGCACTCCAGAACTTCTTAAGCCAGAAGTTTTGAACTTGGTCTGGTCCAGGAGATTTCCAGTTATGAAGCTCTTTGATGATATTAGAGACTTCTTATGTGGTGAAGGTTGTGCGGTAGTGTTGACAGCTGTGCGTCGTATCTTCTATCCATCCAGCATTGGTATTAAGAGCAGCAGGTGTGGAAAGTTGATTTCCCCAAAACTCCTGAATGTCTTTTTATCTTGGGTATGCTTTATTGGCACTTTCCACAGTGGAGTTAAGTTTCCGATAGAACGCCTTCTCGGCATGCTGAAAAAGGGTATTGTCACATTTCCGGCTGTTACTAACCTTGTATCTCCTTAGTCGTCTTGAATAAACGAAGAGTTTTTGTTTTAATGGATCCAGGCACTGATGGACTGTGATGTTTACTGGATCATATTGCAAGTGTCTTGCAGTGCTAAGCATTATTTCATCAGCTCTTTTAATGACTTTTCTACTTGTTGTTCCTCATATATATTCTGTCATTAGACCAATGTCCCTACGCAATAATGCAATATTGTTTAGAATCGTTTCTCCCAGGGTGCAACTCTGTTGTCAGTCCTTCCGGCATTGGTACCCCGTCGTGTTCTGATCTTAAATCCCATTACATTAGCTGTTGCTGTTGTTGCACAGTAAATAAGCATATCCAAATATTTCAGCGTATTGGTGTTGCAGTTTCGCAACTATATAAACATTTGTAAATGTATTAACAGACTTTTTGATAGTTTCGATTCTCCTCGTATATTTAAACTAAGATTGACATATACAAGTGTACAGCGGTTTTTAAGGGCCAAAAAGAGATAAGGGCTAAACATTCCAACACGGCCATCTGCGAGATCACAAAGGACAATTTCCAAATGCAACATGTGTTTATAAAGTGAAAAGGAGAGTCGAGTTTTATCTTTCAAATTATATAGATGTGTATGAGTTTTGGGTTGAGAGTACCTGAAAACTCCGCATCGGGAGTGACCGAGAAAGACGTCAAATGTTTGGTTCCTGTATATACGTCGCAGAAGGCTTTTATGATAGCGGGGTGCTATCCTTTTATTGAGTAAGGAACAATACACCATTCATCTATGTTGCTTCATATATTAAAAACGTGCACTTGGTATATTTATTTGATATTTGTTTGAAACAATTAGCTCATTTGTGCCACGATCGCGATTGAACATTGTCAATTGGAAATTTGTTTCGGTTTATTTACTGTATTGTATATTTTTTTGTATTTTGTTTCTCACCGATTTTATTTCTTGTGTGTTTTGTATTAATAATTGTACTTATTCATTATTTGTATGCACCGCATTCTTAATTTGTTTTTACAAAGTTCACACATGTATTCTTATTTATGTTGATTTTTTTGTAAGATTATTAATTTGTCTTTTATCTTTTTATGTAAAGTATGTTTGCGGCTATGGTAGGTTTGTTTTTTGTTTTGCCAGTGTTCTATCCTTTAAATGGTTTTTTTGATGTTCTTTCATATTAACTAATATTTAAGTTTGTAATATATTCTTCTTCTTTTAAGTAATATATTCTTCTTTAGTTGTAATTGTATTTGGTTATGTGTATTTATGTTGAAATTTCATTGATTTTTAAAATAGAGTTTTATATAGTCCGCTGGCTTTGATTTCTCTTCTTTTATTTTAATATACATACCCAATCTGAAAGGGGCAAACCAGCGAGTTCTAGATTGAACAGAATATCATTCCCTCCCCCTTCAGGATGACCCCAATTGTTATATTGAGGTCATCGTATATGCAGAACGCAACAATGGGCTTCTGCGACGTAATTGGGTAGGACTTCAGTATTTATAGTTTGTAACAGAGCACCTAGGTTTTTAGAAGAGTTTATTTTAGTAGCATTGGTCTGCTGAGTGGATTTGTTCCATTAAATTCTTGTACAGCCCATGCCATTTCGCTTACCAGAGTATCGCGTAACTCGTTGTTGTCCTGTAGTGTATTATCAGGTTGAGTTTCTTGTATGGTAAGCTCAGGAATCTGCTTATGTATTTCATTAGGGACTTGATCTACATTTACCTCTTGGTGATTAATCTCCCGTTTAACTTCGCTTCTGATGGTATTGCGTCTAGCCTCTGGGATAAGATTGTTTCTTATACTTACCCGGTATTGATCAGCAACTCGTTGTTCAGTTACTTGAATTTCTGGGTACTCCCTGCAAAATTCGGCATATAGATTTTGTCGATACCCGATCGTTTCTTGACCGAGGTTTGTCACCTCGTAATAGAAGCGCAAAAATATTCTCATTTATGGACGCAGTCCATTTCATGCACTGCCTCGGTCGTCCCGGCACCTTCAGCGAGTGGAGCTCTTGTTGTTTGGCTCGCTTTTAGTTGTTCGTGCTGTTGTTGTTGGGCTGTAGCTGGTTGTATTACAGGGGCCCGCTTGCATAATTAATAATAATATTGTTTATGTGATATGTTTTGTTTTATTGTATTATTTATTACATGTTCACAATTATTTTAGGCTTTTGTATTTCAAAATACTAATTACAATAAATCACTGTATGACCGAGAATTGTCAATTTTGAAATGCATTAGTGTCATGTCTAATTGGCAAAATTTTTACGTGTTTGGTTTATACGCTGGTATATGTGAGTTCGAATCCCAATATGAATTCCTTTTTTTATTTTTAAAATATTTTAAAATATAACTTTTTTTGAAGTTATACTTTTATACGCGCGTTCGACGTTGGAAATTTGTGTGTATTCGTAGATTTTGAGTGAATCGGCAAAATCATTACATCTGTAAGATATACGTAAGATAGAGACAGAAGATATATTTTCTCTCTCGAGACTAAAAATGTTCCTTTTGTAAATATATTTAATATTTATTAATATTATTATCATGATAAATTACACATATGAGTAAGTAAGTTATGTGTATTATCATTTTTAAATACTTACGAATATTGAATTATATTGCAGTGTATTGTATTATATTTTTATATTAATAACAAAATAAACAATGAATTTTAGTGCAAAGTATGTGTAACAATTTTTTTGGCATTCAACTTCTTTCATACATATATGAAAATAAACATATATATTTTCATTAAAATGTTCATTGAATCCATATACCTATATTCTCAATTCTTTTTCTCTTTCTGCCCTCTCTTACCTATAGCATTACATATTTAATGATTGTTCAGATTAATTCCCATATAAATTTGTAACGACGAATGTGTATATAGAAGTAGAACTTCTATCGGCAGTCCCACTGGGTTGCCACACCCTTATTTTTAACATAATCAATAACCTAATAGATAATTAGAAAATGTTGGTATTTTGATGCTTTTCTTAAGAGAAATAGTTAAATGTAACTACAGTTTCAAATTTGTTTTTTGGTACAAAAAAAAGTTAAACGCCAAGAATATAAGAAAAACATCAAATAAACTAAAATGAGCAAGGAAAAATAATCTTTAAAATTCATGACCACAAACAAGACGAAAACAAACAAGACTAGGTCAAAGATAATAATAGAGGACAGAAAAATATATTTCATGGTCAATCTCACAGGTACCACGGTCGTAGCAACGAATATAAAACGATATAAACAATGTAAGAACAAAATGCAAATTAACATTACGAACTAAATTTACCTGTCTGTATATATCCGTAACTCTTACAAAAGGAGGAATTTGTTTTGTAGTTTTTTTGTTTATCTGGTAAAAGCCGGAAGTGAAGACATCCTTTGACGACGTACCATGTAATCTTCTTAATTGTGGAGCAGTTTTTGGTTTTTCAAAAAATATAGATTTTTTTATGGGATGGTAGTTATAGTTTCTGGTCCAAACTGCTGGAAAAGTTCTTCCTATAAATACATTTATAGGATACATTATATATATATATATATATATATATATATATATATATATATATATATATATATATATATATATATAGTGATATTTCAAGTCTTGGTGCGCCAAGCAATTAATTAGCTAATTAATTAATTAATTAATTAAAATTATTTAAATGATATGATTATGACTCTATCACACTTTTTAATTCTCTTATCTCAGGGTTAAATTCGTGCTTCAATATCTATGCTGTTACATGTGAAAGGTAAGGTCCAAAGAATACCGGAATAATAAAAAATACATAATATGATATAACACTATATATTGAAATAAAAATATTGAAATAATTCACACTCAAATGTTTTCCATAAACAATATCTCATATAATGATTCTCAAAATTTTGTTCTACGTACGTGAACCTTCAAAATTAATGGTACAAACAATATTAGTTGAAATCTCAAAATCCTAAATATTATTCTAAATCTCCTAATCAAAATATTTATATCCTTTCTAAATTAAGTGTAAAAATTGTGTTATCACTAAAAGAAAAATTGCAGAAACAAAACTATCTCTCTCTGATGATGAGTGGTCCAAATCCTTGTTCCTTGTAGACTATATTATCTACTCTCAGACGCTCCCTAGGTAATCAGCAATCTTACAACAAATTATTGCAAGTTTATCGTCCTTAATGATCTCCTTCAAATGCACGAATCGTTCAAATTATGCTAGCTTCTTCTTCTCTCAATAAACTGAATCTCTCGTTGGCCTGAGTTAAAAATGACTCTTGGAATATCTTTTCTTTACGATAAACTGAATCTCTCGTTGGCCTGAACAGTGACTCTTGGAATATAAGTAGAAAATATAACTTACAATCTTTTACTGGATCAGCTTCTGTCAGATACACTAACTACACGAAAACTCACAAACTTTTACTGCTACTGCTTCCTACCTCTGGGGAAACTACCCGAGAACAACGGCCGTTCGCCTTGCACCCTTAGAAACCAACTGATTATTTTTTCTCTCTCAAAAATCTAGCTAAACTTTCATTCCTACATACCTATCCCACCTTTTTCAATCTCCGCCAATCAAAGCTCGTCACAATTCTCCCATTTTTTCATTTCGATAACAAACAAATTTTTACCTATAATTATAAAATTTCCTAAAACTTATTTACAAATAATATTTTTCTACGATTCTTAAAAACTAACAAAAACCTCTTTCTAAAATATATTCTGTTGTCCTTAATCACTGCATTAATGTATTTGGAAAATCCGGTTCAATCGTCTTTGGATTTCACTTAAAATTATGCGGGTCACTCAAGTATATTATAACAAAGAAAATAATTTGTGCATAGCTTACATTTTGTTTAATACAGGTAATCCAAAAATTTAAAGACTTTCTTTCCTCGAAATGTCTGTTTTGTATTATCCTACTTATCTGAATTATTTTAATGTTTTTGAACTTTGAAATATTTTATACAAACCAATATTTTTCTCGATTTTACATATCATAACAAATCCCCGCCATTTGGTCTGCCGGAAACTCTTTGTTAAATTTTAAAAATGACAAAAGTTTTCCAGGATCAAATTATTTCACTATGTTATTAAAATCTACTCATGATACTGATAGATGTCGTGAATATTAAAACACCCCGTATATTGCCTGTCTTTATACGGGATTGGATATGCTTTCGATTTAAATTTTCCCAAGTTTTTAACTTTAAAAAATATGTTCATCATTTTTCTCCACTTGGCTTTCTTCAGGTATTCCCATTTCTCGTGATATTTTCCATTCTGTAGCTCTTGGTTTATTTTGCTCTGTTTATTTTTTAACCATAAATAGTTGAGAAATTTATTTTCGAAATCTGTCCAAATTTTAAACTTATCTTCTTTGCTTTCATACCATAATGCTGCTCATTCTTTCAGATGGTTTCTAATAGTTTCTTTGCAATCGTCAACATATCTCACATGTTGCAATTTGGTTTTCAAATTTTTAACAAACAGTACTGGGTGTGTTTTTCTAATATCCCCGCCAAATTGTATTTTCGCCTAGCTTGTTTCATAGGTAAACATTTCCCTTTTTTCCCCGGAATTTTGTTCCTTCTTGATTTCCTCCATTTTTCTTTCTATTTCTCGCAAGTCTTCTTGTAACGCGTTTTCAAATTTTGTTTCTAATTTTTCTAATTCCTTTTTCTGGACAGTCTTATTATTTTTCATTTTACTTTCTATTTCTTCTCTCTGCATCTCTGGTTTCCTCTCTGTTTCTTCTCTAACTTTTTCTTCATTTTCATATTTGTCCAAACGCTTTTCCATTTTCCTATCATTTTCTTCTAATTTCTGTTCTATTGCTTGTCTTGTTTCTCGTTGGTTTTCTTCCATTTTTAGTGATGTTTCTTTTTGATTTTTCGCTGCTGTTTCATTTAATGTTTGTTTTGTCTTTTCTTGGTTTCTATCCATTTTCTTTGATGTTTCATTTATTGTTTGTGAAAATTCATCCATTTTTCGTAACGTTTCTTTGTGGATTTTATCCATTTTCTCGTAATGGAGTTGCATTAGTTGAAATATTTTATCTATTTCTGATGATTCATTTCTCTCCTTAATTATTGTAACATTTCCTTCGTTATCCGATCCTTCTTCAACAATTGTTTCCTCTTCTCTGTTATCCTCCTTCCTTTCTTGCATTTTGCTTTGACTCCTTGTGGTCGACATGTTTATTTTCGTTACTGTTTTTGTCCCCGCCAAATGTGAAATTTTACAACACTCTATATGTTGCAGAACACGACAAATATTTCTCTCCAATTGTAATAAATTTTCACGACAAATATCAATTATGCAATCAGTAAAATTCAAATAATTCAAAATAAAAATCAAATGTACGATTGGTAAAGAAAATAAATTCAACTAATTCAATAGCAGTAAATATCAACTAACTACGATCAATCAATAAATCAAATTTTTATCCACTGGAAAAAATTGTCAAAATACTTTCAAATTAAAATTCCCTCAATGTTACATGTTTTTATCTCTGGATCACCTGTACTTATTCCAGATCTCTTTCCCTTCCTTCAAATGTAAAGCTGCGATATTTTCAAGCCCCACGTTTGTGAAGCCAGTTATTGTGATATTTCAAGTCTTGGTGCGCCAAGCAATTAATTAGCTAATTAATTAATTAATTAATTAAAATTATTTAAATGATATGATTATGACTCTATCACACTTTTTAATTCTCTTATCTCAGGGTTAAATTCGTGCTTCAATATCTATGCTATTACATGTGAAAGGTAAGGTCCAAAGAATACCGGAATAATAAAAAATACATAATATGATATAACACTATATATTGAAATAAAAATAATGAAATAATTCACACTCAAATGTTTTCCATAAACAATATCTCATATAATGATTCTCAAAATTTTGTTCTACGTACGTGAACCTTCAAAATTAATGGTACAAACAATATTAGTTGAAATCTCAAAATCCCAAATATTATTCTAAATCTCCCAATCAAAATATTTATATCCTTTCTAAATTAAGTGTAAAAATTGTGTTATCACTAAAAGAAAAATTGCAGAAACAAAACTATCTCTCTCTGATGATGAGTGGTCCAAATCCTTGTTCCTTGTAGACTATATTATCTACTCTCAGCTAGCTTCTTCTTCTCTCAATAAACTGAATCTCTCGTTGGCCTGAGTTAAAAATGACTTTTGGAATATCTTTTCTTTACGATAAACTGAATCTCTCGTTGGCCTGAACAGTGACTCTTGGAATATAAGTAGAAAATATAACTTACAATCTTTTACTGGATCAGCTTCTGTCAGATACACTAACTACACGAAAACTCACAAACTTTCACTGCTACTGCTTCCTACCTCTGGGAAACTACCCGAGAACAACGGCCGTTCGCCTTGCACCCTTGGAAACCAACTGATTATTTTTTCAAAAATCTAGCTAAACTTTCATTCCTACATACCTATCCCACCTTTTTCAATCTCCGCCAACCAAAGTTCGTCACAATTCTCCCACTTTTTCATTTCGATAACAAACAAATTTTTACCTATAATTATAACATTTCCTAAAACTTATTTACAAATAATATTTTTCTACGATTCTTAAAAACTAACAAAAACCTCTTTCTAAAATCTATTCTATTGTCCTTAATCACTGCATTAATGTATTTGGAAAACCCGGTTCAATTGTCTTTGGATTTCACTTAAAATTATGCGGGTCACTCAAGTATATTATAACAAAGAAAATAATTTGTGCATAGCTTACATTTTGTTTAATACAGGTAATCCAAAAATTTAAAGACTTTCCTTCTTCGAAATGTCTGTTTTGTATTATCCTACTTATCTGAATTATTTTAATGTTTTTGAACTTTGAAATATTTTACACAAACCAATATTTTTCTCGATTTTACATATCATAACAATATATATATATATATATATATATATATATATATATATATATATATATATATATATATATATATATATATATGTATGTATTAGGGTGGAGCGAAAAAGTCGAAAAAGATTTTTTCTTAATTTAGTCATGCCTAGAAAGTTGTGCATATACAAATCAAATATTTTCAGAAAATTACAAAAATATATGTCGAGTCCTTCGACCGCCCCCACCATTTTCGTTATATTTTCACTTTGAGACTGATGTGGCGGTGGAAGTTTATAAAAAGTTATTGCTTTATTTATTATAATAAATATTTTAAGTGGTCAGCGGTTTCTTTTTTTTTTTTTTTAAATGTTACGTATTAATTTACGCCAGTAGACGTTTAATAAGAGGCCGGGCCTGTATCACTGAAACTTTTTGTGACTTGCACGACAAAGACGAACTACTATTCTTTGTTTCAAGTTAAGAAAATAACATTACGCTTATGGAGATCAGTGTTGCCAAAACTCTCAGACACTCTATTTCGCACGGATGTCCAAGATATTCCCTTTGCTTAATTTTTGAATTTTCATTTTCAATTAACATTTAACTGTAAAGTCAGAATAACTACTAAATAAAAGCCTTATTAGCATTATGTAGTCAGAGAAAGACATAAAATAGCTGACATACGCACATCGTATTATTTTAAGTTGCAAATAGTAATTAGATATACGCATTCCAAGCGGTCAACATTTTCTACTGATTTCTATGATTCATGGCATATCGTATTCTCACCGAAAAACAAATAAACTGTCGTTACTATAATTATTAAAATAAGATAAAATAAAATTATCTTTTGTAAATACTATTTATCTAATTAAAATCATTTTCCCTACTTTTCATCTCTTGTTTCGAATGGGCACTTTTGGTCAATTACGTTAAAAAACATACTTTAATTCATGTTTGTGGAAACGAAATTACAAATTATACATCCCTAAATTGTGCTTTTGTGTGTCGTGGCAAACGCCGCGTTGCTATCGTCCATAAGAAATACATGGCCCTATCTCCGCAATGTTATTTTCTAAACGTGGAACGTAGTATAGACGCTACACCTACACCGAACCAGAGAACTACGAACAAAGAGGAGCGACACTACCGCCTAAAAACGTGTACCGTTTTTGTATATGCGTGTCCGATTCTGGTTGCTTTACTGTCAAAAACACGTGATTATTCTTCAACTCTGATTGTTTTACGATAGTCCGTAGGCGCCTGTGTTCGTAGTTCTCTGACCGAACACATTTGACCACATGATGACCGTTAGTCATCGCCTAGATACAGCGATTTTTATAAGCTAATCAATTTTTACTTACTACTTTTTACTAACTTAACTTTAACTTAAAATGTCTAAAAATACAAGAAGTGCAATAGAGGCCCCCTTCTTGGTGTACCCAGAGAGTTACAATGTTCTATTTTACCCACGTTTTTCGATGTAATAAAATACGTTTTATTTGTTTGATATAATTTATAAAATAATGGTACTAATCGAAATCTTCTTGTGTCAGAGGCTTCAAAAATTATTGCTCAGAAGGTTGAAGATATTTGGAAATCTACTTCAATTCCAATTTTAAGGCATCACAGAATTGTAGCATTAACTAAAGAATACCAGAAAAAGAGAAAAGACCTTTTGAAGCCCTATTTAAAAAGAAAAGACGTCGCTTCTTACAAATCAAAATTGGATGTGTTTAAGAAAGACAATTTGTGATTGTTTGACATTGCTGCATGTAAATTGTGATAATTTTAATTCATCTTTGTTTTAAAGCAGAACAAGGAAATAAGTTTATTATTTAATATACATAATTGGTATTTAAACCACTCGTTACAGAAATGTATAAACTTAAATATTGTTTTAGGTTCCAATAAAGGGACGCCCATTTCTCCAAGACCAGAGGTCCTATCGGCAAATGATGATTGGCTCTGTAGATTTTGAAGCTGTTCGGCAACAACACATTCTGGAAATAAGAAGTGTGACAAAGAAAACAACATAATCGATTACGCAAAAGCTACCACATCCTCTTATAAAAGACAAGTAGATGGTTTGGAAGTAGAAAGTACACCGGGATTAAACAATATCGACGGAAATGAGGTAAGCCAACATAAAAAGATAAAGGAACAATCTGCCGTTATTTCTTATGAACAAACTATATTACAACCGACTAAACGTAACACAAGGAATCTCTCTGAGTTAGCTAAAACGCTTGATAGATACGCGGTGTCAGACAGAGCAAGTGCTGCAATAGCTTCGGCAATGTTACAAGATTACGGAATTGTCAACAACGAAGGCACTTAAAATATTATTGACCGTCACAAAGTGAGACGTTAGTTTTGCTTGGTTTGTACTTCGATGGTCGTAAAGATAAAACATTGACTTTTGACGATAATAGGAAAAGAACAATAGTAGAAGAACACATTAGTTTAATACAAGAACCTGATTTAAAATATCTGGGTCATGTATCTTCTATCTCTGGAACGGCAGAAAATATCTTAGACGCATTTAATATTTTTTTTCAAAACTCTTTGATTTCAATAGACAGTTTAGAGGTAATTGGATGTGACGGAACAAATACCAATGTAAAAAGTAAGGGCTGAATTATTTCGTTGTTGAAAAAACAATTGGACGGCCCTTGCAATGGTTTATTTGCCAATTGCATGCGAACGAACTTCCTTTGCAACATTTGCTACAGCATCTTGATGGTGAGACAACTGGCCCTCTAGCATTTCGTGGACACATTGGAACGCTTTTACATAATTGCGAAAAGCTTCCTATTGTGAAGTTTTCTAGGATAGAATCAGAACTACCTGATATAATATCTGATTTTGAGTTGAGTATGGATTAAAACTATTTACATCAAATATGTTTATCAATAATAAACGGCAGTTGCTCCGAAGCTCTTTCCAAACGTGACCCTGGAAACTAGTTCATTCCCGTTGGTTAACTACTGCTAATCGAATCCTTCGCTTATATGTTAATACCGAAAACCCGACTCAGAATTTAGTTTCATTGATCAAAACAAAATTTTCATGCATTTATGGCGCACAACATATATTGAACTATGCCATTATTTGCCACACGATTTAAAAATGTTGTTTTCAAAGTATTTAATAGAAACGGGTTTTTTGGACAACCAGAAAATATTACTTTTTATTTTGCGGGATGAGCGCAAACATATAAGACATCTAGATTATTGCAGAATTTTAAAGTATAGGACCGTAAGCGATGGTAAATTAAATATTCGTAGTTTCTCAGTTTCAGACTTCAACTTTAAGGTTAAAAACTACTATGAACTAGTATAATGCCAAACCATCCTATGGACTGAGCCACCCATAACTGCTCAATTGACAGATGCCCAGTTTAAAGAAATAGTAGAGGACCCAGAGCATTCTGAAATTTCTTATAAAAAAAGTATCCTTGTCACACACAGGCCGTGGAAAGAGTTGTCAAAATGGTAACTGAAACATCTGGTTAAGTTTGTGGATATGAAAGAAATCATATTTGAAAGCAAGAAATACTTTTTTCAAACCTGTAAATATTGTATACATACGTTAGTTTAAATTTTTTTGTAGTAAAAAATAAAAAAATAATAAATACTTTGATCTAGTCTAGTATTTTAATTTATTGAGGACTGGAATTGTTGTGAATAGTGGAAGGTATCAAAAATTACTAAAAAAGGGAAAATTGTTGGATATAAAGGAAATGCCTGAAGTTAACATCACTTCAAAATAATGTATGTTTCCCAATTACTAGGGTTCAGGAACAATTTTACAAAAAAAATTATTAAAAAAATTTCGTGGCGATGGAGGGGATACTGTCAAAACAAAAGAAAAAACCTAAAAAAAACCGCTACTTTCCAGGAGTCAGGCGTCCTGATTTTCCTAAAAATAATTATACATATATACTGACGCATGGTGGCGGTGTAGGGGATGCCGGCAAAAAAAAAACAAAAAAAGCATGTTAACTTGGGAAATGATCTTTTTCTAACTTCGCTGCACCGTACTAAAGACAACCAATACTCAGAAATACGTATATACGGTTGCCTTCCATCGGATACACATATTTTATTGTATATTTTTTTTCCTTTGTTGCAAGTTATATCTACACCTTCTACTTTTATTTTACTATTAACTTGTAACTCGGATTAACTTTTTTCTTGATGTTACAGAAACACTCTTTTGACTTTTGGTCTATCTTTCGGAATTGTTTAATTCCTTTTTCAAGACACTGTAATTAGAAAAATATGTAAATATTTACAATAAGTATATCACAAAAGTCAGTGTACTTATTAGTCGTTGATATTATTTGTATAAAGCTATGACACTCAACATTAATAACAAACATATAAAAAATTTTATAATTATAAAAATTTTATAATTGGTGTGATGAATTTTTAGATTCTCAGTTAGCTATAATATTATTATTATTGAGTTAATGCCTCGACAACTAAGATCATTGGCATGGTACAGTCAGATACCTAGTGTAGTGTGTGTGTGTGTGTGTGTGTGTGTGTGTGTGTGTGTGTGTGTGTGTGTGTGTGTGTGTGTGTGTGTGTGTGTGTGTGTGTGTGTGTGTGTGTGTGTAGAGTAATTGTCTTGATACTTAGCAAAGTCGACGTCATTGTCTTTGCTAAGAGACGCTAATTGTATCCGAACGTCTGCGGTCCCTCCGGTGAGTACCGATCGCACAAGGATAGAAATTATTTTCATTCATTAATTTTTAATAAACAAATTATTTTGTCAAATCCTATTATTAATTATCCTGTTAATATATTTGTTTTATTCAATATTTCGTTAACTATTAACTTTAATTAAAGGTATTTTTTACCAAAATTCAGAAGTATTAATGTTTTTGCCTATTTTTCTTTTGTTGCCTGGAGTAATTGCGTTAAATCAGAATTATGCAGCTGATTTGTAAAATGCAATTATCCCGAAAACTGTTGTGTTTTGAAGTTATTAACAAGTATACCTTTTTTTGTTAAAATAATGTATCTTTAATATTTTATATCACAAATGCAGAT
This sequence comes from Diabrotica balteata, assembly GCA_918026665.1. Taxonomy (NCBI): domain Eukaryota; kingdom Metazoa; phylum Arthropoda; class Insecta; order Coleoptera; family Chrysomelidae; genus Diabrotica; species Diabrotica balteata. The sequence continues at coordinate 76,792,413 of OU898278.1, read as the reverse complement.
AACTTAAAGAACAAAAAAGTTAAGTGCAAATTTATGCTACATATGTGGCATATGTGACGCCCTCTATCAGTTATATGAAAGTATGCAAATTTATGCTACATATGTGGCATATGTGACACCCTCTACCAGTTATATGAAAGTATGCATCAAATTATAATGTCTCTTATTTAAACGTACACAGTTGTAAATTTTTGTACATAAATGTTTACAAACATGAAAGTTATAGAGAACTTAAGGACCACCATGAATATCTGAAATCTTCTCAAAAAAATGAAGTTCCCGTCTTAATTGACTCTCTCGAATTAACCCACTAAAACTTTACCATTGCTCTTTACCTCTTGGAAAAACGATACTCTAACAATTTAAGTATAATCAACGCGCACTTAAAATTCATTTTGGACTACCCCACTCTCACTAAGGTTAATGCCCAAACACTCAGAGACTTCGTAACTACAATAAGAAAAGACATACAGTCGTTAAAAAACTTAAACATTCCAGTAGACACTTGGGATCTTAGTTTATATTTTTTCAAGAAAAATTGACTATAACTCCAAAAACCATACGGAGAAAAAAGGATTAAATCAGATTTGCCCACATTAGACGAGTTTCTAGACATTTTAGAAGATAAGTTCAATTTATTGGGTGATTTAAATGACTCACGTGACTATATAACGAAAAACCTATTATACCTACAATATTACCTACAATAATTCTTCCACTTCTAAATGCATATACTGTAATGACTTGTCTCATAAAATATATTGTTGCCCACGTTCCTCATCTCTACCACACTCAGATACATTGAATTTCACACACTCTCAACACTTGTACACAAACACAGGACATTTTTACAATAAATGCATCTCTGAAACTTGCTGGATTTGCTTTAAAAAACATCACTCTCTTGCACGTACGCAAAACCCACAACACTAACTTTTCGCATCCATCTCACAATTCAGGCACATCTCAAGGCCAAAGAACTACCTATTCTCAAGGCAATCAACATACTTGGAGAACCAATTCAAATCAAACACATTCTGATGTCAATTCCAGAAAACATAATTATCGTCAAACTCAAGAACAATCAAACCCTAATTTAAATTCTAATAAAAACCATACAGAATTCGACGACATGCCATCCTTCTCTGGCAATAACATTCACCCCGAGTCTGTCACATCGGTATCTCTAGATACCAAAGGCGACCTAACATTATCCGCTAAACCTTGTAATGTTCTATTAGCAATAATTAAAATAACTATTCAATTAAAATCAGGAAATATGATAACAGCCAAGGCACTTCTCGATAATGCTAGTCAAAGTAGCTTTATATCAAGGAATCTTTTCGAACAAATTAGCTGTAACACCCACCAACAACCACTTCAAATTTCTGGAATTGCCCAAAACTCAATCATGTCTAACATAATGGCAAACCGTACAATTTTCTCGACTAATAATAAAAGCAATAGACTTAACATGTCTTGTTACGTACTCGATAGACTAACTACCCCACTACCGCAGACGCACCTACCCCTAGAATTGCTCGAAATACTACACATTTCATTACCCGACAATGAATTCTTCTCAACTTCAAGTATTGACATTTTAATAGGTGCTGACAAATACTACTAACTTATTACCGATGGCATTGTAAGATTAGTATCCTTATTTAGTCAAACTTCTAATGTTATATCCGAAAGCAGTACCAGCACTATATTTCGCGTTGTTTTTGATGGATCGTCTGAAACCTATTTTAATAATATTATGCTCACATATCCACAGGTATAACCTAATCTATTTGACATTCTTTGCCGTTTTAGAATACCCCAATTTGTTTGCACCGCTGATATTTAAAAAATGTACTGTCAAATATCAACCCAAATCAAACTTTACTGTAAAATATACTGTGGAGAGATGATCCCTCTAAACCACTAGAATGCATTGAATTTACTAGCGTAACTTACGGCAACAGATATTTAAGTCTCTTATCTACTCGGCCTATAAAAGAGCTTGCATCCACTAATATGTAAAAATACCCCCTCGTTTGTGAAGCCCAACTTACACAAACTTACGTAGACGACATCTTCTGTGGTGCTGAAACTGAAACTGACGTAGAAACCACATATCACGAATTAATTAACGTTTTAGACAGTGCTTGCATTTCAACTCATAAATGGGTTTCCAATTCCACAAGGTTCACTGAAAAATATTATAACAATGATCAACCCACTTCATATGATATCCAAATCGAAAATGCCCATAATAAAGTTTTAGCGAATTTCATGGAACCCTTCACCAGACACACTCTCAATTTCAGTACCTGAAGCCCTAACTGACTCTCACGTTACAAAAAGAATTGTCTTATCCACTCTAGCTAAAATGTATGGCCCCTTAGGGTTGATAACTCCTGTGATTCTACATGGAAAGTTATTATTCATTAAGAAACTTTTCCTCAAACGAATGAACTGGGACGATATGTTGCCTCCCTCTTTGGAAAAAGAATGGACAACCTTTCTAAATAACATACCTAACATACCTAGTCTTTAAAAATTCAACGCTATCTATTTCTTTATAAGAAAATCGCACACATCATGGCTTTGCTGACAGCAGCGAAAAGGTTTATGCAGCATTCATTTACTTTCGTACCGTATACTCTGATAACAGTTTCCTGCATACTGGTTACGAGACAATCTCGGGTAAACCCTATCAGGACAACTACCCTACCTAGACTTGAACTCTGTGCCATGTTACTCCTCTTAAAACTCACCAAAAGAATCATATCAATTATAGTGTCAATTTGTAAAGCGATTCAAGGATAGCACTATCGTCGATACAATCTCACGCATCCCTCTGGAATACTTTTGTTTCCAATCGAGTTGCTCAAATCACTGAATTGACAAATGCCTTTCACTGGAGCCACATAAAAACTGCAGAAAATGCTGCCGACTCCCCATCTCGAGTATTACTAGCCCCAAAACATTTCAAAATTAGATTTATGGTGGTCAGGTCCTTCATTTCTGCAAGACCCCAATCTAAATCTCGCTCAATTTTATGAAAACATTAATGAATGCAACTTACCAAAAGAGAGAAAAATCTCACTTCTTACCACTAAACCTACCGAAGAAAATTTTTGGCATAAAATATTTCTGCGATTTTCTAAATTTTCTAGACTAGTTAGTGCACGCAATAACATATGTTCACAGATTTATTCACAATTCAAGATTTCCCACTAAAACTCTTACTGGTCTACTATCTGTAAATGAACTCCTAACGTCCACTAACTCAATTTGTAAAATTTTTTAACACCAACACTTTAGTTCAGAAATCTCTGAAATCCAAAATAGCAAATCAGTGTTAAATAAAAACACGTAGTCACTCTACTGCTTTCACACGAACATACTAGACTTGATCATGTCGAACCACAAGCCTTACTTTCCAACGACAGACAAAGACTTTGGCCCTTGAATGGCCTCAGGCCAAATTAAGAAAATTGTTCGAAATTGCTCTACTTGGTTTAGATTTCGCGCATAACCTGCACAGCAAATCATGTCCGATTTACCAAAGGAAAAAGTTTCGACCTCACGCCCCTTTCAAAATGTTGGGACTGAATATGGTGGACCACTTATGATAAAAACATCTTGCCTTCGTAAGGTCTCTCTCACAAAATGTTATGTGGCACTCTTTATCTGTATAAGTAAAAAAGCTGTCCATATTCTCGTATCCTCTTTCTCTAGTGACTCCTTTTTACTAGCACTAAAACGTTTTATTGCTCGTAGAGGGAACCTCTCTGTTATATTTAGCAATAACGGTACCAATTTTACTGGTGCTAATAACTGTCTTCGTTAACTCTATGACTTTCTCAAAACCTCTAAAAATTCTACTTCAATTCAAAAGTTGCTCAAAACTGCCTCAGAAAAAATCTAATAAAATGGAAGTGGATACCGCCTCATAGTCTCCGGGATATTTTCTTATAGGTTCTACACTCACTTTTTATCCTGAACAAGGAATCACTTACATACCTGACAATAGACTAAGACTCTTTCAATGCTTTACTCAGCTTTACCAGCACTTTTGGAAGAGGTTTTATTTGGAATATTTAAATAGATTACAGGGACGGCCCAAGTGGTTTCAAATTAAAGCGGTCGTGTCCGCGAATTGTAGAAAAATGGAAAAACAGCAATATCGGTCGGTGATTCGATTCTTGTTTTTGCAAGGAAAATCTCGAAGCGAAATCATAGAGTGCTTATATGATGTGGCGGTTACTCTTCTCTTTCGATGGTAACCCTCAAAAATTTATTATTATTTATTTATTTAACGAGTTTCAACATGATCGCACTCCAGTTTTGGATGAGCCACGCTGAGGTGCTCCGAAATCTGCTACCACGGATGCTAATGAGACATAAGTCCACGATCTCATACTGTCAGACCGCCGACTGAAGGTACCCGAGATAGCTGAGACAGTACGTGTAGGGGGTTAACAAGATAATGTACTATTACGAATTAATAGTAATTAAATTATTAGGAACTATTCCTTCGATAGCTCTGGCAAGATAAATGAACTTTAACTCATAGGTGCAAATAGCAAATATCTAAATTTAAATGGTTGCAATTAACAATCAAAAAACAATACAAAGGTTTAGGTAAAACTAGGTGAACTTACCGTACCGCTAATTATCATGATTCACCACTATAAAAAATAAAGAACAAAACGACTTCAATATTAATGCATCGATGCACTAGCGGAGGGTTGCGTCTTTTCTTCTCAACGACTTACTCTGTCTGGTTGCTCTTGTGTCTTAGCGGGATGCATTCCCGAGCGGTACCAATAGGGATCGTAGGAATACAGGGGGAGGACAAATGTATTGATTAATTTATGCGACCATACTTGAATTTAAACAGTAGGTATCCCAAAAACCGAGTATCTCATATCTTGCGTGAAATTTTGGATATGAGAAAGCTGTTGGCGCGATGACTGCCGCGTTTGCTTATTCCGGACAATGCATGAGCGTGAGACCACTTCAGAGCAGTGCTTAACCACCATTTTCTGGCAATGAAAACAGGTGATCTACGTCAACAACCTGGATGATGGCAAAACGGTCACAGGGATCTATTATGCCGAATTATTGGGCCAATTCGACGCCGAATTGCAGAAAACTGATCCCATTTAGCGAAGAAAAAAAGTGCTTTTCCAGCATGACAACGGACTTGCTCATAGCTCCGACGTTGCCATGGCAAAACTGGTCGAATTGGGCTAGGAACTGTTGTCATATCCAACATATGTTCTAGATTTGACCCCGTGTGACTTCTTTTTGTTGCCAAATTTGAAAAATGCACTCGCCGGGCAGAAACTTAAGTCGAAACAGGAGGTCATCGTCGCCACGGAAGTTTACTTTGCCAACCTCGAGAAAACATATTTTTCAGACGGTTTAAAGAAGTTGTGTCATCGCTGGGTCTAGTGTATCGAGCTAAAAGTAGAGTATGTGGAGAAATAAATTGCAACTTTTTCCAAAATTTTCGTTTTTCTTTTGTAGGCCAAGTACTTATCTGACCGCCCTAGTACACTACTATTGGCCTCTCACAATTAAATTTGGGTCAGCTCGCCATGCAAGGTTAAATGACAACCGGACTGGACTAAGCAGAAAAAAAAAACAAAAAAATATCGCAACGAGTGAAAATGGAAACAATTATAAGATCACTAAAGATACCCAGAAGAAATAGAATTTTACCCGAAAAATATTATTAAAATGTTGCAATTATAGTATGTTCTATAATACAGACTTGAATCGTGGACTTTGAATTGAAATTTAATTAGAAGACTAAACTCCTTTGAAATGTGTAAGTGATGACACTTTGAAGGGTTAAAAAAGATAAAAAAATAAAAGTAAGTTGAAAGGACAATAAACATATAATAACGTAATAGTGTAAAAATAAGATTTACCTGACTTTACTTCGTAAGCAAATTCATTCGGTTTCTTTTCAACATTCACGTCAGCTTCCACTTCAGATTTAACACTGGTTTCTGACATAGATCTCTTACGAACAGTACATGATTTTTTTTGTGTCTTTGACACCTTTCTATAAATAGTGGTGAAATTGGAAGTGGCACTATGAGATTTGGAGATATGGCGCGATAAAAACTTATACATTCTATTGTAATATAAACTTAAATTTTGAAAAGTGATAATTTATGATGTGATATTTGACAGATTGACACAATGATTGTTTTTTGGAAATGTTTGCTTTACATCCTTAGCAATCTAGTCAGTGAGAATTTTATCAGCTCCTTTTTGTGTAACTGTAACAATTTTTTTGTATATTTAGCCAATTAAAAGGTTTCTTTGCATTTTTGCAGATAAACCCACATAATATTTTATAAATTTTATGCAATATCAGGATATGAGACCTTACGTACTTTTTATTAGGTTTGAATTCCTCTGCGGTCTTGTAATTATTCCTACCAATACTAATCTTTAAAAGGAACCAACAAAGTCAGACCATAAAACTAAAGAAAATATGGGTGCTAACCACAATCATCAAGTTCTTCTTCTTCTTCAAAAAATAGAAGAAAAATCAATAGAATGCAGCATACCTGTATATAAGTGTTTCACAGATTTAACCAACGCTCTCTACAGGGTGCGACGATGTAATAGATATTTTAAAGGGGCCGTTTTAGTGTCATAAAAACACTAATAGCTCAATTTTAAATAATAGCTTAAAAACAAAAGCAGAAACGCATAAAGGAATAGGTAACGCACAGCATCTGTCATTTTTTTAAAATTTATTAATGGAGAAAGTAATAAAATAATGTAAGTGCACTCATGGAATAAAAATGAATAAGGAACAAGACAGCATGGTTTACTTTGCAGATTACATAATAATTTAAGTGAAAACTAAATATGATCTACCAAAGGGCATGCGCCAGTCAAATAACATACAATGTGGCTGTTTTAGCAAAGCTAAATTGTTTGCAATTCTCGTTGATGATACGACGGATATTACGCGTAATGAAAGCAAGTCTCGCTATGGTTGCGATATGTTGATTTAAAAGATGGTAAACAAGATAAAGTTGATTAGATGTTCTGAGAGTGTATTTCAATTGTTGACGTTACAGCATCAGGTCTCGGAAATCTTATAATTACAGTTCTGAAAAAGCATGGACTTTAATGTTATATTATTGATTAAAGTTACAATAGGGCTGCAGCTATGAGTGGATATTTGAACGGCGTCAGAGGGTATATTTGTCAAAAATGTTCTCTTGCTTCCTATGAACGTAGTAGTGCACACTCTATCAACTTTACTATTGCTGACTTATGTTTACAAGTAGTTGTGCGAAATTGCATTGAAATCGTGCAGTCTGTTGGTTTCTACTTTAGACTTTCGGATCAATGTACTGCCGTTTTAAAGGGAAAAATTTGGGATTTGTTACAGGCTGATCATAAAAAAAATCTACTTGCGATGTGCGACATACGATGAGTTCACAAGCATAAAGTCATTATTATCATAAAGTTATTATTAAGATTAAATGAAATTTATTCATAAATTCATTCAAAGAAAACAAGAGCGATTGTTCATGCTCTCGAAGAACTCAAATCTAGCCACAATAAATAAACTTCGCAACAGGCCCTCCAAATTCTTACCAAACTTCGATCTTTGAATTTTGTTATGTGTCTAGTGATTCTTCAAAAGTCATGAGCTATACATTGTCGCAATTAAAGCAACTGCAGGAAATTAACACATACCTCATAACAGCATTCAACCACATGGATTATGTTATTGCTGCTATCTCCATCTCTGAAGAAGCAACGGTATGCCTCGAAAAAAATGGTGGTATATTGCTTATGCCACGTATCGTCGGAAGTCAGTTAAATCGTTCTAAGACCGATTTCTCGACCATACAATTTAACAATAGATTGAGAGGTTTACTAAATACCGTAAAGTGGTATCGGCACTATCTGGTGTGTTACCGTCAAATTTTGCGAACTGTTGTAAAAATGAAGAGGCATTTTGTATTTATTCGGTAGTGCTGCCCGAAACAAGAACATTTCTCTTCAAGGTAGAAGTTGAAGTATGGAAAGCAGCCATGACTCCTACCTCTAATTGCTACCGAAATAATAACTAATTTCGACAGAAAACTGTACTCAGAAACAAGGGTTTTTAATCCTACTTTAAAAAACACTTGCATAACAACGACAGAAAACAGACTAAACGGCTTGGTTGTCATAAACATTCACTATGGAGTAGAAGGAATAGAAAATAATGCGAATAAAGTAGTGGATATATTTGCAAAGAAAAACAAAACGTTAATTTTAGAATGTTTACCTATATATAACAAAAGCCTATTCTTTATTTAACCTATACTGTCCCACTTCTCAAAAAGTTACTCGACCAATTCCTTCCACGAGCTTTTTTCTGTCTTATCTATTATCTCATTTCCTACATTGCATTAAATAAATGGCGAGCTGAGAAATTATTTATTTATTTACCTTACATCTTACAATTATTATTGTAAATATAACCGTATAACTTGGTAAGTACATAGTATATATGAAATTTAGAATATTACTGTTATGGATCAGTCGTTGTGCATCCAATTGGTTTATTTTACATCTTTCATCTATCCATGATACCCATTCCAAAATTATGGAACCGTGTAACAACTAGTACAGGTTTAGTGGATGCCTACCAAATGTTTTTGTAATAACTTTGTAGTCACCGCCAAGATACCTGGCAGTCATGCAAAATATGTTTAACTGTTATATGTCCCAGAGTCTTTAGCTTACGTCTATATAAAACAACTTCATGCTGTATGCAAATATCCCGTGACTGGAATATGTCCAGTAAGGAAGCCTGTTATAATCATGAGCTGATTCCTGCTTGTGTTCTGCGGCACTTTAAGCCTTTTAGCGCGTGTCCATCTATTCTACATTTTATCTTGTGCTTGACCAGGATACTTTCTCAATGTGGCTTTTGTTGCGTTTATCAGCTCTTTCTTTGCAGTGTATTCTGTTACTATTACCTGGAACTTATACCAGTGTGACAATGCTAGTCTCCCACTGCCCATTTGCTACCTACCTCGGTTTTCTTTACATACCTATAAATTCGTTTCTCAAACACATATATTCAGGTACACTTTATTGTACAAGAAATCTCAGGATAACCGGGGCCACCTTTTAAATATGTGTTACATTTTTGTTATATTGTATTCTGTGATAAGTAATAAAAATACATGCAATATTATACATAATACATAAATTGCGTTGTTCTCGTTTTATATTAAGAACATGTTTCTGAATTTCCCATTGAGCTGTGGTCTTTTTAATATTTTAGTGTATTTCTCATCTCTAGTATGAGTTTTATATTTGTTTTCTTATCAATGTTTTTGTTTTGTGACTTTTTCCTATTTCGGTTTTTTCTGCTCCTATTGCTTCTTTATATAACCGTGACTCTGGAGTCTAGAGTGTTAATTTATTTGTGGTATTACTTATATAAGGTCATCAACACGTCTTGTGTATTGCTTTTTTTTCAGGTGTTGTGTTTCAAGACATTTTTATCTAAATTTTTGTTTTTTAGAGTTTCTTTAGATTTTTTCTTATTTTGATGGATAGTCGAGCTAAATATTACAACCAGGTTTGCGCTTAGAATATACTATTTCTAAATACGGAGCTAAGGTCTACTTGGTTTCCTAAGATGTATCTTTTCTATACTGGGAAGATATTTAGGTATAGTATCGTCGATTAAATAGCCTAAACCATAAGTGCATAAGACTCGTGTCTTTTATCATTTCTACTGCCCAATCCGTACTATCTTTCCCATCTATTCTCCCGTCGCCAAATTTTGAGTTTCTCTACCATAAAAATGTTACTTTCACAGTTATCCGTTAAGTTTGCTTAAGATAATTACTATATCTAGTCGTCAAAATAAACAACGTTACAAATTGTGAATCTGACTTAAAATACCCTTGACTTGCATGAGTTATAAACTTATATTTGCAAAAGTTTCATCAAAATAAATTTCCTTTATCGGTAGTAATGACAATCTCTTTTATAGATCTTACTTACCTTCTTTCCAGTATATTCCATTTAATTGGTGCCATTTCCGCTTCTGCGGTAGCCAGTTTATCTGCCTTACTTATATGATGTTTGACCTTCCATTTTGCTATTTTTACTCTCTTCTTTATGCAGTTGTTTACTAACTATTAATTAATCTGTCTTTGAAATGCCTCCTAGATATCATCCAAATCTTGGAGGCTTTCCCCTATCCGCCGCCTGAGAACACGCCTAATGAGGGACCAGCTTATCTCATATGGTCACTGTTTTTTTAACGGTATTTAATTCCCGCTAGCAATTTTCGGTCGAAAATTAAAAATAGAGATTTAAAAAGTAAAATATTCATTCCCTACTCGCTGAATGCTAAGATGAATAAAAACATGTAAAAATAGTTTTTCCATCGATGAGCATTTAAGTGTGAAACATAGTGCACTATCAGTTTAGGTACCGCCATTTCTTATAGCTTCTAAATAGCTAACTAGGTTAACTCTGGTATTGAAGAACAACAAATCTGTGTTAACCATATTGCACTCTCCTGTCTTTTTTTCTTTTATAATTTGCAGTTTAAAGAATAATATATCTGAAAGTTTACAATTATTGTGTGAGGTCATCATCATTATTTTGGCTTTACAACCCTATGTGGATCCTAGCCTCCCCAAGTATTTTTTTCCATTCGTCCCTATCCATCGCCTTCCTCCGCCAAGCACGTATGTGTGTGTGTGTGTGTTGTTTTATTTTATGACTAGAGACATAGTCCATTAGCCTATTATGTTTTGAGTTATTAATTAATTTTTTAAATAATTGTTATAGAGAGAATCCGTAACAATAAAATCTTAACTTCTATTGACTTACATATAAGTACGTACCTACATTAATTTTTTTTTTATTTTTTTTTATTTTATTTTTATTTAATTTTTTTTATTTTTTTTATTTTTTTTTATTATTTCTTTTTTTTTTATTTTTTTTTATTTTTTTTGTACTGGAAGGAAAAGGAAAATATATGGTTTTGCTGATTTATTACATACGCCTAGGGGTCTATCAAGGCGATTTGCACAACACAAAATTAGACCACGGATAGAAAGGTTAACAACTGGGTTAAAACAAAAGACTTATATAACTAACTTTTTATGTTTGAAATATATACACTGTTACCATAATACATTTAGAGATTCAATTTCATTTCACGTACGTGGCGAAAAATTATTTCATAAATATGCAAGTTATTGGTTTTTATTAAATCTGATAAATTAAAAGGTCTTTTAATAAGAATTTTTTCCTTATTGATATACTCGTATATTTTTATTAGAAATTGGTTTATACATCGTGTATTTAATGAGCAATTTAAAACTAAATGCTCAATTGAGCCTTCTTCGCCACATTCGCAAAATGGAGTTTCAGCTAAATTAATTCTGAACTTATGTAACGGAGACAGAGCATGGTTAAATCTTATTCTACCTAGTATTCTAATCATATCTTTATTAAAATTTGAGTTTTTGAACCACGTTGAGGACTGTATTTTTGGTTTTATATCTTTATAATATAATCCTTTGTTGGACAAATTGTACATTGTTTGCCATGAATTTAACATTTTTTTCCTTAGATGAGAATTTAGATCCTCAATTACACATTTATATTCTGATTCTTTAGATGGTTCATTATATTTAGCAATTTTGTCTACTATTTCATTATTTAATATTCCACAATGAGCTTTTATCCAACAAAACATTACATTAGATCCTCTTAATTTCATTGTACCCACCAGGTTTATAATTTCAGATAACACATAATTAAATCCAATATTATTATATTTAGAAATATTTTCAATTTTTTGTATTGAACTTTTACTATCAGAGAATATAACGTAATTAGATTTTGTTCTTAAGAAACTACTAATGTATTTAAGTGCTTCTAATATTGCTATTAGTTCAGCGGTATATATCGAGGTTTTAATATTTAGATCTACTACTGTACTAAATTTTCGATCTGGATCGTAAAAGGCAGATGTAACCTTTAAATCTGATTTAGATGCATCCGAAAAAATATATGAGTAATTAGGGAACATAGACTTTATGTCAGCTTGGAACATGCTATTCCGGATATATTGTGGGAATTCTGAGTAGTCTCTAAGATATCCTACTTTTATGCTGTCCAAGTGTTCTAATTCTATTTTAAAACAGGGTAATTCTCTTGAAGTCGAAATGTCCTTACTAAGTTGTATCCTTACGTATTTGTACGATTCAATAAAAGGAATTGTAGGCTTTTTTTGCCAATATTCCTTGACTAGATCGTAAATACTGAGCTCGAAGCATTTTTGGACTACCGGACTTTTCTTTGCATACATTTTTAATAAAAACTTCTCCGTTAAGTAATCTCTTCTGAAATTTAGTGGAGGTTCATTGCATTCTACGTTTAAATTTGAAATGGGTGTACTCTTAAGTGCACCTATACTTATTCTTAAGACTTTATTTACTAGCCTATCTAATTTCTTCAGATGAGTCTTCGCTGCTTGACTATAAAAAAACCCATAATCTATTATTGAACGAATATAAGCTTTATAAAAGGTAAGCGTAATATTTGGATCAGCTCCCCAACTTGTATGACACACTGATCTTATTGCATTTAATCCTTTTTCTGTTTTTATTATTAAGCGGTCTATGTGTTCGTTCCACAATAACTTCCTATCTATTACCATACCCAAATAGTTAATGGATGATTGAACCTCAAAATTAACGTTATTGAATACTATGGATTGTTTTAATCTATGTTTTTTGGAGAATATACATGCTTGGGTTTTCTTTGTAGAGATGCTGAGACCTATGTTAAAATAATACTCTTCTATTGTCGAAAACATTTCACTCATTATATTGATACCTTGATCGATTTCAACTTTAGGTACATATATACACACATCATCAGCAAACTGTAGAACATTTCCTCTTGTATTAATTTTTTTGTGTAAGTCTAAGGTATAAATGAGATATAGTAAAGGACTAAGGATGCTTCCTTGCGGTAACCCAACATTAGAAATTCTTGGATCCAATAGTTCATTATTGATTGGAAGTTGTAGATTCCTATTTGAATACAATTTTATTATTCTTTTACCAAAGTCACTGGGTATTCCTATCTTCTCCATTTGTTGATAGAGGATATTTAATTTGATATTATCATATGCACCTTCTACATCTATGAATAGAGACACCAGGGATTTACGTTCAGAAAAGGATATATTAATATCTAGGATAAGGTTAGCTATATTTTCTGATGTCGATCTTAGTTTACGAAACCCATATTGTGTGTCACTAATTTTGTTATTTTTCTCTAACCATAATTCAAGTCTTCTCTTTACCATCCGTTCGAATGTTTTTAAAATACACGATCCTAACGAAATTCCTCTATATGAATCCGCTGAGTCTATATCTTTATTTGGTTTTAAAATCGGTATAATTACATAATCCTTCCATGAATCCGGAAATTCAGCTTTCATCCATATTAAATTAATTATATTTAACAATTTTATTTTCTGACACCTTGGTAAGTAATACAGCATAATATAATGGACATTGTCTAAGCCAGGAGCAGTATTTTTATGACACTTTAAACTATATTCTAGTTCTTTTAGAGTAAATTCATTTAACAAATAGTTTGAATTATTATTATTCACTTTTTTAGGATGGTTTACATTTAAATTTGGTGAAACTCAGGGCGGAGCTAACTTATTTAAAAATTCTTCAGTCCAATTATCTTTTTTTACTTGATTTTTTGGAACATTATAAGTATTTTTGATTTTTTTAATTTCTTTCCAAATTTCTTGGGAGTATTTTTATTTAATTTATTACAAAATTCTCGCCAAGAAGCTTTTTTACTTTTTAATATTGTTTTTTTCTTAATTGCCTCTGCTTTCTGATATTTTATGTAATTGTCATATGTACTATTTCGTTTAAATTCTAAAAAAGCTTCTTGCTGAAACTTTATAGCTTGTGCACATTCTGGGTTCCACCATTTTTTAATAAACTTACTATTGATCGTCATTTTTTTCTTAGGTATTGATAATTCACAAGCATCATTAATTATATTGATAAATGTATTATATATTGTTACGAACATGCTTTCGGCATGGCCATCTAACGGATGCATCTCGAAGGATCGAGAAATTACCGGTCATATATCAAGCGCTGTAAAATTCCACCCGTCGTCAGATAACGAATTAGAGGTGGGACTAGTCCCGAATATTCTCGAACATAATACTTTGGTATATATATGTAACGGAATTAGGAGTTAAGTTTAGTTGATAAGATAGTATCGAACTGTAAAGTTATAAATAAATATATTTATATAAATTCGAACCGCTCGTTTTATTTAAAAACGGTACAATTGGTGTCAGTGTGAGGACAATTGATTTATTTAAAAATAAATCCAACAGTGGAAAAAAAGAGACTTTTAAACTTTTGAAAAGTATTGTTCGTCGGGAACATCCGCGTAGTTCAGTAGTGATCGTTGTACGAAAGAACATTTTAAAAGTACGTGTGTGCCTGACCAAAGATGCTGCTAGTAGAACTTTCAGTGAAACAGTTGCGTGAGCAACTAGAAGAACGCGATGAAGACTGCAGCGGGTCCAAGAAGATACTACAAGAACGACTGAAGACTGTTCTCAACAAGAATGGAGATGACCCAGAGACATTCCAGTTCCAGTCAGCAGAGGAAGCAGTTTTAACAAAAATAAAAAATGTGTCACAAATGATTGAAGAATCTTCGAGAAAAAATGATAGTAAATTTGAAAATGTCTCGGAAATGATTGAAGAGACTTCTAAAAAAATTGAAGAATCTTCTAGAAAAAATGATGATAAATTCGAGAATGTATCTAGAAGATTCGACGAGACTTCACAAATTATTAAAGAAGTAGCTAGACAAAACGACGAGAAGCTCGAAAAGGTTTCAAGAAGATTCGACGAAGTATGTACTCAGAACGATGAGAAATTTGAAGAAGTCTCTAGAACATTCGATAAGGTAGAAGAGAAGATCAAACAGTTAGAGAGCATGATAACTAACACGAAAGTGCTACCACTAATTAATACGGTAGCTTTAGATCCGGTAGTGAAAGAAGAATCACCTAGAGACGAAATGGCACATCATATGAGATTCAAATTGCCACCATTTGATGGAAAGTCCTCTTGGTCCATATACCTTAGACAATTTGAAGCTATTGCGACAGCCAATCATTGGACAGAACAAGAAAAAGCTGTTTCCTTGACTGCTGCTTTACGAGGTGATGCTGCAGATATCTTAAGATCGATTCCTAAGGGTCAAGAAAAATGTTACCAGACCTTGTTCACTCGACTAGACAAACGTTACGGAGATGCCCATCTACAACAAGTCTACAAGGCGCAACTAAGAAGTAGAGTTCAACGAGCAAGTGAGAATTTGCAAGAGTTTGAAGCAGATGTTGCTCGTATAGTGCGGTTGGCTTATCCTGAGGTACCAGACAACATTTTGGAAGAAATCGCTGTAGATACCTTCGTCAATGGGTTAAAAGAAAGTGAATTACAGAAAGCTTTACGACTAGCAAGACCGAAAGTTCTAGATGAAGCGCTTGCTATTGCTTTAGAACATGAAACAGCTAGTCAAACTTCACGGAGCCATCGAGTAAGAACCATTGAAGAAGTCGACGAACCAAACGATGAACGTCTGGAAGAAATGGTACGAAAAGTAGTTCGTAACACGATGCCGAAGAGACGCGAGCCCAGATGTTGGAATTGTGGTGACGTAGGTCACATTCGCCGTAATTGCAAGAAAATGATACAACAGTCGGAAAACTAGAACGGGTCGACATTAAGGGGCAACTGCCGACCTCGAGAAACACAGCCCCCATAGTTACTGTGAACATTACGTCCTCCGGTGGAATTCATAGCTTGTACATCGAGGGTCGTATTAATAATAAATGTATATCGTTTTTGGTAGATACAGGTGCAACAAGAACTATAGCACGACCAGAAGTAGTACGAGACCATCTTAAATTATCGCCTGCAACAGTAAAGCTTAGAACAGCAACTGGTGAGATAATTAATACATATGGCGAGGCTAATATGTCAGTATCCATTGGCCAGACCACAGTGAAACATCGAGTATTAATTGCAGAGATCTCTGACGAGTTCATATTGGGGATGGATTTACTACGGAAAGTTGGAGCTGTATTGAATGTCAAAGATGGAGTTCTCGAGATCGGTGGTGAAGAGTTGCCATTTCATGAAGACAAAGAAGATGTTATCAGCTTAATAACTACTTGTGACGTAACAATACCGGGTAACAGTGAGAAAATTTTGATGGCCAGACCTGATGGTTACTGCCGAGAGGGAAGTTTAAGGATGGTCGAAGATGTGAACAATGCCGAGTTCCTAACAGCAAAAGCTTTGGTGAGAATTCGAGATGTCGTTCCTGTAAGAGTTATGAATTTAAAAGAAACTGCTATTAAGTTAAGTAAAAGAACTTTGATCGGACAGTGTGTTCCCGTGGCTTCAATTTGTTCAATGAGTACTAATGAGAAACCGTCAAAATCTAAGTATCCAAAGGAGCTTGTAGAGACGATGATTAAAACGTGCCAAGATCTTGATGATGAACGAACTAAAAAAGTGAAGTCTATGCTAATAGAATTTCAAGATGTTTTTGCCATTGATAAGAAGGATAATGGCAAAACAAGCATAGTAAAGCACAAAATTAATACCGGAGACGCTCAGCCAATCAGACAACAACCTAGACGACTTCCATTTGCGAAAAGAGATGAAGCCGAAGACATCATCAAAGATATGAGCAAACAAGGGGTAATTGAACCATCAAACAGTCCATGGACATCACCAGTAGTGCTAGTAAAGAAGAAAGATGGTTCAACACGTTTTTGTATTGACTACCGACAGCTCAATGCAGTAACTAAAAAAGATAGTTATCCTTTGCCCAGAATAGACGATACTTTGGATACACTTTCTGGTTCTCGTTGGTTCTCCACACTCGATCTGAAAAGTGGATATTGGCAAGTAGACATGGAGCCAGCTGATCGTGAGAAAACCGCATTCTCGATAGGATCAGGGCTTTGGCAGTTCACAGTTATGCCCTTTGGTTTATGTAATGCCCCAGCCACATTTGAAAGATTAATGGAGGCAGTTTTAAGAGGTCTAACATGGAAAACATGCCTGGTTTATTTGGATGATGTAATTGTAGTAGGAAGATCCTTCGATGAACATGCCAATAATTTGACAGAAGTCTTTCAACGATTGCGGGCGGCAAATTTGAAGTTGAGTCCGAAGAAATGTCACTTGTTTCGACGAGAAGTGAAGTACTTGGGACATATTGTAGCAAGTAATGGTGTTACAGCTGATCCTGAAAAACTTGCAGCAATTAAGGATTGGCCGGTACCAAGAGACAAACACGAAATTAGAAGTTTTCTTGGCCTTTGTACATATTACCGACGTTTTGTCAAAGGATTTGCCAACATCTCCAAGCCATTAACAAAGTTGACAGAAGAAGGCAAAGAATATACATGGAGAGAAGAGTGCCAAAGAGCTTTCGAACACTTACAAATGGCTCTGATCAGCGCACCGATTTTAAGCTACCCTAGACAGGCAGGAAAATTTGTGTTGGACACAGATGCAAGCAACAGTGCAATAGGAGCTGTTCTATCCCAAATCCAAGATGGGCAGGAGAAAGTCATCGCTTACTTTAGCAAAGTCTTGTCGAAACCAGAAAGAAACTATTGCGTTACCAGGAGAGAATTGCTAGGCGTAGTAAAGGCTTGTGAGCATTTTCATAAATACTTGTATGGCAGAAAGTTTCTTCTTCGCACGGATCACGCTGCTCTAAAATGGCTCCTAAAATTCCGTAATCCAGAGGGCCAGATGGCAAGATGGTTAGAACGATTACAAGAATATGATTACGACATTGAACACAGGGCTGGAAGAGTTCATTTAAATGCTGATGCCCTTTCGAGACGGCCGTGCAGTGCAAATTGTAATCACTGTCTTAAATTAGAAGAACGACTTTGCCCCGTGAGACGAACCACCGTCATTAATGATCAATGGCAGCCTCAACAGCTACAAGACGCTCAAGCAGATGATCCATGTATAAAAAGAGTGCTGGATTGGATGCGTCGAAGTGAAAGACCTTCTTGGCAAGACATTAGTGCATGTAGTCCAGAAGTCAAGTGTTACTGGAGCCAATGGAATTGCCTAGTGCTAAAAGATGATCTTCTTTATAGAACCTTTGAGAACGTTGATGGTACAGAATCTAAGCTTCAGTTGATTGTACCTAAAAGTAAAGTGTCAGAAGTATTGCGTCAGTTACATGACGGTGCATCAGGTGGACACTTTGGTATTACGAAGACTCTGCAAAAGGTTCGAGAACGGTTCTATTGGGTGAACTGTAAAGATGATGTAAGAAGATGGTGCCGGAAATGTGAACTGTGTGCAACCAGTAATGGTCCAGTTGGTAAAAAAAGGGCACCCATGAAACAGTACAATGTTGGTAGTCCTATGGAACGAGTAGCAATCGATATTGCAGGTCCACTTCCAGAGACAAATGATGGAAATAAATATATCCTGGTAGCCATGGATTATTTTACGAAATGGACTGAGGCCTATGCGCTACCAAATCAAGAAGCTGCTACCGTTGCAGAGGTACTGGTTAAAGAATTCTTTAGCCGATTTGGTGTTCCCTTGGAGATCCACTCCGACCAAGGGCGAAACTTCGAGTCAAACCTTTTCCAAAACGTTTGTAAATTGATTGGCGTCAATAAGACCAGAACGACACCCCTTCATCCTCAATCAGATGGAATGGTCGAGAGAATGAACCGAACGATGGGTAAACACCTGTCCAAAGTTGTATCAGAACATCAAAGAGATTGGGACCAGCACATTCATTTATTCCTAATGGCCTACCGCTCGGCCGTGAATGAAACTACCGGCCAGACTCCAACCTGCCTGATGTTAGGTCGTGAAGTTCGTTTGCCCTGCGACCTAGAGTTTGGCTGCAGACCTTCCGAAGAACATGTTGCAAGCGAAGATTATGTCGACCGCCTAAAGTTAAGAATGAACAACATTCATGAACTTGCCCGACAACACATCCAGTTAGCCAGTGACAGAATGAAAGATCAATACGATTCTCAATGCAAGAATGAAAGCTATGAAGTAGGTGATCTTGTTTGGCTTTATAATCCCCAACGTCGTCGTGGCTTGTCTCCTAAACTGCAAAGACAATGGGAGGGTCCGTATGAAATTAAAAAGAGAATAAATGACGTAATATACCGAATTAAGAAGTTGCCGAAAGGTAAACCAAAAGTAGTTCACATAAATCGTCTTGCACCTTATGCTGGCTCAAATGAAACAGAAGAAGTACGAATCCTTCAACATGAGATCAAAGATAACCGGCGACCAAGCTTTAACGAGTTTATGTCAAATTACGCAGAGAGAAAGAGTGCTAGATTCGGCGTGACGACAGAAGTTCAGCAGGATCTTTTTAGTGTTCCGCATAACGTCTCTCTAGCCCACTGTGTTGCCCAAGATCTTGAGATGACTAAAGGAATCTCATCCGTATTTCATAAGAAATTTGGTCGCTTGGACGAGTTAAAAAACCAGCAGCCTAAAGTTGGAAGAGTGCTGAGATTAGAAGATGGTTCTCGATCTTTGTTGTATATGGTGACCAGAAAGTCGTATACAGACAGGGCAAGCTACGAGGATATATGGCGTGCTCTGACTAATTTGAAGAAAATCGTCTGCAATTACGACATTAAGAACTTGGCTTTACCCAAGATAGGCCATGCACTAGATAATCTGGATTGGAAGATTGTCAGAAGTATGCTTGAAGTGATCTTCCGAGAAACCGGTGTAAGAATTACTGTGTGTTGCATTAATCCGAAGAGATCGTGTCCTTCAAAGACAGTAGACTGTTATTTCTTTCTGAGGGGTTCATGCAGAGCTGGAGAGTTCTGTAGATTCCGCCATCCTGGGCCTATATATAGAGTTGCTGATCGGGACGCTCAGATCTAAGAGGGGAGCAGTGTTACGAACATGCTTTCGGCATGGCCATCTAACGGATGCATCTCGAAGGATCGAGAAATTACCGGTCATATATCAAGCGCTGTAAAATTCCACCCGTCGTCAGATAACGAATTAGAGGTGGGACTAGTCCCGAATATTCTCGAACATAATACTTTGGTATATATATGTAACGGAATTAGGAGTTAAGTTTAGTTGATAAGATAGTATCGAACTGTAAAGTTATAAATAAATATATTTATATAAATTCGAACCGCTCGTTTTATTTAAAAACGGTACAATATGTTATTAATATTTTCATCAGTATTTATATCTTTGGTGTCAATAGTTTCAAGAATCGAAGAAAATAACGACCAATCTGCTCTGTTCACGTTCCATCGGGTTCTCTCATTAACTATTGTTACACTATCAACATCGCTTTCAATTATTATTGGAAAGTGATCAGAACCTAGAGCTACATTTTTTACGTTCCAATCAAAACAGGAAGATATGTCACTGGAACATATAGTTATGTCCACAGCTGATTTATTTCTATTGTATAATCTAGGTATTATAGTTTCGGCCCCATTATTTAAAAAACATAACTCACAGTCTTCTATTGCTGTTAATAGACTAAGTCCAGCCCTATCATTCTGATCGCAACCCCATGCATTATGGTGACAATTAAAGTCTCCTGCCACCAAAAATGGTGTACTTAAACTATTAAAAAACTTTTTCCATTCACTCTCTGATACGTTTAAATTTGGTTTTGCATACACTGAATATATATTAAGAACTTTATTTGATTTTAATTTGACTGTTATTGACATACTCATAACCTGATTGATTTTATGATGATTTGGATGACCTGTGAACTGAATGTATTTTTTAGTTAAAATAGCTAATCCTCCATAACCATCATCTCTATCTCTCCAAAATATATTATAACCACTGAAATTAATATTATTTTTTTCTTTTAACCACGTTTCGCTAATTATAGCTATATCAATATTATTTTCAAAAATAAATTTCTCAAAATGACCTTTATTGTGTACAATGGACCTAGCGTTGTACAATTTTGAACTTAGTCATTATCTGCGAGAATACGACTTAAATTATTTTTAAAATCGTCAAAACATTTTTATATTGTCTAAATTTATTGAGTTTTTCTTTAATACATTTTTAAAAGTGCTTATAATCATATCACAAACAGAGTTTATTTTACAGTTTTTATTTAAATTTGAGCTCATTGTTGATTGGGAATAGTTAGGGATATTTCTATAATTTTGATATACCGGTTGACTACTAGTAGATGGAGATGAAAGAATCTCCTTATGCTCATCGGAATATCCTGAACGGGGATAATTAGGATAACTTTCTAAATTTCGTCTGCGTTTAACTGGTACTGAGTAATGAGTGCTTTTATTTACATTATTTGTCAATGTTACGTAACTATGATCATATTTTTTATTAGCCTCACTATAGGATAAATTTTCTGTGGCCATATATGTTTTAATTTGTTTTTAACGATGAAATTCTTCACAATTTTTCCTATCTGTTGCTTCATGATTTCCTTTGCATAAAATACATGATGTCAATTGCGAATTACATGAATTTGTTTCATGTTCATTGCCACATTTTCCACATCGAACTTTACCTCTACATTGTGCATTAACGTGGCCGTATCTCATGCACTGTCTGCATTGAATTACTCGTGGAACATATATGTCAACATCGTAAATAATTTTTTCTATTACTACCTATTTAGGTATCATTTGCCCCTTAAAAGTAACAATAACTGCCATTGTCGGGAGTAACTCACCATTTACCTTTCGTTTTATTCTCCTTACTTCATAAACTTTAAAATTATTTCCATATTTAGGTTTAATTATGTTTAATAAATCATCGTCTTTGATATCCTTGTCAATACTTTTTATTACACCTTTTTTGTATGTAAAGAAAGTGGGTATATAAGCCTCGTAATTTTTTTCCTGAAATAATTTAGACTCGACTAACTTGTTGGCACTATTGAATGAATTTAATTCGACTTTAACTTTATTTCTACCAGTTACAGAAATATTTAAAATGTTATCCCTGATCTCCGGTTCTGCGTTTAAAATTAATCTTGCAGTAGAAATTTTATGAAACTTACCTATGTTTCCTTCTTTACTTTGCACAAATATATAATATGGACCTTGGTCCGTTGAACTATATTTATTTTTTTGTTTTATTATTTTTACAATACCACCTGTTTCGTCGCTTTTTCCATTTCCGCTAAATTCCATAGTCACTTCATCTATAATTATACTTTTTCCCCTATCAGGAGGTTCATATCTTCCGTCCGAATCCCCGATCATAACAATCAAAATCAAATAAACAAACACTTAATGAAGACTCGTTCACGCACTGATAAGAACTTTACCTGACCACTGCCAAAAACGAACTGTGGCCACAGTATAGTGCTTTAAAAAGCACTATACTGTGCTGTGGAAAAGCACGTATTTCGATATTTCTCATCAATTATGTGAGGTGGTTCCCTCTAATTCTATTTAAAACATACGTAAAATTCTATACAAATACCACAAATCTCCCATCAGCAATACAAAGATACAAGGAACAACGTCTACTTTAAGATAAAAAGTATAATAAAGGGACTATTGGACACGATTCACCAAATACATGAAATACGAGCCGTATGTATATTTGGAAAATCATTTTCAAGTATAAACAAGTATACAATCAAGTATAAAATACCAAGAAAAATAAAAAAAACTACTAACCTACGAACGAGAAACGATAATTGAAAACATAGAGGTACTTTTTCCGAAAACGTTAAATAGCAAGCATGTACTAGACCAATCATTACCATACTTATATACTTACAAAAAAGGAAATAGGAAAAATCCTACCAATTATGGTATCATCACTTTGCTCAACACAACTCTAAATGCTAAAAAGCATATTTTTCAATACGATTAAAGAAAAATACTTAGTATTTTAGATTAAAAGAGCAAGAATGTCTTACACAAAATATATAAACAATAGGCAGATATGCATAGCAAAACACATTAGTAAGAAAGCATTGGAATGTAAAAAACCTACATAAAGGTATGCTTTTTAGCTCTGACTTAATGAACGTAATGAAAAGCTCATGGCTCAGCAAAAGCCTTGTTGCCAGTTCATGCCTTTCATTATTATGAAGCATTCCCTTAACTTATTACTTGCAAAGATATGTTTAGTTTTCTTCAAATTTCGGTAATAACTTTAATTTTTCTAACTCGAAATTCACTTCTGTAATAATATAACAAAATTATTTTTATTCAATAAATAACTAATACAAAATATAAACCATCACAATATTAAGAAAAAACGTCTAAAGCAAATGTTCCAAATGTACACCTCCAACGTCTATACAGGTTTGTAACTGATATTCAAATGATAGAGCCACATTTCTTAACATTTTTAAGTCAATATTATTAAAAGCTTCTATTATTCTATTTTTTATGTCATCTGGCGTTGTGGGAGGCTTCTAAGTTCCAGTACACAAGATTTTTTGTATAGCACCACATAAAAAAATCAATGTTTGACAATTCCGGTGATAGTGGTATACCAAACTGTTGGTACTCCTCTGCCTATCCACCTCGAAGGAAAGTGATTATTTAGATGACTGTGAATAAGTGTGATACACTGGAGCACCGTCGTGCAAAAACCACATTCTTTTGTCGAATATTAAATGGAACATTTTCCAGTAGTAATTCCAAATGTTTATTCAGAAAATGCAGATATATATCACCATTCATACGGCCATCAAAAATGAACCACTCACATAGTTCGCAGCAATACCACCCCAAGCATTTATAGACCACCTAGTCTATAAACTATGACTTAATAAAATAGAGATTGCTTAGTGCATAGTAATGAAGATTATGATGATTCACTGTTCAATTTTTGTGGAATTTCATTTTGAAAAAGCACATAATCGAAAAAAAATCGGTCGCTATGCAATTTGCTGATGAGACTATTGACAAAAAAGTAATCTGCGATGATACTCATCGATTGTAAATTTTTAATGTAACTGTATGCGGTAGGGATGCGTTTTATGATTACGGAGGATTTTTGCCGTCGAAGTTGGATTCATGACATATTAAACTGAAATTTTACGAGTGCTAATATGGGTATGGATATGTATAGAACAAACATCAGCATACAAATATCTGGGACACGAAATTCGCTTAAGTAGAGATAACCAGACCAATGAACTAATACGTAGAATAGGGTTGACATGGGCAGCTTATGGAAAGCTAAGAGATGTTTTCCAATCAGCTCTTCCCATCTGCTTGAAGAGAAAAGTCTTCGATCAATGTGTGCTGCCGGTTCTAACCTATGGTGCGGAGACGCTAACACTTACTAAGACGTCCGCAAACAAAATCCGAACAACACAGAGGGCAATGGAACGGTCCATGTTGGGATTAACCCTGAGAGACCGAATACCCAACACAGAATTGCGCCGTAGATCGGGAGTAACCGACGCAATCAAAAGAATATCAACCTTAAAATGGAACTGGGCAGGGCACGTCGCGAGAACGAAGGACGGCAGATGGACAAAACGCATTCTTGAGTGGAGACCCAGACAAGATGCCTTTAGGAATAGAGGACGACCACCAACAAGATGGACGGATGACCTGAAACGGACACATCAAATTGGATGCAGGCGGCCCAGGACAGAAATTTGTGGGTGAACTACGGGAGGCCTAAGTTCAGCAGTGGACGAGTATGGGCTGAATGATGATGAATATGGGTATCCTCAGTAGTAGCTAATAGTACATCTTATTCGTTGTCTTTAGTTATAACAGTTTTGGTTCTGTAATTTTTTCATATGCATCTGACCCATTCAACGATAATAATATGAAAACTGTCATTTTTTCAAATTGTATTGCCATACATAAATAATATAGTATATACAGCTGTATTACCATTGTTACTGATGCAAGTGGCCTTTTACTTATTAATAATTGCTCGTCAAAATCGACAGTTATAAATGTTTTACTAAAAACTGCTTAGTATGTTGTTGATACAACAATAATCTCAGAACTGTTACATGTATTGCATTTTGTTTTGATTTATGTTTTTTATTCGTTATTTTTATTAAGAGATCCTGAAAAAAGCTCACCCTGAAAAGAGGGTGAAACAGCTGGAATAAAGATAAATGGAGTTCCCATTAACATTAGATATGTGGACGACACTGTGATCTTAGCCAAATATATTGAAGATCTTCAGACACTGGTGACCAGAATAGCGGAGTATGGAAAAGAGTACGGTCTAAGAATGAACGTCAAGAAGACGAAATTTGTGAGAATATCGAAAACTCAAAGAAATAATGAGAATCTTCTAATAAACGAAACCAACGTCGAACAAATGGACAAATATGCATATCAGGAGATCAAAATCAGAATAGAAAAGTTTAGAGCAAATTTCAACCAAATGAGAAGAGTGCTATGTACAAGGGATTTAAAATTATAACTAAGAGTTATGTTGGCGAGGTGCTATGTATTTTCGTATTTGTTTTATGGAATGGAATATTGGACCTTAAATGCGACCTCAGTGAAAAAACTGGAATCATTCGAGCTGTGGGTAGATAGAAGTATTCAAACAATATAGTGGACAGAACACGTCACAAACAAAGAGGTTATGAGAATGTTGGCACTTGAAGGGGAGTTGGAGATGGCACTTGAAGAAGTTTTCTATTACACGTTATTTCTACTTAAAAATTAAAGGTATTTCCGTTTGAGGAAAATTAAAAATATCGGGATGTAATGAGTTATGATAAAGCAGATGCTTTATAAAAATGAAAGAGTATCATAAATTTAATCATTTGAAAAATAAATGCTTCAACATCGGACAATAACAAGCCTAGGACCTAATATAGAAAATAAAAGTTTTATGTCCTCTGATTTTCAGTGAGAGTATTGCTATTAACAAAAAAATACATTTACGATGAAAAGTACATTGTGACCTATGTTCCAGTGCCAGTCATAGTATCTTGGTGAATAATCTTATTAGAGGTGCTGGTTTATATTATTCCATTGCTAAGTTCGGCCAAATAGGGGAGGTTCTTTAGTATCAAAGTAAAAAAAAACTAAAATTGTATTGAAATATTTTTAATTTCACTTATTTCATAAATGGTACAAAACCTGCATCACAGGACAAAAATTCTGAAGCACATACCTAATAGTAAAAATCTTAGTTTTAAATATGATTTAAAAACCATTTGAGCTTCCAGTACAAATAATTATTATTAGAGCTCTTTTAGGAATAAATTATGTCCTCAAGGAACTTTCAGGAATTGATTTGTACAAAAACTTTTTACAGTACATTCTGAAAACAAAATAAAATTCAAAGGCTTTCATTTAACACTATATATCTTTATAAATTCAGTGTCAAAAATTTACATAACTCACTAATATTTCAATTGCTCATTGATTATAAAAAAAAATTAATAAAAATTATTGTGGATAAACGAAAATAACTGTGCAAATCAATGATAGTACAGTAACTTTATTTGTTCCAAAGCCAGTTCCAAAGTTGTGCTAGCTAGAAAGTAAATGTAGAACAATAAAATATAGATATATAGAACAATAAAACTAGTAGGTACTTTTTTATCATTAAATGTTTTTACATCATGAGACCGACGCTGTCCATCATTGTACGTAACAATAGAGCAACGAAATGTACAACTTTACATGGAGTTTGGAAAAACCGCTACTAATATTTATAATTTATTGAAATGGTAGTGAATGTTTATCGTACACACGTATGTTTTAGTAGTTTAAGCCCGCAACAATATTCCTATTGACAATTTTAACAACAACCATCGAAGCATTGATGATTGTTTTTTGCAAATACACACACTTGAAAAATGAAAAACAGAAAGGCTGCAGATATACACGGGATACTTTCTTCCACTAAAGACTCCTCCACCTTTTAAGTTTTTCTGATAGAGATAAGAAATTCTAGACTCATGGTAAACGGCGGAGGATATCTTTTTACTCAAAAAGAGCAATAGAAGTAAATGCAGAACTTATAAACGCGTTAGTTTATTTTTAATAGTTAATATAAAATCTACACGAAGATCCTAAACTACAGACTAAAGGTTCTAACCTAACCGTTAGACTAAAATATTATAGAGGAAGCAAATATTAATCATCATCAGTACTTAGATTTTGCATGGTAAATTTGGCTAAAAGCAAAATAGAACTGATAGAAACAGTCACAAAACGTGAAAAACGGGCAGTGACCACAGGATTGTACAAAAATGAAGCAAAAACAAACTATATGGAATAGACAAATAAGCAATTCGTTTGGGAGCAATACATAATAATGACAACAACAAAGGGAAGACAATATAAATTCGAAGACGTTGAAAATCTTGAGTATTTCAAAAGCGACTCTAACTGTGATTAAGAAATACAGAGAAGAATTATGTCGGTTAATCGCGCCATTCATGCACTTTAAAGGATAGTCCGTAATAAAGACAGATAACCCGATAACTGAGCTCTATCAAGAACCTAACATATTAACAGTAATTAAAGCCCAAAGATTTAGATGGTTGGGCCATGTTCAGAAAATAGTTCCATCTACAATTCCCAGAATAACACTAGCTGCGTTTGACGCATTGACACGTTGTGTAATGGTACGAAAAGGCGAATAGGAGGACCGACTTAACTTAGTGAACGGGGAGAGCAAAGAAACTGACAAAAGAGAATGAAAAATACAAAAACATCAAATCATACTAAGTTCTAATTCTTATTATTGTTAAAGGTTCAAACCGAATTACTTTCACATAATGATAATATATTTATAATCAAACAACTCATTGAGAAACGCAGAGAGTTTTTGAGCAAGTTGAGCGAAATGGGGTTTAAGAAATAATGAATGATCCGGCTGTAGTCCACATCTTACAAAGGCAATAAAGGTTGTAACAAAAATAGTAGTAAACACTGGTGAGAAAATTACAGAACAAATAGAAATCAACCAAGGTCTGAGACAAGAATGCAGCATTTCCTGAACGTTTTTTAACACATACATTGACGTCGTCCAGAAAAACTTGAAATTGATATATTATATATGAAATGAGAGTTTGTAAAGTTATTTTTGTTAATTTGTTGTTTAATTTTTACTTAAATAACCCCAAAGGTCGTTTTTTAAAAATGATTAATACCTTTTCTAAAAATGCACAAAAAACTTAATGTGTAATATTACAAATATTCATCCATACAAATTTCAAGAATTTTCAGTTAATAGTTATTGCAAAATTGTTTTTCCCAAAAGCTTGTATCTACAACGTTATTATGCATAAACAGTTGGGTCTCCATGAATTCTGAAAGCACCAAACTAAATAACAATTCTTATTTTATCAAATTAAATTATTTAATATTTAAAAAAATGTGTGTTAAAAATTGTAAAATAGGTTTACAAAAGTACAGTGATTTTAAGTTTATAAATATTTAAAATAACACAGAAGTATACAAAATTTATAATTTGTGATTTTTGTAATATATGTTATCACTTTCATTGTGTGAAAGTAAAGGAACAACTTTTGAAGATTAAACAAGATTGTGATAATTGCAAATGGTTTTGTAATGACTGTCTACCGAAGTTTAATGATATTATAAACAAAAAAGCGGATATAAATAATAAACTAATTTAAAAAGCAAGTAAGTTAATTGATTTATTGGAATCATCAAATTCAACTTCACTTTGGTGAACCCTTCACAACGGAACCCTTAATTAAAAAACCAAAAAACCTGAACCAAAATAGTTCGGTTACAAAAAGTGTACTTACACAAAAACTTTGTCCAACTGATATGGCTGTTTCTTTAGCTGAGGTAACGGAAGGAGCAAATGGTCGTATTATGCTTCACTGTCAAGATAAAAAATCGTTGGAGAATTTAAAAACTAATGTAGAACGGCATTTGGGCGCAGAGTATGAAATAAAAGTTGGCATTGAATAAACCTAAGATTAAAATCATTGATGTTAACACTGATGAATTGAATTATAATGGTGAATTTATTAATAAATTTCTAAATCAAAATTTACCGGATGATTCGATTCAAACTGATATTAAAATTATTCACAAATTTAAATCTAACAGAAGTAGAGGAAATAATGTAAATGTAATAATTGAACTTTGTCCTAAGCAATTTAATTGTTTAATTTCTAACAATCAAAAAGTTCATATGGATGGAACAGTTATCATTTTTTCGAATTTATAAGTGTAATTAGGTGTTTCCGATGTTGGAGATATTTCCACTTTTGGACAAATGTGAATCAAAAAAATACGTTTGTTCTCTCTGTGGGGGTAAACATAAAAAGGATCAATGTAATAATACAATTAATTTTAAATGTTCTAACTGTACATACGTAAGGATATTATAAAACTAAATGATATTGGTGTTATCATCACGTTTTTGATATAATATGTTCTTGCTATTTAAAATAGTTAACAGTAAAACAGAATAAAGAAAAAGTTAACTATCAATTCTAGCAATCAAAATCTTTCAAAAAGAATCCTGAAAAAACTTTATTAAACATTTATTTTCAGAATATAGGAGGCTTACGTACAAAGCTTAACGACTTACAACAAGTGGTTGCTTATTACTATTACTAACAATTATACTAGTTGAAACCTGGCTTAATTCTGACTTTAATAATGCTGAGTTGTGACTTTCCAATTACAGCATTTTTGGAGCCGATAGAAATAATATAACAAGTCATCAGGAGGTGTTCTGATAGCTACATCTAAATATTTACAAGTGTGTGAAGTTGTTATACCACAAAATAATATTGAACAAGTTTTTGTGTCACTTAAGTGTCACAATCAAATGCTTATTTTGGGTTCTGTGTATATCCCTCCTGCATTTGAACAGCAGTGTTACATTGATCATTGTAGCAGTGTTTAGTTTATTTTTGAAAACTTTCCAGATAATGATATGATTATATGCAGTGATTATTACCCAATGTTAAATGGATAAATGATGAATTTGGAATTAGAGTTCAATGTATTCCCAATTCTCCTGCTGATGATTTGTGTATTACTGCCAGTTAATGTAATTTATCTCAAATCAATGTCATACCTAATAGCAGAAATGCTTTTCTCGACTTAGTTTTTTATAGTTTATCTAATATAATTGTGTCGGAACCATTAGATCCCTTGTTTGATAAAAGTGTCCATCATACTCCAGTTTTTTTGGGATTATTTGTTAATGTTAACTCATCAACTTTAAATTATGAAGGATACTTTGTAGATTTCAGAAATGGTGACTACTTTAGCATAAATTATCTTTTGGTTGAGATGGATTGGAAATTAGTTTTCATCAACAAAATTATCAACGAGGCTATTGAAACCTATGAAATTCTATACAATTTAATACATCATTTTGTACCCATTAAAAAATATAAAACATCCACATATCCTAATAGGTACAACTGTGATCTGGAATCGCTAATATTAAAAAAGAAAACTGCTAATAGAACATTCAAACAGACAGGTAGAAGATTATAATATATTTTCAAGTATTAGAACTCAGTGTAAAGAATTTACGAATTCACAATATAAACGACATGTTCAGGAAACTGAAAACAATATATCTTAAAACCCTAGGCCCTAGATCATTCTTAAAATTTATAAATAGTAAAAGAAACCATGATACCATCAGTTATTAAGTATGATGATTATACGGGGGAAATAGTCAAGAAATCGTTGATGTTTTGCGAACTTTTTTTCAACTGTCTACAATTATGTTGTAGTTAATTAAATTCCTATTTTTAAATTTAAGAAATCAGCGAATGTAAGCAATTATGTTGTTGACATTAAGGAAATAATTGATGAGATTCTAACACTCGTATTCATAGTCGGTCTCCAGCGCGTCGCTGGCTGTTCACCACCATATCTGTGTTTCATAGTCGACCTACAGCCTGGTTGACGCAAGCGTAAAGCATCTTTCTCCGAACAGTCGCTGGCATTTCGCTGGATACGCGCCAGTCGCTTTCACAGTGATCTCACACTCGAATGACGCATGCCCTGTTTAGATATTTTCGAAGTTTCGCCAGAGAAGGTTTATGCATGCTCTGGCGATTCGCCCGTCAATTTGAAATACGCTTGCAATGGACGATTTACATCAATATTATGTAGTTATCCGAGAAATAAATGAACAAAATGATATATTACAAGTACCCAGAAGATATACAAGGGACATGCAAAATCCATTACACTTTTATAATGATAATGAATTTAGAAAAAGTAATAGATTTCGAAAACAAACAGTTATTGAAATAATGTTGCCAGTAATATATAATGAAATGGTGAAAATTGTTCGACGTGGATTACCGTTTCCACCCATTTTATGTCTATTAGTTGCCTTGAGATTTTATACTACTGGAAATTTTCAGGTAGGATAAATTAAAGAATATATTTTCAGAACATGATATATGTATATATTTTTTAATATTATATATGGTAGATCGTAGTATAGTTAATTTTAATTGAATTTTTAGATTGTAACTGGAGATCTTAGAGGATTTTCACAACCCACGTTTTCGAGATGCATTTTTAAAATTTCCCGCCTACCTGCTCAGCTATTACCCACATATATAAAATTTCCTGAAGGTCTCGAAAACCAGAGAAAGAACCAAAGGCTGTTTTACGATATTGCCAATTTTCCCAAAGTAACAGGGTGTATAGACTGTACACACATACCAATAAAAAGTCCTGGAGGGAATATGGCCGAGGTATATAGAAACAGGAAAAGATATTTTTCAATAAACGTCCAAGTAGTGGGTGGACCCAATTTAGGAAATTTTCGATGTTGTAGCTCGTTGGCCTGGAAGAGAACATGATTCGATGATCTTCAATAATAGTTCAGTGAAACACCGTTTCGAGAATGGCAGTTTAACAGGATTTCTTCTTGGAGATAGTGGCTATGCTTGTTTACCGTATTTAATGATGCCTCTTTTAAATCCTGGAATTGAACAAGAAGTAAGGTATAACAGATCTCATATTAGAACGAGAAATACCATTGAGAGATTGTTTGCATTGTGGAAATAAAGATTTTGTTGTTTGAGTCGGGGTTTAAATAATAAATTGGAAAGAGTTCCAGAAATAATTGTGGCATGTGCAGTTCTTCACAATATTGGGATCAAAGTGAATGATGTAACTGATGAACAAGATAATGTGGAAGAAGAACTGTATGATAATGAACCTCACATACCGAATCAAGCTCAAAATATTCGACATATTGTACGAAGAAGACTTATTGAACAACATTTTAATTGATTTCAATTTTATGTTACACCGTTTGGCGCTCTTTCACTTAGCCGTGTTGAAGTAATAAATAAATATCTACAATTCTCCCTTTTTAAAATTTCAAATTTTCCTGCTCAATACTACTCAAAATTCCTTAAAAACCTATCACTTTCCCATATCAATAAATAAAAAACAAATCAATGAAAATAAATGTATGTACGAGTAACATATGAATATGTATAAAATAAGAGTAATAATAAACTGTAAATGTAATTACAAGTAATAATAACTTACACATATAAATATGAGTAAAATAATAATAGCCTTACCGAAATTAAACTAATAAAAAAATGAAAAAACACACATAATTAATCGACTGTTTTGGAAGATAATTTTTTTTCTAATTCTATTTTTTCCAAATTGGCTTTTTCAACCAGCATCCTAGCTTCATCAGCTAACAATTAAAAGGTCTTTAGAAAATAAAATTTTGATTTAAACTAATATACTGTTCTAAAGCTATTTTCTTGTGGCATTGTAAATTAATTACTATTTATAACTGGGAATAAGCCACAATTAAAGATAAAAATACGTTTATTGACGTTTCAATTTCCAATTCGGAAATCGTTCTCAAAATATACTGGATGCAATCTATCTATTGGTTGAATGGTATTTACGAAAACAATATCCTATGCATAGTCCAGGTTTTTTTGTCACAATCAGCACACTCGTAAATTGTGTTTTTTCAAATTTTATCCATACAACATGTTCTACATCGTTTTTTGTCACGTACTGGTTATAATTCAATATTATTAATGGTCTGACAACATTCCATCCTCTCTTGGTTTTATGTTCAGTCAAAGTATTGGCAAAAAAAAGAAGATACTTTTTCCCTCTTCGTAGATTCGCCACTGACTATCCAACGCTTAGCTACTCTTCATACAATTTGTATTATCTTATAAAAAAAAACAAGCATTTGCAAGAAAATTGCAATTTCATTAAAAAAAATGAGTTATTTATCTCGTACTTTTTTTAAGCAAGGCGCAGTATTTAATTACTTAATATTATTATTAATATTAAAAAACAATATTAAAAGCTTTAATAATATTACCAATATTAAAAACTTTAATATATTATACATTATAATATTTATATGAATGAGTAGAAACGATTACATTTAAATTTGGCAAATTGTAACTCCAGTCGACTAGTTCACAAGTACGATTGCGAGAAGCCGTGGATTTTATGACAATACGTCTACGTTTTCATATCGAGTAGTAAGTAACCGATCGCCCACTAGCGGTTCTCCGAAGATTGACTATGAAACAGGGGATGAAATCTCGATGGAGAGTTCGCTAACTGATGAACCGCCGGCGACTCTTCCTGGCGAACAACTATGAATACCACTGTAAGTAGCCCGTGGAAACGTACCAAGGGACCTGACGAAGTTCCATTGTATTTAAAAAAAATGTGTATACACTTTGGCAGAATCAATACACCTTTTATTTAACCTATCACTAACATCAGAAATATATCCCGATTTCTGGAAATGTAGTTTTTTAAAAGCAATTTTCAAGTCTGGTCAGAAAGATAAAACTGAAAATTAGCGTGCAGTTTTGATACAGTCAGAGTTACCAAAACTATTCGATTTTTTTTAAATAGAATGTTAAGTTTTGGTGGTAAAAACATAATAATTGATGAACACGGTTTTAGCTAAGGTAAATCCACAGTTACAAATCTCGTGTATTATACAAATTTTATCATTAACTCGTTGGAGACAAGTTCTCAGGTCGATTCAATCTATGCTGATTTTTCAAAAGCTTTCGATAGAGTCAATCATGAGATCTTGATTGCCAAACTTTGTGGCTATGGCATTAGCGATAATATCTTAAATTGGATTAAACATTATTTGTCTAATCGTTCTCAAATGGTTAAATATGGTAGTTTTTTGTCAAAACCAATTCATATAACATCAGGTGTTCCACAAGGTTCTCATTTGAGTCCACTGTTTTTTAATATATTTGTTAACGATTTACAAACAATAATTAACTCCGACCAATTTCTCTTATTCGATGATGACATAAAAATATTCAGATCTATCGCTTGCCTCTCTGATTGTGAATGTTTGCAATTGTCCTTAAATCATTTTTTACTTTGGTGTGACGTAAATGTTTTACACTTAAATCTAAAAAATGTTTTAACATCACGTTTAGTAAAACGCAGGCTTCTTTTAATAATAATTACACACTTAATGGTTCTGTTCTGCAAGAAATACGTCAGGTACGGGATTTTGGTATAACACTGGATAGAAAACTGAACTTTAATGATCATATTAATGACATAACCTCACGTGCCCTTAAAATGTTAGGATTTATCTAGAGAAATTCAAAGGACTTTTCAGTTTTTACGTTTAAAATATTATATTGTTCGCTAGTGCTATTAATTATAGAATACTGCTGTATTATATGGTGTCCTTTTTATAATACCCAGAAAATTCAATTAGAAAATGTTCAAAACAGATTTTTAAGGATATATGATTATAAAAAGGGGTTTAAGACGTGGAAATTATAATTACAGTTATATTTTTAATCGATTTAAAATGAACAAATTAGAGACAGGAAGAGCTGAATTCGAATTATATTTTTTACATAAGCTTCTAAATGGATATATTAATTGCCCTGAAATTTTGGGTTTAATTCCATTTAATATACCTGTGCGAAGAACCCGTAATTCTGACCTGTTTTTTGTAGATTTCCATTCTACTAATTATGAACTTAATGAAGTTATTTCTAGGATGTTACGTACGGCAAACAATTTCGAAACAAATTAAGAATTATTTAATACTTCAACTGCATCATTTAAACGACATGTTAAAAAACTGTTGTAGCTGGCTTATGTATCTTACTGTATTTTATACATATTATACAAAAACTGAAAAGGGATTTAACCCGTCAATAAATAAATAAATAAATATATGAAGTTCTTTTTTTATTCGAAATGTTGGTATTTTGACACGAATTAATAAAATATATTGTCCTACGTCCCTAGTATCCGAGTTAGCTCCTTTCTATTTAGTCCAATCTATTTCAAAAACTGAATTAATAAATTCAAATTTATAAAAGTCACAAGTTAATAACAATTAGTTTGTATAAAATAGATTTGTAATGTTTTTGAGAAAAAGTAATTATAGTTATAATAAGCATAATTCAAGAAAAAGTAATTATAGTTATAATAAGCATAATTCAAGAAAAATTAACACGTATAGATTTGACTTTCAAATGAAATGAAGAATTAATTTTTTGTAAAATTTCTTGTAACAAGATATTATTTAATACTTTAATTTACAAATATTTAAATTGCTTATCATAACCTTTTCTACTATTAATAAGAAGAAAAAAGTAAAATTTTGCAAAATAAATATTTATTTCAAATTGTTTACAGTTAAATAAACAATTCACAAATTAATTAAATGCATTTTTATGATCTATGCCACGAGGTACAACAAAATGAAAAAAAAATCAATTTTAGTTGATTAGAACCGGAGATATTGCTACTTTTATAAATTTGAATTTAAGAATTTAGTTTTTGAAATAGTAAAATCGCTTCATTTTGAAACCCTCTATCCTTGGCGCAACACGGATGGCTCATTTTTAAAGGAATCGTTTTCAAATTTTTTTCTCTAAACTTGAACTCTTAATCTTTCTAATGGTTCTTTTAAATTGTTTATTTATAAACAAACCCCCAGTAAATTTTTGAAAAAGGGCTAGCTGGTGTTTTAAGGGTCGTATATGTTTTTTTAATTCGTGTAAAAATGCCAACATGGCAAATAACAAAAAAACTTTCCATCTTATTGCGTTTAAGCTATTTTAATTGCTTATAAACTTAAAATAACAGGACTTTTGCAAACCTATTTTACAATAATTAGCTAAAACTTTTTATTCGTTATATGATTTAATTTGATAAAATAAGCCCTTTTCTTCAATTTGTTGCTTTCAGAATTCAAGTAGACTAAATAGTTTACGCATGATAACGTTGTAGATAAAAGCTTTTTGGGATAAACGATTTCGATGTTGCAATAAATATTTAGTGAAACTTGAACTGATTATTTGTGATATTGTCCTTATTCTCACGCGAAATCAAAGTTTTTTGTGCATTACATTACATTGTAATCTTACATTGTTTACAAGTAGAAAATGATGTTGAATCTTTGGCATACATATAGTTCAAATTAAATAGGATTGTCAGGGTATCGCTTTTAAAATGATAGATACTGGAGGGACAAGAAACGAGAGACGAGCGTAGTTCAATGGTGGCGTGTACATTTTTAAAATAAGGGAAATCATGATGAGGACTAATTCGAAAGGAACCCTTTACATTAGACTTCTTTAAATGTACTGATATTGGAATAATGATCTTATGTACCTATTGATATTTTTCAAATAAAATTCATATTCAAATATAAATACCAACTGCTTTACAGAAAATAATAATAGACCCGGTAGCCCAATGTTAACTGGGTGATCCACCTTTTATCTTTTTCTATATGTGCATGTTTAATGCATGACTGCCAGTTGTAAGTGGATATATGGTTTGTTCTAATAATTTGACATCTTTTAATTTCAAGCTTATGTTTCTTTTTTGCGCTACCTCATTTTTTATATTTGCTCGATATGATTCAATTCACAATGATACGGTGGGTTTTTAATACGGTGATGTTATGCTCACATTTCGTATACTGAAAATCTGATATATGAATTCTTATGGTTGCGTGCTACATCAAGTAATTGAACTTTTATCATGGATTCATAAAATTTTATATTTTTGCTTCCTAGCAAATCTACTATATCTGCCTTTCGAGATGCAGAAGTCGGTATTTTTTCCATACGACGGCTGTAATAAGGTGCATTGTCCATTATAATTACCGATTCAGGTTCTACAAGAGTCAGTATAGAGGAAAACCATTTTTCAAACACATCCGAATTCATATCCTCATGATATGAACACCCTTTTTGATAGAGGTAAAGGCATTTAACCAACTTATAAGAAGTCTGAATCACTTCTTATATGCGTAATAATGAGGCGTCTTCCTTTGTCCGACGGTGCTTTTAAGCTGGCTGAAAGTCCTTCATTAAAAGCCTTTCGTGAACTTTTAATATTTAAGTCTTGTCATACTTTGGATTTCGTATGACCTTAATTCAATCACGCCTCGTCCATATATTAATTTTTTTTTGTCAAAAGGTCTAACATCATAAATTTTTTGTAAATATTATTCGACATATCACTAGTTCGTCTCAGTCGATTAACAAACTTTTCTCTTTACATACCGAAAATCCATTTCACGGAATCCTCTTTATAATACCCGGATAGATATTTTATTTAAAGTATCATCTGCGTCTGTATTAATTTCTCGTTAAATAGCCTTTAACGTGGACATTTCGTTCCCAAAATAAAATCCATGAACTGTTCTTCGGAGTATACTTTTCGTAATTATATTTTACCTCCTTTTATCCGGTTTATTAACATATGTACTGCACGTTGGTATTGATGCCATGTTATCCGACTTTGCGCTCATGTAATACTTCTGACTACCTCATATTAATATTTATTTCCACTATTTGCCGGCGAGTTTTAATAATGTTACCGTATTGCAATAAGAATATTAGTTTCGAAAAGGAGAACAATGTCCGCCTATCCCTCTCTTGACTTTCAGGTATACCTCAACGACACTAATAAGCTCCATAATAAATTTCGCAACAAGGCGAGTATACTTTATCTAGTTCGGACTTATAGTAGATGTAACCGATAAAAATGATAATTGAGAAGTAAATTTGTGTGCTAATAAATAAATATATAGCCGCTTACTATAGAGTGTTTACGAACTACAAAATGTCTGCCTGACAATCCTATTGCATTCAGGGTATATTTTGTTTATTACATATTGTTATCAAAAAACTTATCAAAAACTGTTGTTAGATACCTGTATCAACGAGTATCATGGGAAAATGGGAAAATCGTTAGTTCCCTGGTCTAATAACGAATATGACTCCAGAGCTTATTGACTGAATTATTAATTCAAAATTTCTTTAGATGAATACACGAATAACATTTTAAGAGAACACGCAATATATACAGTGTAGGAAAAATTTTATGGTCGGTATGGACCTTACGTGAGGTGGAGTGAGAAACAGCTGTTTAGAAAGAGAGAGGTATATTAGGTCCGCCCTTTATATCGCCAAACATGCATGCCTGGAAAGGGGAAGTTCAACGTTGCCAAACTTATTGGATTTATTTAACCTGTTGTTTTTTTTTGCATTTGAACAATGTTCTAAGATAATCCAATTTGGGCGAAATTGATTTAAATGGTAGCTTACTGTTTTTTTTATTGGGAATATGCCACAAGTTTACTTTAGAATAAGTGTAATAAAACATTTTGATTTCCACTTTGGAAATCGTTTTATATAAATAAAATTTATTAATGTTTCGTATTTTAAGTACGATTTCCGAATTAAAAATCTAAACATCAAAATAAGCTTATTTTAAAGTCACATTGTGCCTTATTCCCAATATGAAATAATACACTGCATACAATAACACCACATTAAAAAATATTCATACACAATAATTTATTTGGCAACGTCGTCCGTCTGGTCAGAACACCGAGTAACGGGTAGTAGAGGTGGGTCGTGGTAATTTTATCGTTAAGAGCGTAGGCATACAATTTCGGATTATTAGTTTTTAAATGCATTCATTTTTTTCGAATCCTGATAAAACTAATAAATATTCTTGAAAAATTTAAACGCAGAATGAACCAATACATTATTACCGAGGGCCAAAAGTCCTTGAAAACTTCTATAATGTTTATTTTAATAAGTTATAAGGGCAAAAAAAATTAGTGTGATTTTTAATTTCAAATATCTCATTCAAAAAACTTTTTGTTTATTCTAAGGGACTTTCGGCCCTCGGTAATAATGTAATCTTTTATTCTGCATTTAAATTTTTCAAAAATATTTGTTAGTTTTCTCAGGATTCCAAAAAAAAAATGAATGAATTTAAAAATTTAAATTTTTGTAAACAAGTAACTATGATTGTTTAAAAGTAGTTTCAAGTAAGAGAGTACCTACATAAACAAACATAATGGCTATTATCGTTTATGTGTATATTTATTGAAGTGAAAGAAACTAATGATATATTTATTATAACTTGAAAAATAAACTAAACAATACAAATAGTAAATCGTACTTACATTTACATTACACGTTATTATTAAATCGCGAATAGTCTAAATTGACATTAAAAAAATAAGTTTTTCTACTATACCTACTTCTTATTAACCGTCATCTTTTTTTATTTCAAATTAAACCAGATTTTGAACATGTGTTCACATTTACAATACTGTATGAATTTAGGGGTTAAGTTAGGATATACATGGCGATGGTTTTTCCACCGTTGTAATGGACTCTCGATACAGGTGTACGTGTAGATGAGCCATCTCCAATTAATTGATCAAATATACACCATGGATTTAAGTCATCTTTATTGGTTTCTTTTTCTTGTACTGGTTGATTTTCAATAGTACAATCTTCTTGTTCGTTAATTATAGAAGTAACCAGCTTCTTAACTTTTTCTTTTATTTTTTTATCTTCATTTTTATCAGAAAAACCCTGCACTTTAAATGGTGAATCCATAAATGTACATAATGACAATATGCCACTCTGTTCTATCCCTTTAAATATTTTTGCTAAACCCGATATTAGTAATTGTACTACGTCGGATACTATAGATGTAAGGTTACCGTTTGCTAAAATTTTCTTGCAAGATTCTTGCAACACCATAACAATCACTGAACTACTCTTCAAGTATTTTTGGTCACTCATTGTACTTGTTATTTCTTTAAACTGCCGTAAAATTTGGGAAAGCTGAGAACAAATAATCCAGTGTTTTTTATTTAGATTTGGTCTAAGTCTGTATTATTTAATACCGATGTGGAACGAAAATACACGCCAGTACACCGAAAATATCAAAATACAGAGAGGAGTCCGCCAGGGTTGCGTGCTGTCCCCACTACTTTTTAATGTCTACAGTGATCGGTATTTTAAGAAGCGATCTCAGACTCAATAGAAGGTATATCTATCAATGGAGAAGTTTTGAATAACTTACGTTTTGCAGACGATACAGTAATAATTATGGATAACAACAATGATTTACAGAACCTAATGCAACGCCTTAATGAACGCTGTCATGAGTACGGACTGAAGATAAATTTAAAGAAAACTAAATGCATGATCATGACTAAATCTGCACAAATATCCAATTGACTATTGAAGATACTGCAAGTAAGAGTGTTAATAACTAGAAATACTTAGGAACATGGATAACATCAGATGTAGACCAAACCAAAGAAATTAAGACACCTATTAAAATAGCACGTACATCATTTATTAAACTTAAAAAGTTTCTTTGTTGTCGGGATATAAGGTTAGAACTACGCCTACGCCTGAGAATGCTTCGATGTTACGTGTTCTCTACTCTTCTTTATGGTCTGAAAGCTTGGACACTAAAACAAGTTCATCTGAATAAGTTGGCCGCCTTTGAATTTTGGTGTTACAGAAGAATCCTACGAATATCATGGATTCAAAAAATGTCAAACATTGAAGTAACTAGAAGGATAGGAAATGAGGCAGAAATAATATTAACTATTAAAAGACGAAAACTTGAGTACTTGGGACATGTGATAAGAGGGCAAAAATACGCATTATTACAACTTATTATGCAGGGCAAAATCCGAGAAAAGCGAAATGTGGGAAGACAAAGAATATCCTGGCTTAAGAACTTAAGGGAATGGTTTGAATGCAGTAGTGCAGACCTTTTTAGAGCGGCAGTCAACAGAGTCGGCATTGCCATGATGATTTCCAACCTTCGATAGAAGATGGAATTTAAAGAAGAAGAAGTGAAACGGATTGCCTCTTGACAACTCAGTGAAACTCAGTCATTCTTTTTAACCTGTAATAGGTGAAGTTCTACCTAGTTTCCACGTCTTGGATTGGCCGTTTGGGAACTTTGTTATTTTGTAATTAATACTTTAAAAGCCTTTCTGAAGATATGGTACTTTTTTTTAATGTTTTTTGCAGAATTGTCGAAAAAAGGACTTTTTATTTTATCTATTATCAAATCAGTTTTGACATAACATTCCTGAAGTAATGAATCTAACAGTTTTTCTTGTTGGCGGTTTATATCCAGGAATCCACCCTACAAACTTTTTAAAAGCTGGTTCTTCACCTATAGAAAACGGATGAAACGAGTCTTTGCATAAGTTTAGTAAATCAATAAGTTTAGTCAAGAAAAATAAACTGATAAAGATGACTTAAGTCCATTGTGTATTTTTGATGAATTAATTGGACATGACTCATCTAAACATACAACTGTATCGAGAGATATACAAGAAGTCGACATGTATTTGTCTGATAATATATTACCCACAATAAATTTCGA
This sequence comes from Diabrotica balteata, assembly GCA_918026665.1. NCBI lineage: Eukaryota > Metazoa > Arthropoda > Insecta > Coleoptera > Chrysomelidae > Diabrotica > Diabrotica balteata. Next base: position 76,750,568 of record OU898278.1, on the reverse strand, counting down.
ACGGAGATTGGAACTGTCCATTACCGTGGTGGAAAAACCATCGCCATGTATATCCTAACTTAGCCACTATATTCATAAAATATTGTAGAATTGTAACAAAATCTTTTTCTTGTGAACACATGTTTAAAATCTGGTTTAATTTTAAATAAAAGAAGAACACGGTTAACAAGAAAAGTAGAAAAACTTGTTTTTAAATGTCAATTTAGACGATTCGCGATTTAATAATAACGTGTAATGTAAATGTAAGTACTATTTGTATTGTTTAATTTATTTTTCAAGTTATAATAAATATATCCTTCATTAGGTTCTTTCACTTTAATACTTATACACATAAACGATAATAGCCAATATGTTTGTGTACTCGCTAATTTGAATCAACTAGTTACAGTTTACGAAAAACGGTTCCGATAAAAATTTAAAAAACGGGAGGACCCACCTCTAGTTTTTTAGGTATATTAGGATCGGAACCAGAGAATATGTAAAATATCTCTGATCGGAACTATTCGTCTCACTAATGGCCAATAGGTGTTAAAAATATTTGTGGAGGGGAGACCAAGGGGAAATATGATTGTTATCTTTGTCTATTCGCTGAAAATATGATTCTATATCTGCGTTAGATATCCTGTTAAATTTTACCATACCGACCATAAACTTTTACCTATACTGTATATATATATATATATATATATATATATATATATATATATATAATATTAATATAACATATATAGTTATATTAACATTGGAATATTAGTCAAACATTACTTTCATAGTGTTTTGGTAATATGCAAATACCAACTAAAGTCTGTCTGAAAAGTTTTCCAAAATGCTTTACGTTTGCACACATAAACCACGATCTCTCAACTTGCAATGCTCAAAGTTACTCAAAACAAATTTGTCTCACTATTAGGGACTACCCTGGATAACTCTTCACCTTCATGGTTATGAACAATCTTTGGGGTCTCCATTCTTGACCAGATTTGCCAACTCAACTGCACTGTATCCTAAAAGTTGTTTCAAATCGCACACAAACTTATACACGAATCGTTTGCCATGCACCTTAGATATCATATCACCGTCGTAGTAGTACCTTAAAGCTCTTGAGAGTTTTTCATAATTCATCTTTGGTTTGTTTTTCCTGTCTCCCCACAGAGCAGCTACGACTTCGGGGTGATTCAGCCTGAACTCCCCTTCTTTACCTAAAAACGTTATATTGATCGTTTAAGATTTGAAGATTGAACATTAATAAAGTCAGATAAATTGACCATTGTATACAGGTAACGACATTGTTTTGTTGACAATAGGAATTAAGATTTAATGCAATCCCATCTCTAGAGTATATTTATTATAATGCTCTAAAACTATTTTTTTGGTTATTTGTTAGCCTTAATAGCAATACAAATAAATAAGTAAATAATATGCTTTATTGTCACTGAAAATTGTACAAATTTTATGGGCAAAGCTTATAACAATAAGACAAGAAAGAAGAAAAAAATCAGAATAAGAATCGTTTGTACTTTTAAATAAAATAAAAACAATAAAATTCTTCCAAACTTAAACATAAAAAATACTACCTTATTACAAACTTCGTAAAATGTACCTAACAAAAAATAAAAAGTAGGAAAGCAATGAATTAACCGCTCAAAATTCCACCTCCTTGTGCTAAACAGCAACCAAATCTGCCATAGAGATTTCTCCTCATATTTTGGAGTAGGGCTGCTGTAATGCTTTTAGAGAAATGAAGTATTTTTGCCCTTACTTTGACTAGGTTTGCGGCCCTTTCAAGCTGATGCCTATAAATGTTTTCTTTGACAAAAACCCCAAAAAAAGAAATCGTAAGGCGCTAAGTTACAGGATCTACCGGGCCATTTAATTGTACCTCGTATACTTATTAGTCGATCAGGAAACGTTTGATTGAGGAAGTCAATAGTTGCTTTAGAGTTGTGAGCTAAACACCCATCTTGTTGGAAATAAACCTCCTGAAAATTAAGAGGAAGGCGTCGAACTGCCGGAATTATCTCATTCTATAAAAGTTGTAAATATTTGGGCCAGTTCAGGTTTCCATCGATAAAAAATGGACGGACAATATGGTCGGCTAACATCCCAGTCCAAACATTTAACTTTTGCGGATGCTGCGTCACTGCAACACTGATGTGCTTATTTTTCCGAGAATAATACCTTGCAACAGATGGATTATGTTTTTTATGTAATGAAAATGAAGATTCGTCAGAAAATAAAATATTTTTTATAAAGTATACATTTTTATTCTGTTTATCTAACATAAATTCACACAACTCTATCCGCCTAAAGTTATCTTCCGGAAAAAGTTCTTGTGTTGGTTGTATTTTAAAACAGTGATGCCCATTCCTTTTGAGAACTCACTGGACAGTTCGAGCATTCACGTTGACTTTCCTAACAATTTGGACACTACTGCAAGCTTCACTAGCTTCCACAAAAGCACAAATATCAATATGACTGTTTTGACGCTCTCATCGACAGATCTAACACGTGAGTCATTACCTTTATGACACTTTTTACAACTGTTTACACATCCCGAAGTTTGAAAATGTTTAATGGTATTTTTAACTCTTTTAACACTTGGTGGGGGTCTATTTTCGAAGGCAACAATAAATAAATCAATTACTTCGCGTATCGAATGACCCTGAAAGTACCATGTTACAAGTTGCACTTTTTCTTGGACGGTATACGACGTAATAGGTATTTTATTAATTGTTTATTCTTTCAGAACTTCGTTTGAAATTTTTAATGTCAATGTGACATTTACGACAATTCGTACCTACTGTAAAATGAATATAGAGGTGGAAACGTGTACAATGCGACAAGCGAGAGCTGGCGGGTTGCGCGTAGAACAAATTGAAAAGTGGAAGGGATTGCTCATTTCTCTTGCTGTCGGCGAGGAGTTCACATCATAGGATTAGTTCTAGAGCACTTACATTTTTATTTGGAGTGGCCCTATATTATAAACTATTATTTATATTTATTAAAACGGCAAGTGTATTAACGGGCAAACCTTTGGGATCTCAAGCACGAGATATAAATTTCAACGTTTTTAAGTTATATAAAAAACTGCAGTGCATTAGATTACCAGTAAATAATAAGTAAACAATGGATCAGTTAATTAGTAATTTACAGTTCACTATTATTGATCATAAAACTATTATAAAACTGTTAAGTAAAATTGTTATATTTATACATTTATATTTATACAACAAAACAATGTTATATTAATAGTATACTGTGTCCAAAGCTACTTCCTGGCGTTTCAGGTCAAAACATTATTAAAAGTGGTACGGCTGACGATTACGTCCGCTACCCTATCGCCGTTGATGAATAGAAACGTAAGGAAAAGTCAGTTTTATTCCAAGTTCTATAAAACAAAAAAAAACAATGTACCATTACAAAACACCGGTCGTGACAGCCTACACACTTTGATAAAATTGATTGGTTTGAATAAAAAAAAATGGTCTCGTTAAAAATTGTGTTTCAAAAGATACAGAACAAATAATTGATGGATTCGGCCGCTACTTGATCGAAATTCATTTTATGTAACAATAAAACACTGAAAACTTTGTTTTCAAACTTCCACAAAAATTTATTTTAACTCTTGTCACTACAGCTGTTTCTTTATTTTGAATGTGAAAAATTTTAAATTCGTCGTTAAAAGAATGATTGTGATCTAGAAGGTTAAGTGCGTATGTAGAATCTGTTTTTCTATTATTGAAAGCCCTTTTATGTTCTGCTATTCGTTTGTTAAAGTTTCTACCAGTTTGTCCGATATAAGTTTTTGGGCAGTCGCCTCATTTAAGTTTGTACACACCACTATGTAAATGTTTTTTATTTTGGCTCTTGTTTTTTTTAATATATTTGCCTAGGTTGTTATTTGTTCGGAAAGCTGGTGTTATTCCTTTCTTTTTTATGTGTTTGGTTATTTTTGTTGATATTTTGCCTGTACATGTAATCGAGCAGAAGGTACTGGGTTTTTTCTCTGGTGGTGGAAATACTAATTTTAGGGCTTTCTTGTGTAGTTTTTGATTTAACATTTTATTAATTGTTTGTTCATTATATCCGTTGTTTACTGCTATTTGCTTAATTATATTTAATTCTGTCTTAAAGTTGTATTTTGACATCGGAATGTCTGTTAATCTATGTAACATACTATGATATGCTGCCAGTTTCTGTTGTGTTGGATGGGATGATGAATTGTGTATAGTCGTGTCAGTATGGGTAGGTTTGTGAAATATGGAGAAGTCATGTTTGTTTTTAAGTCTGATAATTTTTAAATCTAAAAAATTTATGGATTGATTTTGTTCTGTTTCTATTGTAAATTCAATATGACTATGAAGTGAATTAATATACGACAAAAATTGGTCGAGTTGCCTGTTAGTTCCTGTGAAACACTTACACAGTGGTGTGTACAAACTTAAATGTGGCGACTGCCCAAAAACTTACATCGGTCAAACTGGTAGAAACTTTAACAAACGAATAGCAGAACATAAAAGGGCTTTCAATAATAGAAAAACAGATTCTACATACGCACTTCACCTTCTAAATTACAATCATTCTTTTAACGACGAATTTAAAATTCTAAACATTCAAAATAAAGGCCTTAAGCTATCCTTGTTAGAATCTATGGAAATCAACAAATTAAAAAACACAGATATAATTCTGAATGACCAACTCGAGACAAACAGTTCTCCCCTCGTCAACCTATTTCATTAGAGACTATAAAGTGTAAACGCATGCCAAATATAAATCACTTGAGAAAGGCTATCAGCCGAAACAGCTGTAGTGATAAGAGTTTAAAAATTTTTTGTGGAAGTTTGAAAACAAAGTTTTCAGTGTTTTATTGTTACATAAAGAACAAAGACGATAGAAGAATGAAAATAAAAAAAAACTAACACAAAATGAAATACTAAATACAATGATAGAATAATGAAAGACAAATGTTAATATAAAACAGAATATCTAAACGGCTGTCAGGAAAAACATGGGACCCGTCAAGAAAAATAACATAGACATAGATAGAATATCGCAATCATTGCAACTTCGGCAACGATATAGTTTTGATAGTCAAAACAAAGGGAGAAAACGGGGATAATGTAAAAGGGGAAAAGAGAAAAATGTAAACTAAGAAATAAAAAATAAGGAAAAATAAGGGCAAGCAGCAAACAGATAGAAGAGTAAGTAAGAAAATCAAAAACTGGATGAGACTGGGACAAGTAAAAAGATAGTAACGGTAAGGAGGATGATAAAAAAAAAGCGTGGAAGTAGAAGAAACAATAGAAGGTAGTAGATACGTAGGCAACAGTTAATAGTGGAAGGACGAAAACGATGAGTAAGGGTAAAAAAAGGATCAGGGACTGTAGAAGGAGAAAAGAAGAAAAACCAGTCTAAGCAGATAAAGAAGAATGGTGAGGGAATTAATTATTTGGAAAATATTAGGTAGTGGAGGAGACAGAGGAAAGGGGAAGAATGGCAAGAATAAGGAAAATTTTTAGAAGGAAAACGAAAATAAAGAAGTAAAGGAAAAAACAACAGACACTGAACTAAGTAAATTGTACAAAAGAATATAAATAGAAACATATACAAACCTATCCATTGTATAACATTCTTATGCTGCCTATCAGTCAGTAATTCCAGAAGAAATTGCCAGAGTTGTATTTGACCATTACTACTATTTTTATTATTCAAAGTAATTGTCGGATCAAAGTACCTAATGTTTGTCGAGTAATTCAAAATTTTCAAATCTTTTCTTCCAGTCTAAAATATAAATTATTTAAAAAATATTCTAAATGAAATTATTTGTAATAAATACCTTATTTACTTTTACAATTTTCGGAAGGATTCTTTTTGGCGGATCTTCCTTTTTTGTTGCTAAAAAAGCAGATGTGATTTCAATAAAGCAAAAGAATATCATAGGAATATATTTATATACTATAAAATTGTAAATAAACAGAAACACCTCGCCTATTGGATTTTTATGCAGTCATGTCTTTTTGACAATAAGTATTATCAAAATGATTTTCGTAGTATCTACTAGTGCATTATTCGCGATATATATATATATATATATATATATATATATATATATATATATATATATATATATATATATGGGGGAGAGTTGCATGTGGTTGTGCGTAGGTAGTGGTGTAAAGCCGGTTGCCTTCTGGTAGGTGATTTTCCTCACCTTGTACAAATTTCGTTGCCCTAAATTTTTTTTTGCACCTTACGAATTCACCTCTAACAATTTTCCTTGTTGCTTTTCAAATTTCAGTGATTTTGTTTTTCTCCATTTTTTCTTTAGTAGACAGTCAAACTTCAATTCAAATTTTGTTATTTGCACCTAAAATATCTAATAACTTTATAAGATACATCCACTGATTCGATGTTTATGGATGTAGAGAAGCCACTTTTTAATAATTCTTATTGGGCATAATGACATTACTAACCTAGAGATAAGATTGATACACATCAGATAAACACATATGAAAATGAATGATGAAAACATGAAATATATAAAAAGGTCACAAAATCTTACCTACAAGCTTCATTTTTCTTAACAATTCTATATGCGTCCAGAAAATATCTCCGGGATCGCTTGGAACGATTTTTTGAAAGTCTTCGATAGTCAGAGCAACCAATTGCTTGCCGTCCATTAACCAGTCGCTCAATTTAATATTAGTCAGATTAAACTGCCGTACAGCCCATTGTACCCAATGTCTAACATGAAGAGCAGTCCTAAAAACAATGGAATATGTACATAATTAAGTGTGTGAACGTATGCAGCTAAGTATGTAGTGGAATTTCTTTTTTCGGAAATGTTTATTTACTGAAATACAGACGATTAAATTTAAAAAATTAGCAAAAAACGCCTTATTTCATCGCCGATAAAATAAGCTTGCATAGCTAACGATCTTCTTTGCAACAATGATTATTTTCAATTTAATTCTTATTAAATGCGGTAATTATCTGAAACAGGTATAATAAGAATTTAATTTTTACCATTCCATAGGATCCGATGGAATTTTCAGTCTCTCTTGCTCCTTTTTGTAATTTCCATCAACCTGCCACTGAACTATAAATTTTGGTTTTGTTGTGGCCTCTGTAGATTTCGGTTCTTCTTTGTCATATTTGGGAGATTCTACTTCTTTAACTTCTTCATTGTCCTCTATAACGTAATTATTACATAAGTCGTAACATAAGAAACGATATTAAGAGCAGTAAAAATTGAAAAGCAAATTAATATTAGACATAAAAAACTTAAATAAGTGTATAACATTAGAATTAAAATTGGGCACGACTGCTTGCGTTGATAGGCATGCGGGCAGGGCACTGATAAGTTTAGCTCTAAAAAGGCGCTTAGAAACGGAATATACTGGCTAATTTTTTTGTATTTTTACCACACCAAACCTTTTTTTTCGATTCTATATATTTTTTAAGTTCAAATGTATTTTCGAGTTATTTGCAATTTTTTGTTGGAATAAAGATTTCATAAATGAACTTTTGGGATTGTTTTCTGAACTAAATTTCATTTAGTTCAGAAAACAATGCAATTATATAAAAAGCTTTATAATCTCTAACCCTTCAAGTACAAGTAAGAATATCTTGATAGCCAAGGATAAATGGATGTTTCTATCTTTCTGAAAACATAAGACCAAATATTTCAATTATGCATTTCGAGCAGTCTACCGCTAAGCGTGTGTGATATACGATAAGATACAGGCGCGTGATACGTATAAATCTTTGGTTAAATTTAAAATACTAATTTCACACGACTTACTTATAACTGCTTACAAAATATTACTTATAAATTATTTAGAAAAGAAGATATTTCCAATTATTTTTAAAATGGCGTATTATAATTAAAACAATTAAAATATATTTTTTGCAAAGCCACAATGATGTATTTTTTCTTTTAATATACTATTATTTAATGTTTTACTACACTAATTAATTTAATAATTAATCAAGATATAGTTTACTTTTCATTAAAAAATATAATAAAATAAAAAATATATTAATTGCAAATCGTTTTCATTGTCAATAATTTGAAATTCTTTGTCAAAAGCAGCAGGATTTCCATCTACAAAGCTAATTTCATTTTTTTCATAGAGTATCTTTTAAAATTTTTGTAATTCTCTGGGCACATGCACATACTACGATGCATTCTAAATTATAGGAAATACAATTACAATTTATCGTAGAACATTTTATGGTACATGAACAGAAATACTTTTGTAACATATCTAAACTAGTTTCACCTTCAAAATAATTAAAATCAAAACAATTATTTTCCATTGTCCAATCATGGGTTAATGAATCAAGAGATGAAATAATACCGTTGTTTTTAGTTGAATCCATTAATGTATTTGCCACTTTGGTATTAAATAATGTTGTAATAATCCTGGTGTTGAAGGTGGTAATTTTGCATTAAATGAATTTTTTAAATGCAATATTATATACGTGCCTTAGATTTATGGGTTCATGATATGGATTCAGTTTAGAAAAGAATACTGTCAAAATTGTAAGTCCTTGGTCTAAATGTAAAGTAGGCAAATTGTTTAATTTTTCCAATTGAACATCAGTAAATTTCTGCAAAGCTTTATAAGCCTTCTTTTTTCCAATATCATAAAACACACTTGTGGTATCACACATAAGACATCATAACCCTCACTCAATAACTAGTTAAAACAAGTTTGTAACAAAGTCGAAACGATTCGAGCGCCTATCAGCCCTATTCTGTAACTACAAATCGAATAGAAATGAGTCAAATCGAGTAGAGGTCAGCAAGTCGGATCGGAATTTATAGGAATCGGTATTCTGTAACTCATGCATCGAGCAAAAAGATAAAAGAGGGAATCTAATCGTTATGAAAAGGAGACCAAAAAAGTGGCCTCTGATGGCGGACATATCCGGAAATGCAAGGGCGCCTAATTTAAATTTTCCAACACTTATTAACAATAGCTATAAAATATTTTTCAGACGAGAAAGTTTTAATTAAATATTAACTATAATAGTCTAAAAAGTGACACAATTGGTAAAAGATTTCAATATAAATAAAATTTCATGTGACAGTTGGGACAAACAATAACATAACCTAACTAAATTTGACTTCTTAAACAAGGAAAGAGACTGTCTATCCTTGTCTAAAGTGGCCTCTCAAGATGGCACTTCCTGTCTATCAATATGTTTACCCCCACTACCTTTACATTCCCTCTTTTGTCTTATTGCTCGATGAACTCATGTCGACCTCTATTATCGGAATGTTGTGTAGAAATTTATTTCGACTAGACAAGCTCTGTCGACATCAAATTTCGACATCGAAATTGGTCTTGACGCTTGCGCATTGGTTGTTTTGACATTTATTTGTTGACTTTTGATATAAATTAGCGGTTGATTAATTTTTGTAGCTACTTCATTTTTTAGTCTGTGGTGTTATTTATTTAGATAAAGTTTACTAAATAATTTAACTGCTCAGCAAATGTCGTTTTCTTTGCTTTCCCGCTTGCCATTTTGTATTCTTCTTCTTCTTTTTTCGTTTTATGGCCTCCACCTCTTAGGTACGTGGCCAGCTCATGTATATATTTTTATTTCAATTATAGAAGGGAATTCTCCTCACAGAGATTCTGGAAATAACCATATTCCCTTCAACTATTTTGGACAATTTATAGTGGATATTCTAAAATAATTCTATATGTCATTAACGATTTTTCTTGTTCCATCTATTAAGCTATGTAAGGTATATCTGGAATTTGGCATCTTGGACAGGACATCAGTGGTTAAAGGATAGGTTAGGTTGGGTATTTATTTATATTTTACTTACATTTTAATTTGGAAAATATTGATAAACTTACCAATCGTTTTCAAAGTTTTAGCATTGATATTGTGGAAAATATTTTGTACTGAAATGGGCGTTGGGCATCCATCTTTAATAAGTTTTTGATATAAATCAAATAGTGGTGTCTTATTGATAGGACACTCTAGCAAGATGTGTATTATACTTCCTATTTGGCCACACTCACAAAAAGGGGAATCAATACAGTTAATTTTAAATAGATGATCTGGCGCCAAACAATGTCCTGTTCGTAACCTAATAATTGTTGTCAGGTGTCTACGGTCTACAAAGTCAAACTTATGAAACCATGGTTTTATAGAGAATTCGCTTTGACATTGTTGATACCACTTTCCCTTTTGTTTAAACTGTTTAAGCCAATCAAGTTTAAATTCATTTATTAACGTTTGAGTAAGAAATGAAAGATAGTCCATTTTATCAATTTTTACGTTAGCTGGGATGTTTAGGGTTCTACCTATATTCGCCAATTGATCTGCCACAATATTCCCTTTTACTCCTGAGTGTCCTGGAATCCAGGCTATAATAATATCAAATCCTGCTTCATTTGCCTCAAGTATTAATCTTTTAGTTAAATTTACAATGTGGTTATTTGTTCCCCAACAGGTACTTTGTAATTTTTGGATTGCACTTTTTGCATCAGAGAATATTATTGCTTTTTTAATATTTTTTCCTAAGCAAACTTCTACTGCCTTATTAATGGCAATAATTTCAGCAGTGCATATTTGTATGTGATCATGTAGTCTAGATGCATAGTTATAATTTATTGATGGAATGTGAACTCCAAACCCTACTGCCCTTGAACTGGGTTCTAATGACCCATCTGTAAATATCCAAGTGAATTCTTCATAGATGGTTGAGAATTCATTAAGAAATTGTTGATTACTATATGTTTCTCCTTTTTTGTTTTCGGAGAATATTGTTTTTATTCTTTCCATTTGATATTTTAGCTCAATCTGGTAACAGGACTTAATCCTATCTTTAAATAATTGTTTAAGATCTTGATCAAATTTACTTTTAATGTAAATAAGATATGGTGTCTCTTTTAATTTCCACATTCCTATCTGATTATTGATTTTGAACTCTAGCTCAGACAATATTTCATTCAAAGGGTTTTCTATATCAGCTGAGATTTTAAGATAAAATTTAGCAGACAGGATTTTTCGTCTGATTTCTAATGATGTTTCTCCACTCTCAGCTAATAAGGCATTCGTAGGAGTAGATCTCATACAACCTGTGATAATCCTCAAAGCTTTAAATTGGATTTTGTCTAATGTTACGAGGTTGGCTTTACTGCAGGGTTTTAGTACTGTACATGAGTAATCAAGGTGTGATCTTATAATACCTTTATAAATTAACAGAAGTGAAATAGGGTCTGCTCCCCACCATGTGCCACATAATGCTCTCATTATATTCATTCCTTTTTGAGCTTTCGTTTCAATATTTTTAATGTTTTCTGTCCAGTTTAAAGAATTATTAAAAACTAACCCTAAATATTTAATAGAGTTTTTGATAGGAATGATCTGTCCATCTATTGTTAAAGGTATGTCATTTACTGTGCTCCTCATATTACTAAATATCATTGCTGATGTTTTATCTATTGATAAAGGAAGCTTATTTTCAGTTAGCCAAATAATAATGTCTCCAAGGCAATCATTAGCAAGTCTAATAAGATTATTTATGTTTTTGCCAGTTATTACAAGAGCTAGGTCATCAGCGTATTGTATTAATTTGAATTCGGCTGGTATAATGTCATGTAATGATTTAGTGTACACATTAAATAAGAGTGGGCTCAGAGGTGACCCTTGAGCCAAACCTCTATCTGTAGTGTTGGGTCCAAATATTTCATTCTGCTTATCTCTCACATAGATCATTCTATTATTCAAAAATTCAAATATTAAATTTGTCTATAAAATTCAGTCATTTTTTTATATAGCAGATATATATCTACATTATCATATGCAGCTTTTAGATCAAGAAAAACAGTTAATACCACCTGCTTATCAGTAAATGCATTAAGTACTATATGTGATAGTAGTGTATGTGCATGATTGCAACTAAGTTCCTTGCGGAACCCTATTTGATACTGTGATAAGATGCTGTTGTGTTCTACAAACCATTCTATTCTATTCTTAATTATATTTTCCAGTACCTTACCTACACATGAAGTTAGGGCAATTGGTCTATAGCTCTCTGGATTATCTGGGCATTTAGTAGGTTTCAAAAAAGGTAATATTAATGTTTGTTTCCATTCAAAAGGAATTTTACTCATTTCTATGATATCATTAAAAATTTTAATAAGATGAGAATGTGCTATTGGGGGTAAATGTTGAATCATAGAATATGATACATTATCTAACCCTGTTGCTTTATCTTTTTTGGAGTATATAATATTTTTATACTCATTAAATGTAATGGATTGAACACTTTCATTATTATCATTAAAAAAGGTAAAGTAGGGATTTACATTACAAGAGGTTAAGCTGTCTAGAATATTTATACAAATTTCTTTATTGGGAGAAATTGTATTTCTATTGCCAAAATATGTTTTAAATTTTTTAACTGTATTCCAGATTTTGCTGATTGGTGTATCTCGATTAAGGGTCCCACAAAATGCTCTAAAAATCATCCTTTTTTTTAATTTGAAGTTGCCTTTTCACAAAAGCCTTTACTTTATTACAATTTATGTAGTTTTCCAGCGTCTGATTTTCAATGTAATTCTTAATTGATTCTCTTCTTTTTAATATCAATTGCTCACATTCATCATCCCACCATGGTACACTCTTACCATTCGGCTTGTACATATGATATGGAATATTTTCTTGTGCGCTTGAATTGATTATTTCATACCATTCATTATATCCTACATCATGTAGAACATGCATTTTCTTTTCAATAGTATCTGCATATCTAGACCATTTTGCTTTTTTAAAATTACGTTTTCTACATGGCGGTGGACTTGTAGAAGTCTGGATTTGATTGTATTCACATACTGTTGGAAAATGATCACTACGTCCAGTGTCAGAATATACCCACCAATGACACTTGGTAGCAATATTTTGACTGACAATGGTTAGATCTACTGCTGATGGGTTTTGACCAGGCAATACCATTCTAGTAGGGGTTCCATCATTTATTATTACTAATTGATCTTCCTCTAAGGATTCCTTTATTATGTTTCCATTATGATCACTAATAGCACAGCCCCATAATGGATCATGAGCATTTAAATCCCCCATAATTATAACGGGTGTACCAATATTTTGGATTATATTATTCCATAATGTTTTTGTGATTTTTTTACCAGAAGGATTATAAATATTAATGACATTTAGTTTAAATTTTGTCAATCTTGTACCTATTACTTGAAGATTTTCTCCACTACCAAAGTAAGTTATTCCTATACTATTATGATCAAAGCAATTCTTAACTAAAATCATGATGCCACCATATCCATCATATCTATCGTCTCTATATACATAATAATTTTTTATTTTAAAGATAAAACTATTATCTGTCCAGGTTTCATTTAAGAGGACTATGTCTGGTTTGATATCATTAATAAATATATTTAAATTATCATAATTTGCTTTAAGACTTCTGATGTTCCACTGCATAAGTGTGAAACATCCTTGTGCTTTGTTATATTGATTAACTTGAGTCATCATTTCCTATGAATGAATCAACATTTTCTGTTTTTAATTTTGTGATAAAATTAAGAACATGTTCTCTATCTGTTTTGTTTAATTTAGTAGCCATATTCATTATAACCTGGAGAGACTGAGAGTCATTCCTTCCAGGGGTAGTTATATCCCATTCATTATTGGTATAATTTGTGTTACTAAAAATATGTGTTTTCTCTGTATGAATTCTTCCATTAGGATTTAATAAAAATTCATTATGTTCTGAATTTCTTTTCTTTGCGCTCTGATCTGGGGCTGGTCTTTTCTTTGCTTTAACTGCAACACTATATGTATTTGTCTTAACTTGATTGGCCACATATGCTGTTCTGCGTGACTTTACGGGTATGTCATATCTGAATTTTCCTTAGCTGGCAAGCTGGGAAAATCCAATGGGTGCACATTGAAATTATTGTTATTTTTGACCTTAGGTATCTTCTCTGTTGCCTCAAAAAAAGATATATTTTCTAGAGACATCATCTCTCTTATTTTTTTTTGTCTGGTATACTCTGGACATTGTCTACTTGTACTATTGTGATTATTACTATCACAATGTACACATTTCATAATGAATTTTTGATTAAAATCGTGAATTTCAGCACAATTACTACATTTGTTATTTTTTGTTTTACATAAATTTTTGGTATGCCCATAATTCAAGCATTTGTAGCACTGAATCACTGGCATAATATAAGGCAGAACCCTATGCTCTATTCCACAAATTAAAACACCTCTTGGCAAAGATGTCCCAGTGAAGGTATAGCAAACAGTTCCAGTTGGAACTAAATTTACCACCTCACCACGATCTCCCCTTGCAGGTGTTTCCTCGCTTCCTTGACTATTACTACATGTATCATTATTAATCTTATCTGGCTTTACTTTTATTTTAAATCTCTTCACATTTATAATTTTACAATTTTTAGTATTTGGTTCTGAGTATTTTAGCAAGACATCATCACTAAATTTTTTGTCAATAAATTGGATTATTCCCTTGCATGTAACATTTTTGTTGGGTATAAATACATCATAACCTTTTTCTTTTAGCAAATTATTTTGAAGAAAGTTATTTGCTGCATTTCTGTTTTTAAATTCCACACTAATTCTATTTATCCCCTTTTTGTGAGTCTTAAAGATATCATTTAGTTGTAAATCAAAGATTTCTCTTGCAATTGCTAAATAATTATAATTTCCAATATTTAACTGATCCTTCCTGGCTTCTATATATACTTCAAATGGCCCCTTATCATATATGTCGTATCTATTTGGAATCTTTATCATATTTATTTTTTTTAACTCTTTAATTTCTTTCTCTACATCTTTCATTTCATTATCGTTTAATATATCTGGGGGCTTCTCGCCCCCAGACGCATCCCCCATTTTTTTTTAGTTTAATACTTATTAAAGAAGGTAACTTACCAAAATTTTCCAAATGTCAACTGTATATTTCTAGCTTTAAGAATTGAATTTGAATCAAAGGATACTTGAAAGTTTTAAAACAAAAGCATGCAATCACCTAACCTATCAAATCAAAAATAATTATAAATTTTTCTTCAAATTTGGCTCTTATTTGACTTCCTTTTTTATATATACTTTCTATACTTTAAGTAAGAAACTTCAAGCTTCAGAAAACTATTATTTGGTTGGTAATTTCACAATATTCTCTCGGAGTCAACAATGTAGACTGTACTCTTCAAAGAAATTTTGACCGTCCCCATTTTGTATTCTTGTAACGAACTTTTCAAACTTAACCAAAACATGTCAAAACTACTTGACGTGAAATATAATCTTCTTTTTTTGATGAATTTTTCGCGAGCACTAGCCTTTCCAGTAATTTAACGTCACAGAACACTTCTTTCGCGTTTCAATGCGGGGTTGCCACCAACTTCTGAGCGCGTCAAGTAGAAGTTGACGTTTTCGATTTACACCGATTACGATGTGAGTTACAGAATGCCAATCCAAACACAAAAACAACGCGATAGATATCATCGAGCAATAAGACAAAAGAGGGAATGTAAATAATAAATAATTTTAATAAATAAATAGATAAATATATAATATAAAATATTATGTAATATAAAATAAATAAATAGATAAATTAAAACCCCTACACCACTGTATGAATATTGTCAAGTGTCATGAAATTTAAATTTGGCGCATTTGCATTTCCGGATATGTCCGCCATCAGAGGCCACTTTTTTGGTCTCCTTTTCATAACGATTAGATTCCCTCTTTTGTCTTATTGCTCGATGATAGATATCCAACATTCCGATTTCAAGTAATTACGATTCGACTTGGTGATTTCTATTCGATTTGTCAAAAGTTACAGTTATATCGCCTCAACCGTACACGCTTAGCGATAGACTGCTTCATAGAATCCTTTGCAAATCACAGCTCCTTATTGAGTATATTGAACCTTGGGCTGTTTGGAAATTATAAAATCGTTAACCACCTGGCTGTTTAACTAGCCATAATGATTAACGTCATTACATACTTATGAGGTTGAATGAAAATATCCTGTTTGTAAATTTGGGCTGATTAGTGAGGGGAGTTGTGTTTACACTACCAACTCTTTTCACTGTGTTGTCCTCTGCAACCGGGTAGTCATCCAAACTCAGTTAAACTTAAATTAACCGCCCAAAATTTGGGTTGGTATTTACACCTTGTTGATCTGTCAAAAGTATTTTTGACCTCAAGGTTGGCTGTCTTTTTGCGGTTTAGTTCGTTCCTGTTTCATTAAACGCCATTTTCCCGGCGACATTCATAGGGCTTTGATCGGTAACTTCATATTTACTATTTTTTAAAATTTTATTAATATTACTTATAATGCTACCTAAAGTTAAAATCAAAGCTTAATATCCATTAAATAGTTGGAAGTTATTTATGATTTTCTTGGTTCTTACTCACTTATTAACATTAAATAACATTGAATTTACTTTAGACCACATGGTCATTTGCTGTGCTAATTTTTTACAAGTTCATATATGTTGTTAGTTGCTTAACTGTTTATACAAGATCAGCGTATTATGTCCATTTACTTAGTTTCATTCACATGTTTGTTAATAACATTGACTGTTACATATCTTTTTAAGGTAACAATTAACATCGTTTCCATGATTGTGTGGTTCTCATATTGTAATAATTTTTTAGATGAACTGATGATGCTTTCAAAACTCGAAAGCGAAACGTCTTCAAAATAGATAAAGTAGCCTATCAACTTTGTCTTTTATTTCTCCACCTAGAGACCGATATAAGAACCCACCACTCGTCTGAGTGATCCTTATATATATATATATATATATATATATATATATATATATATATATATATATATATATATATATATACATTTGGAAAATTTAAGACGGAACATAGGGATTTTGAATACAATTACTAAGATCCCCTGACCTGCAATTACCCAGTGTAAATTTCAATATAACGTCGCGAGGTCTTATAATTAATTCATTTGTTCGACTGGACTCCTTCTCCAGTCGACATTTTTCGACTGCTGCGCACGTGCGCACCTTACCAAACACAAACCCTACTTTTATTTCAGCTTATGGCGTTATAATGAGAAGCAAAGGGCACATTTATTTGTTTTGCTCGGTCAGTGAACATCACTGGGACATTACTTGGGAGTGTTGCCAAATCGGTAGATACCTTCGGCAAAAATCTGTAGATTTTGATGTATCATATACATCCTTTTAAATTTTAAATTATCAACAATATTTGAAATAATAAATACATTAAACTATACACTAACCAATTCAAATAATATCTACTGAACACAAAAAAATTGTTATTAATAAAACATTGTTATTATCTGCACAAAAACACAGAAAATCAGTAGACGATAGGCAACAGTGTTGACGTACAACTGCCGAATATGCTACTAGAAATCGCGAAAGAGCAGCAATCCAGTCGAACAAATGAATTAATTATAAGACATCGCGACGTTATATTGAAATATACACTGGGTAATTGCAGGTCAGGGGATCTTAGTAATTGTATATATATATATATATATATATATATATATATATATATATATATATATATATATATATATATATAATATATATATACAGTGTGTAAAAGCCAAATGGAATTAAATTCATTATTTAGGTTACTGTACATATTTATAAAAAATCCCGAAACACGTCAAATTTAAATTATAAGTTGACATTCTTTAACGTTAAAATGCAACCTCTACCTTCAAACCCCTTAGAATGACAGATACAACCCCCAATTTTTAAAATAGGAAGTCTAGGCTTGTGCTATATCGTTTGAAAGGTCTTTTTATTCTCCATTCAAAAATGTTGTCGCTTTCAAGTTTATTAAGATTAATTAAGATAAAATAAATTAAAATCATGTGATTAGCGAAATTCGCTACAATACAATCAAAATCTAAAATGTAATGCAAAACGTAATAAAATGTAGAACACGAAAAAGAACTATGAATGTTAATGAAGTAGATGTTCAAAATGTTCACCGCGAACGTCTTGGCAACATCCTAATCTCAAATAAAACTGTCTTCTAACATTATTTAACATAACAGGCGTGATCGACCTAATCGCAAGCGTTATTCGTTCTTTTAAGTCATTTAAATCAGAAGGTTTAGTTTTGTACACATGGCTCTTCACATATCCCCATAAAAAGAAATCTAATAATGTAAGATCAGGTGATCGCGCTGGCAATTCAATCGATCCTCGCCTCCCTATCCACCGATTTGGAAATATTGTATCAAGGTACTGCCGGACAATAAGTTGGTAATGTGATGGTGCTCTATCCTGCTGAAACCATATCGTATTTGCTGGAACTTAAGGGGTTTCCTGGATCAGGATATAAATTTGCCAACGTTGGAATGACATAATTTTGAAGTACATAGTGCCAAATAATTGTTGCCATTTAAGTTGCCCTCAATGAGAAAGGGACCAATGATATTGTTTCCTACAATCCCTGCCCAAACAACTTTTGAGAGTATTGAGATTTTCCGTGGTCCACTAGCGGCAATTTTGCCGATTAGCATGACCGTTCAGTGAAAAAGTACACTCATCATAAAACATAACGTCTTCTAATTGGATAATATTGTTATCCAACATGTCCATCATTTGCTCACAAAAAAAAGTTCTATCAAAATCGTCTTCCATGAGCTCCTGAGTAGGTATCATTTGATAGGGATGCAATTTATTTTCTTTTAATATGATTACTATCGATGTATGCATTGCATTGGCAGCTGCTTTTTTTATCTGCCTTACATGACCAAACTCGCGAAACTGCTTCTCTATTTTACTTATTGTTCCTTGGGATATAGGCGGTATATTAGGAAATTTACCTTCTGTATACAGCAACAAATACTGTTGTGTTCGAGTGTTATCTCCGTAACCAATCATTTGTAAAACTGATATTTTATGCATTTCCGTTAATCTAACAATTTTTCAGAATTGAATTGGACAAACTTTTTACTTAAATTAAAATACTGACAACTTAAATAAAACAATTTACTAATGCGTGTTAAAATAACGTTGCCATAGAAATTCTTTTAAGTTTTTTAATGGTTACCATCTAAAAACCACATTGCTATGGTTTTTGTTCACGTTCTCATTATCAAGACCTAAACGGGAAATAAGTTTTGAGTATATTTTAGCGAATTTCGGTAACCACATGATTTTAATTTATTTTATCTTAATTAATCTTAATAAACTTGAAAGCGACAACATTTTTGAATGGAGAATGAAAAGACCTTTCAAACGATATATCACAAGCCTATACTTCCTATTTTAAAAATTGGGGGTTGTACCTGTCATTCTAAAGGGGTTAAAGGTAGGTGTTGCATTTTCCGTCCGTTTCACCCGTCAATCAACATCCTACTGTCAGAAATGTTTGCGCCAACCCACGCGCCAATCACCGTGCTGACCCCACTGCAACCTCTACCTAAGTCAGATAGTAAGTATAAAGTATATACTTTAAGGATAAAGGATATAAGTATAAATGACTCGTCCTCTATTCCCAGCACTAATACTGAGTTGATTAGTGATCATTGGAGTAGTGTCTGAGGGCTCTGGAGACTGTAAGCTCTGAAGTCCATAAGAAGACATCGAATAGAATGTCGAAAGCTTAGCGCAATGAAAATAGTATTAATTTTAGCTCTAGGTTTAATATATATATATATATATATATATATATATATATATATATATATATATATATTAAACCAAGAGCTTAGATTACCAATATATTAGTTAAGATTACTAGTACTAATCACGACCAGCGAGTCAGAAATACTTATTTAGTGTTGCCTTCCATCTTTCATACCTTTTTTGTTGTTACGTTAGTTTGTTATTATTTACTCGCATTAACTTGTTCCCCTTTGTTAACATCATTACATCATTCTCGCGACTATCTAACCCACGGTTTCTAACTTTTCAGCAGGGTATATGTTTGAGAATCATGGATCACAATGGGTCGTATTACTGTTTTATACAATTGGATCTTCTAATTTTACAGTAATATGTTTTTTTTTGCGTAAAGGCCAAAATGTTCATAACATTAAAAAAAGAACAGGTTAATGCGAGTAAATAATAACAAAGTAACGTAACAACAAAAAAGGTATGAAGGATGGAAGGCTGCCCTAAATAAGTATTTCTGACTGGCTGGTCGTGATTAGTACGGTGCTGCCAAATTATAATAGGAAAACGTTAGAACTTTTTCCTATTATAATGAAAAAAGTTACAATGGAAGCCCTCGAAATGGATAACCTCAGACCTCATGCCATGTTTCAAGAATGCAGAGAATTGCAAATGAAAAATAAGACGTTGTACAAATTTTACAGGAACTGTACATCAAAGACTACACCTAAGACACCTGTACCGTGGACATGTAATTAGATTCTGAGAGAACGAAGCAAAAAATAAAGACCATCATCGTCATAAAAGGAAGCAGGCGTGGTTTAAAATAATAAATGTCCCAATATAGTAAATTACATACTAACCAATATGAACATAGTCCTCGGCAGGTTTTAAAACGTCTATGATATTGATCCTTTTCAAATTTGTTTGGATTTGTACATTAACTTGTACCAATCCTTCTCCTTGAACACATTGCTCGACTAAATTTTTGTTATCATCCAGCTAAAATCATTATTTAACAAATACTTATATATTATATTAAATCATTTATGAAATAAATTATTATGAAAAGAAATTAAAATAATTATAAATTTAAAAATAGTTTAAAAATTGTATGTACTAATTTAATCAACGTTATTTATTTAGCGCTTAGAAGAAACACAATTACAGACGAGATCAGGAAAACGATTTTTGCTCTTAACACTTTAGGAATCAGAATTAAAGCACTATGCATGTCAGAGAATCCCAAAGATTTATATCTTGCCATCAGACCATCTGACGCATATATACGGCGGGTATAAAAAATAGACAAATATGCTAATAAAGCTTGTTGAAGTAATAAAAAAAAGTTATTTGAAAAAGTATTAATTAAAATATTTTCTTCGTATGGTAGTTTAAAACATTTAGTTACACGCAGATCAACATCACACTTTGCACTAATATATCTGGATTCACTTTTTTTTCATCTGAATCGTACTTTGACTGCAAACAACACAGCGCCGAACCTTCCTATCCGGAACTGCAGCAAGAAAATGTCGGCCAGAGAGCCGGTCAGGATCTCTGGTCAAAGATTTCACCTTGATTTGGGTAGATCGTTGAACATGATTTCTGAAATAAGATACATATTCGCGTTGTAATTCACGACACATGTCGGCTCTTTTATCTTGAAATCAACTTTATCCAACGTAAGTATTTTATCTTGATGCATACTAGTTAGCATTGCTACTTCTCGTCTATCTTTCCATTTAATAGCTAACAAGTGTTCGCTACACATCGGGACAGACTCGTTTTTTTTTTTATTTGACTTTTCAATTTGACATTTCTTGGCGGTAAGGGCGAACTTTTCGCAAGAATTTGTTTTTTGTTCATATAGGTATGTACAGTTGCGGTCACGGAATAGTTTACACCTTACTTTTTATATTGTAATACTGTAAAATTGCAGTGTCGTACGGATTTGATAAATGTCAAAGTCAAAAAATTTCAAAACGTCAATGCTTTCGCGAGTGTTCAACAATAAAATAAAAGTATATTAAACTCTTCCAAAATGGTTCGAATACATTTGAATTATGCGCAAAAAGCAAGAGCAATTGCCAAACTCGAAGAAGGTTGGTCACTAAGGCAAGTTGCTGCTGATTTGAACGTGAGTCATATGTGCATATGGAAGATTAAACAAAGATGGGATAATTTTCACTCTATAGCACGGTTGGGCGGTTCAGGAGGGCAGAAGATTTCCACAGATCAACAGGATGAGATGTTAGTAGATTATTTGAGAGAATCTCCTTTTGCCACAGCTCAAAAGGCAAGAGAAGAGGCAGCGTTTCCAGGCAGTATTCGCACTGCACGTCGAAGAATTAAAGCAAGTGGACTGCTAAATTGTGTAGCTGCACGGAAACCTTTTTTGACTGAGGATCACAAGAGGAGACGAGTTGAATTTTGTAATGAATTTATAAACCGCGATGAGAATTTTTGGTCTAGGGTTGTATTTTCCGATGAAAAAGTATTTCAGTCGTATAATAATGGTCGAATAAGAGTTTATAGGCCGAGAAATCATAGGTATGATGAACAGTATACGCATCATTTAAGAAATAGTGGAGGATTCTCTGTCAACGTATGAGAATGGATAAGTGCCGAAGGCCCGGGCGTTTGTTATCATGTAGAGGAGAAGTTAACAGGATTATATTACAAACATATTATTGAGCACACAATGTTGCCATCGGTGATCCAGAGATTCCCCAACAACGACTTTATCTTCCAACATGACAATTGCCCGGTGCATACGAGTAGAATTGTTCGAGAATGGATAGAAGAAACTGATGTTAATGTTCTTCCGTGGCCTTCCCGTAGTGCAGACTTTAACCCCGTCGAAAATGTGTGGGCAGAGTTAACAAAGAAACTAAATGAAAGAAACCTTAGACCACGGAATAGAATTGAATTATGGGAAGCAATTGAGCAGGCATGGGAAGAGCTTGTTAACTATAACATGAGGGGATTGGTGCTATCTATGAACAGAAGACTGCAAAATTGTATTGACAAGAATGGGGCTTCCACCAAATATTAATTATTATTTATCATTGTTTATCGTTATTTAATATAAAATAGATTTAAAATAAAATGCATATTAAAAAAAAAGACTTCTTTATTTTCGTTATTAAGATCATAATCCATTTTATTCAAAAAACTGTTTTCTATATTTTTCATTTTGTAAAATATTGTGATATTTTAATTTTAATCTACCTATTCTAGCTAGTACACCACTGGCAACGTCACTTTGACGTAAAAGGTGCGTTTAAACGAAGTAAAAATTTAAAAAATGGGCTCCTAGATACGTGAACCTGTAAACTATTCCGTGACCGCAACTGTACATAAAGTAGGACTTGTGTGCAAGTTATCGGTATACAATGAATGGCCTTTATTTAAATATGGCTTCATAAAATGTGCCACCACTGATCCAGATATTCTAAGGTCTTGAAATTGTTTCATTTGAGTCGTTTGCCAAGGTAAACAATTACATCTAATACGTATCCCATTTGGATTTAATATATTGTTTAAATCGTAAACGTCTCTTGAAAACTAAACTTTCGTCAATAATGACGTTTTCAAACTGAGAAAAATGATTCTGGAACAAGGATGTCATTTAATCAAACACGAGCCGTAGTTTATGTGAAGGATCGACTTCTGTTTGATCAGCATTGACTGAAAAGTGTAGCGTGCTAAAGATGGCTTGGAAACGATTCCTTGACATCAATTGGGAAAATATAGGCGTATCTAGCAAATCATCCGTTGACCAACGGTCTCTCAGCTTATTTTTTCCATGACGCCCTGTTAGTAACCTAATTCCTAAAAATACATAAAACTCATTTACGTCAATTTCTTTCCATTTCAGCTTGTTGGACCCATAAATATCGGGAACATATCTATTGATTTCAGCTAAAATTACCTACACTACATCAACATTTACGAGCAACAAAAAATTACTTAAAGCATCCGTTTGCCTTCTATGGATTCTACACGTGCCCAGAAACCTATACCATCAAATGCATGTATTGTTGGAGTAAACGTTGTTTTACTCCAATTTAGCGATAACACTTTTTAGTGGTTTTTATTGACAAAGCTTCCGTTATCTATATTTCTACAAATTTCAATGTTTTTTGGGCTTTCGTCTCCTTGATTCATTTACCTCCTCATCACTGGTATCACCGTCATCCAAATCGGGTTCATATTCACTGCCACTATCGATAAAGGGCTCTTCATCAGAGTCCAATACCGCCATTATATTTTCATCTTCACGTTTTGTCGGTCCACATAGATTAACATACTCATTATGGTTCCTTTTTGCGTTTAGAACTACCACTTTTATTAGTTGAATCATCTGAACTTGAAGCCATAGCGCAGAACTTTAGCTCTAGGAAGAAGCAAATAATACTGAACGTTCTGAATTATTTTTGTTTATACCTAAGTAACTCCTGTACGCACCCCTCATTTAAAGTGCCGCATAATACGGCGGTGGACCTAGATGACCAATCTTAAATGCCGAATAACATAAAAAAGCTCAGCAAATAGTGACATATTTTTGCGGCAGTGGGACTGGTAATGGGACTAAATTTTATACTACAGTGTATGCATATCCGGCGATGGGACCG
Organism: Diabrotica balteata; assembly: GCA_918026665.1. Lineage (NCBI taxonomy): Eukaryota > Metazoa > Arthropoda > Insecta > Coleoptera > Chrysomelidae > Diabrotica > Diabrotica balteata. The sequence continues at coordinate 76,726,249 of OU898278.1, read as the reverse complement.
AAAGGGTTAAAAAACCTAATATTAACCCCTCAAAACCTGACCCCCTTAAAACTTATTCAAAAATGTTTTTCTTTTCAATTTAGCAATAAAATGGATTAAGATATAATATACTTCAGGCATTTTTGTTTCAAATATACCTAGGTGGTCGTAAATAGCTGTCTAAATATTGATACGCTAGGCTTTTACAACACCATGTTTTTATTAGAAATTATACAAAAATAGAAACGAAACTAATGGACTTATAAAAGTTTACAAAGAAAACTTAAAATTATAAACAAAATAAATTTATCTGAAGTGGTACAATTTAAAACAGTTAATGTGAAGTCCAACATTACATTTGCTGCAAATAAAAGTTACGCATTTATGGCATCTTGCACACCGTCTCTGTCTTTGATTTTTGATTGGCCAATGATCAAGTCTGTCATATCGAACTTCATCAAGGACACTTGAGGTTCTTTGAGGTGTAGGAATATGATGATTAGGTGTTGATAATATAGGATTTACTATTTGTGGAATGAAATCTATTTGTTTGATTTTTGGCTCGATGTTTCTAAATAGTATCCAGGAGTTCACTATAGACGCATTTATCATTTATGATTATCATTTATGATTTGAGGTCGATTTTGAATTTTTTTTTTTTTTTTTTATTAGAATCCTCTGGCAACTCTTCTACAAAATGCAAGGGTTTCCACGAACGTCTTGTTTTTTCGACTTTTAATTTTTTAGGCTTAGGTATGTTCTTTGCTGATCCTGTTCTCATTTTTGAAGTTAAGGGTTCCAAACTCAATTCCATCCTTTCACGGTCGTGTGTAATTATTTCCACCTGAGAGCACTCTGCTAGTAGACCAGGGCCCAATAAATTCACGCTATTAGTATTCTTCCTCTGAAACTTCATCGATGTCCGTGTCTGCGTCGTTTTCAGGAGGAAACAATGTAATGTCTATTAATTGTGCACCAGCAAGTTGAAACGCTCAATACTCCGGGAGTATTGGGTTTTTGGAAGTGTAAGACTTCCAAATTCCAGAAGAACTGGAATAGAGGTGATGAAAATACTAAAAATAGGGCTAAGCTCAGAGGAATAAATTTAAATGGCCAAAGAGACACTAAATCTCAAGTGAGTGTTCGGGCTAGCTTCAATGCACTGGATTGTGGCTTTAAAGATATACACAACGATAACAAGAGATCATGAGCTAATGAGACAAGAAAGAAATGAAACCTGGTAATATCAAACGTGATACAACTGAAGAAGGTCACTGGGAATAAATTTATAGAAAGAGAACAATAAGAAGAGAAAAGAAGGGCGCCAACTCAACGATAGTTGAGATTTTGAAGTAACAAATGAATCTGGAGATAATACTCTGAAATACAAAAATACTAAATAATAATCTTGTTTTGCTATGTTATATACTGGTTAGTAGAACTGAAATAAAACTCAAAATAGCAACAATAAATATATTTATAAAAAATGTATATAGGTATATGTGTATAAATAATTTACATTTAATGCAAAGCCAAATAACAGTGGTAGTGGATGGTGTACACATACAATGGGACCTAATAGCCCCTCAACAAATGAATAGTCACTACCACTGGCCAAATAAAATATGAAATATTAGTATAAACCAAGAATAGTCCGTAGGGTAGCCAAAGTCTTAAAACAAAAAGGTAGTCATTTAAATTTAAATTAGTTCTACTAAAATGAGGTACTAATGACAATATTGTAAAGATATCAAACTTGATAAATCTCTATTACAATTATATTAAATATATATTACATCCAAAAAGGTGAGTCTTCAATACTCCTTATACAATGTTTTAAAAACCACATAAAATTGATTTCCCTTCCCAAAATCAAAATTGCATTATATCAAAAATGTATTCTATTAAAAAAATATATCAAATGTCTTAAAAAAATATATTATAGCAAAAGTGAGTTTGGTCAGTACTCTTAAAATCCTATTTAAAAAAAAACTAATAAAAAAAGGTAATATATTTTCCCTCTCCCAATAATATCAAAATTATATTTTATCAAAATGTAGTTACTTGATCATATGCATATGAAAAGTTAACAGTAAATAGAAAGTAATACGTAATACAAAAAGTCAAATAGTTAAACGACTTATCTTTACAGCACTATAAGTCCATAGGAAAAACTCCTCTTGGCACGGCTACATCAGTTTATGGCTGTAAAGACGAATCCAGGTCACAAAAGCCACAACCTGTCACTGGTCTCTGGGTGACAGCAAAATCCACGGGTTTGCTAACTATTCAAGAAATTTAGTTACTTGAGTCCTTGAGGGAAAATTCTGAAGAGAATATCCTCAAGTAAAGTGAAATTAATATTTTCACGTGACGGAATCTAAAATGATTATTTAATTTAATAAATACAATTCAATAGGTGTAGCAGCATGGATTGACTGCACCAAAACAAAACATCAAAACATTAGGTATTAGGTTAAGTAAACATCATGTCAAATTTATGAAGTTACTTTCGTAGGCATGGCAAGCTTGCGCCATGAAAAGAACATGCGCAGAATACAGAAGGCTGTACCACATTTGTAGAACCTTTTATATTCCACCAAAAAAATTAGGTAAAAAAAAGAAACCAAAAAAACTTAATGGTAACGACATGGAATAAAACAGAATTTAAGTTTAACTATATAAAAAAATGACCTTCTGTTCTTTGCAAGTAAATCAAGGAAATTTTATATTTAAATTATTTCGGAACTCAAAAATAAATCTCTAAAGAAATACTAAATACAATGATAAATTTGATTATATGATAAAGAGATAATACGTATAAAATGATTTACTTACATGGAACCGCAACACGCCAAAAAAAATCTTCCTTTTCTGTGGAACTCTTTTATTAGAAAATCTTGATTTTTAAAAATTTACTTATTATTATTTTTATGATATGATTATTAAATTAGGTATTATTTTATTCGTCCCAGATTATTTTATTGCTCCAATTCCGTCACTTTGAAGGTGAAAAAATTTCACCGGTTGGCGTGTCTGCGTTAACGAGTTCTGACCAAAACTGATCGTTCTCGTACCAACTCGACCAACCTTACTTTTTAAGCGACTACTACGCGTGTGGGGAAAAATGTCCATTTAAAATCGATCGTAGGCGGGTAATAAGAAATTTCTTGAGGGGTTTAAATTGGACTAGTCAATAGCGTAAACGCTACAAAGTTCATCGTCACTATCGGACTCTTCCAGACACGCTATTAGCTCTTCGGTAGTGAGTGGTCTCCTAAAAACAACAAATATAAAATTACAATGCCTAACTAAACTAATGCTCATAAAATCCTAACGTATGAATTTTCATACGCTTAATTTTTGAATACCCTCGGTAACACAAAGTGATTCTATATACCACTAAATGTAAACAGTAGTGTAATATAACCTCTAAATGAATGAATAAACAAAGAATCTGACTAACAACATAACAACTTATGAATATTTTTGTATAAAGACTTACCTCCTCTTCCACTTTTGACGAAATTTAGTTGTCACGTCATTTTGATTTGATTTAGAAGCCATATTTTTAACGAAATACACCAAATAACCGGTAAAATGTAAACACCACACGTTATTTAATTGATATTTGACACAATTAATAGAAACCAGTGCCGTCTTTTCGCTGCAAGGTTAAACAAAAATGGTATGTTTTGCGTATGAATATTTAGACGGTAGGTTTTGAGGGGTTAACTGTCAAAGAACAACCGCCCCACTCCATCAAGAGACGCTACCTACCTCATATACTCATATAGGAACCACATATTTTTATTTGGATATATTGAAAAGTTTTTATAAATATGTAGTATTTTTAATAAATATTACATAATGTCGTTATTTTACAATTTTTATTATCTCTCACTACTTATGTGCATATTTTCCAAAATCTATGTAGATCTCTCGGTAACGATACTCAACTGGACAAAAAAAATAATATTGTACATACATATTATAAATATACAATACTTTCTGGTCTCTAATATTATTGAGTTGATACTAAAAATAGAAACTTACAATTTGTACATCCTGTAATGAAAAAGCATATCCTTGAAGACTAATGCCTAATCTGTTTTCTATAAGCTTTTTAAGTTTTGATAAGGGTTCCCTTATATCCATATGCTGCATTATATAATCAGAATGTGGACACGGCTCTATATTTAAGAAATCGGAATCTAAATCATTCATAAGTTTCTCTTCAAATTCCGAAACACCATCCAATGAGTTCATTATTCCTAATAAATAAAAAACAATTAATTTAATTTGTAGGAGGTTAACTGAAATCTTTATAATCAAACACATTTTGATTATATTTTAAATGTTTTTATATACTAGTTAAAAGTAAAAAAGAAAGAATGCTGCCCCATTAGATCGAGATCAACTAGATTTATAAATAAACAAGAGGGGCATAGTAATGTAAGACGCATGTACCGTTCCCGTCATAAAAAACTGGTACAACTCTTATTATCAAAATCGTGTTTTTTTTAAGTTGTGTAAGTTGATCTTCTGTCATGTGTCATTCTGATTTCTAGGGCACTGTTGCCAGTTCAACGAAAATATTATATAAAACTAGCTAAAAGCAAGGCTGTATGACAGACCGCCAGTTTTGAGTATACTAAAAACAAACATTATCAAACATTCAAGCAAAAAAATTCTCATATTAATTTTGTAATTTTTCTTCATGTCAATTAAATACTCATATATTGATTTGTATTTTATAACAATTTATAAAAAGTTTTTAACTCAAAAATAATGACAGATAATCAATCTAGACAAACTTCAAATTATTATAATAAACATTACAATGAGATATTGGATTGTTACTGTTACGTTTTGAAAAGCGTTTTTTCGCACCGAACATTTTCTAGTATATAATACGTAGGATAAAGTATAATGTTAGTTTTACACATAACAACACATATGTTCTTGTAATAAATAATAAATTAGTCTGGGTAGCTTGCCTGTTACAATTATTGATACAGAATACAGTTCGAGTTCGGTAGGTAATTGAAATATAAAATTACAGTAGATGCATTCCAATATTCCCTGTACCAATACCATAGGTTTAAAGATCCTTCAAACATTTTGAATAATATCTCAACCCTATCTCTGCTTATTTAATTTCTTAGATTCAGTTTTTTTGGTAATGATAAAAATAATACCTAGAAATTGTATACATTTTTGAACGTTATTTGTTTATTTAGATTTAGTGCAATTCCGTTATCTGTAATGGCAACAACTAATTGATTTCTGAACACAGGTTTACATTGGGAAAAAAAAAGTGTACCAGTTTTATATGACGGGAAGTGTACGAGGCAGAAAAAATTCATGGCACTTTAAAAAAAATGAGGCGGCTAGATATACGTAGTCATTGAATAAGTGAAATGAGATGATCAAGTTTTGTCAAAGGAACTATATATGATCATATTGTATACTACAAGGTAAAGGGAAACTAAAACACATAAATGGGGTGGCAATACTTGCGATGAAGGATATGGACTAAGCTGTAGTCCTATTCTTAGACAGGATATTAAACAATTGCCAAGAAATACAATACAAGTGTATGCACTCACATAAGACTAACATGAAAAAAAAATTTATGCATCCATACTATGATGAAAAATATATTGAAACATTCTATAATGAAAGAGAGAAAGAAAAAGGTTTACATCTAAAAATAAACACGAGCTGAATATATTCATGGAAAATTTTATTGCGTAGATTGGCAAAAAACAGTGAGATATAATAAGAACATATGGTCTGGAAATATGTAACGAAAGAGAATTGTCAAATTTTTTGATTATATTTTACAATTCCTAAATATACACATAAATAATTACAATATTTCTTTATAGAAAAATAATTTTATATTCTCTGGACTCTGGAAATAAAGGCGTTTTGGGTATGCTGATTGCTGGTTAAGGTTAGGAATAATCTCACTTGAATTTTGAAGATTTATATTTACTAGATATTATGATGATCAAAGACTTTTAACACTACCATAAGTAAGATGTACCTTTTTATACTGAGACCTATCAGATTTGATAGCAAAAACAAAATCAAAAAGGTATCTAGTGATAAGTTAGCACCCATTCGTGATGTTATTAAGTATTTAACCTTTTCAGGACCGCACCGATTTCAGGCGGTTGTGCTCGCTGGACCGTAGCCGACGTGCTTGCGAGTTTATTCGGCTTTGGTCCACAAACGCGGTTTTAGATATTATATTTTTTAGTATTATTTTATATATGAAATATGGAGATAAATAATTTTTGAGAAGCAAATCAAAATCAAAATATAATTTTATTAATAAGAATTAAAATTATGATATATTTTTTAATATTATTTTAAGTATATTTATAGAAATAAATAATTTTTGAGAGGAAAATCAAAATCGAAATATATATTATTAATAAGAAAAAAAATATGTTATATTTTTTAGTATTATTTTAAGTATATTTATGGAAATAAATAAGTTCTGAGATGAAAATCAAAATCAATCAAATCAATATCAAAATATTCTAAACAAGGTTTGAGGTCAAGTTTGCTCCAAATAAACTCGTTTTCCAGCTTTTCATTATTATATTATGTTTTCTTTTTTTTTGCTAAGTGGTGGATTATCTTCCTGATTAGGTTGATTCTTCTTAGTATCTAAACCATTTTCGTCACAAAATACCTCAGCTTTGGCTAGTACTAAATTATTTTCTGCAATTTCACAATCACTTTCACTATCGTCGTTGTCCCAACCGTCAAACTGATCTTCCAGACGCGTAAAATCTTCATCGTTACTTTGATTTAATAAATCACATAGTTCTTGTTCCGTCAAATATTTACGAGGCATTATTAATCCAACGATAACCTCTTATCTATGCGATATCTACGGTAACACTGCAAATTACTGCACAAACAAGTTGAAACTCCTACTGCTCCTACATAAAACTAATAACAAAGGATCACGTCATAGCCATTCTCAAAATTCAATGAATAGTACTCATCCGTATTAGATTTGCGTGCTTTACTGTCATGTTCTCTGTGTATCCGCTTGAAGCGCGCCAAAACTCTGAACATATTTCAATGAATAGTACTCATCCCTATTAGACCCGCGTGCTTCACTGTCATATTCTCTGTGTCTCCGCTTGAAGCGCGCCAAAACTAGGAATGTAATTGTTGATTCCATATTTTTTATATTGGGGCGTGGTCAACTTAATCTGACCAATAGAGGAATGTCAATAAATCAGATAGTTTTCGGTTCCTACATACGCCTCCATCAATGCGAGTTTGTACGTCTCCGGTCCGACCGGCACGAAAATATTTTGCGAGTAAACTCGTCTTTGGTCCTGAAAGGGTTAATGAGTATGTGCGCCGAACTTTATTCGCCAGATAGAAGTTGTAATTTTTGTCAATACATTTTGTCCAAATCTAATAAGTATGGAATCCAATTCTTTGCGATGGTGGATGCCAGAAAGTTACACAAATTAAAGATAAGTCTACTACTAGTACACCAGTTCAAAATAAGACATTCAGCAGGTGTCATTAGATTAATTTCACCAGTACATAAAACTAGTAGTAATATTACTGTGGGTAACTAGTATATCAGTATTAGACTTGTAAAAAATCTATTAGTCAATCATATATTTAGACATGTGAGGATGTTGCGAAAAAATAGAGTGATTCCTCAAAATTTCAACTTGATAAAATATGCACTGTTACAAACAACATTTTCAGTTTTACTAAAACAATTAAATTGATGTTATAAGCCCCAAGGCAAACAAAATCACTTTACTATTTTAATACTAATTTCAAGTTTACATACAGACACAGCTGTCCATGCCAGCTCTGGAGTCTCAGAAACTAGAACTGTTGACATTTTAAAAAATGACAAAGGGGGGAATAAATGACAAGCTATATGCTACAGTAGAAGAGCACACGATGGTCTGTGACTCTTTTTTATATATTTTCAATGTTTAAGCTATAAATCCTCTTATGTTTTGTTTCAATTCATTACATAAAATTCAAGTATTTTAAATAGTAACCCAATATTTTTAGTATACTTGACTCAATTTAATATGATATGTTTATATTAACAGATGGATTCTATTATGTAAGTAAGTAATAGTAAGGTTTTTATTATGTTTCTTAATTTGTATGTCTGTAGGCTGGGTTAGTTTCTCTGGATATATGTGCCATTGGGGCCACTTGGTAATAACACAAAGATTTTTTCATAGCACCTTTCGTAGCTACCTATGGCCACATGTAATGTAGCATTTACAGAATACCAGAATGAAAATATTAAAACAGTTGTTAGTACTACATCTGAAAATGTGTTAAAGATAATTGATTTAATATCTACATATAACTCTCTTATAAAAACCCATTTATAACATGATCATGGCAAAGTAAAGTAAAACCTAAAACCCAAAATAAAATTATTAGTTTTGCTTCAAACAAAATTCTTGATAATATTATAATGAAATCCAAACAGCTCCTTATTTTCTCTTATACTAGATACCCCTCAAGACATTTTAAGGGTTTACTACTTTAACAGTATTTTGTGTGTGACTTTTTAAAATAAAATTACAATGTTATTTAAAAAATGAAAAAGTCAAAGATATGACGGAGCTGATGTAATGGAAGATCAATGCTCTAATCCAGAATCAAATAAAAATTAGAAAATGGCGAGTACTTACATTGTGCCTCATATAACTAAACTTCCAAAATGTTGGTAGTGTGTGGACCAAACTATATGAGCTAAGCAACCCAATTGCCACTTGTGTCTATCTTTGAATTATTATGGTAGAAAGTACTTAACTTAAATTTTGTAGAATCACGAAGTGGTTATTTTTGTTAGTAATAAAATGAAATCAAATCGTATCCAACTAACAAAAAATAAAGTAGAGCAGAAATTTGTATATTTGGTTTATATACCACCACAGTCATTAGCAAATACTTATGGTTCTTAAATAGTTTCTGTGTGAAATTTTCTGATGATCTTAAATGCTGGAGACCAATTAATTGTTTACCAGACCAGACTCTCTTGAAGCTTATTAAGATCGTTTATTAAACTGGTGGGCACATCTACATTAATACATCATCCTACCCACGACTTCATCACTAGTTAACATTTCATCCCATAGAAGCTTTTATGGTATTAGCAATCCTTTGGATGGCTATTCAGTCTGGGCAAATAATTTAAATATTGATATTTTTAGCATTTTTTACTTTTTTATTAAGACTGCTTATTTTTCAATTTAACATTTAAGTATTAGTGATTTTTAGTTAAGTTCCATATATTTTATTTACATGAAAATATTACTTAGATAAAATATTTATTTTTGTACTATACCCTGGCCGCTTAAAACATGGAATCAAAGGTCGCATGATCACTGAATGCAAGGATCGACAGGCGCTCGAAACTAGACCTTATGGGAAACCGTCATTATTTGTGTCATAATACTATAACTTAAATGTTTTATGTATCATGCTTTGTAAATTAGATGTATTTGTAAATTAAACTAGTATACCCTATTACCAACATACCCAATTGTGTTGGATCTTCCAAAGCAGATATATTATTATGTTCACTGTTGCTTGTATCATTGCTGTCTTCTTCACTAATAATACCTTGAGAATCTAAGTTAAGGGTGCATACAGATGTTTCTGGGTCATAGTACTCTGTCATGTTGCCTTCATCATCTAAGATGTACCTTAAAAAAGACAATGTTTGAAAATTTTTTGTACACATTACTTTTTACCAAAGAATATAGACGCCTATTTTTACCATGGAATATTTATTGCAAATAAAACCCACGTATGTAATGTTATTGTTAGTTAGTAATTGTAAAATGGTCTTAATAAATAATACATTTGGTACAACCAAAGATGTAGTTTTGTAGAAAATGTACTTACTTTTTATCTGGCTCTGATTGAGACGTACAAATCTTCTGTCCAAAGTCATTTAGACTTAAAATAAATGTTTGAGATTTATTTTTATCCATATTTGAGTCAGAGTTTTTCAAAATTATCAGTTATATTCGGTTGAGTAACCCTCTCAGTATATTGTGTTTTGCATATAAAACTAAACACTAACGCAAACGTCAACAAAAAAACATTTTGTACTCTGTTGGTTATGTATGAATTGAAATACAATGACGTTATACGTCATTGTTGAAATATTTCACCAAGACCACAGAATAATGAACAATCAGAATGCCCACTCTCCACGGAAAATTAAGTACGCGCATCTCCTTCGCGCAGACGTTTCGCCATGTTTTAGAGGGAACCAGTGTTGTTTATGTGGTGTGTATAGACAAAATTAACCCGGTTTAATTGACTTACGGCAATTTATATTAACATTGTTAAATATAATAACATAAATATAATAGAATTAAACATAAATATAAACAATTATATAACCTCACAAATCATTGTCTGTGTTATGTGTTTCCTTCTAAAACATGGCGCGCGTGCTGAAAAACTTCAAAGGCGGCACCTGAGAGTGAACATTCTGATTGTTTATTATTCTGTGCCAAGATCAACAAAGAATACATGATTTTGACGTTCTGCATGGTACAGAGAAACTCCCTCTGTTATCCGAAATTTATCTCACTTTTTATCGGAATATCCTTCCCAAATAGGTATCTTCGATTATCGCGAGATGGCGCAGCGAACACACATTTCCATGATACTATGAATAACAAGATAGGATCTTCCCACGGTTCCTAGACTAAAGCACAGAATAATATACAATCAGAAGGGCCACTCTCAGCTGCCGCCTTTGAAGTTTTTCAGCATGCGCGCCATGTTTTAGGAGGACACAAACATATGATTTGTGAGGTTATGCAATTGTTTACATTTATGTTTAATTATATTATATTTATGTTATTATATTTAAAACTGTTAATATAATTGTATAGTATGTCTATGATTGCCGTAAGTCAAATAAACCGGGTTTTTTTTTCCATGCACACCACATAAACAACACTGGTTCCCTTTAAAATCCTCGTAAAACATGGCGGAACGTCTGCGCGAAGGAGATGCGCGTACTTAATTTTCCGTGGAGAGTGGGCATTCTGTTTGTTTATTATTCTGTGACCAAAGTCTACGAACCGTGGGATCTTCCCAGTTCCCGTAGCCCAAAATCGGTCGTGTTCGGGCCATCGAGCAATAAGACAAAAGAGGGAATCTAATCCTTATGAAAAGGAGTCCAAAAAAGTGGCCTCTGATGGCGGACATATCCGGAAATGCGAATGCGCCAAATTTAAATTTTCCGACACTTATCAACAGTAGCTATATAATATTTTTCAGAATGTGTCTTAGACGAGAAAGTTTTAATTAATTATTAATGATAAGAGTCTAAAATGCGACACAATTGTTAAAACACTTCAATATAAATAAGATTTCATGTGACATTTGGGACAAACAATAACATAACCCAACTAAATTTGATGTCAAACAAGGAGAGAGACTCTCTTTCCTTGTTTAATGTGGCCTCTAAAGATCGCACTTCCTGTCTAACAATATGTTTGCCCCCACTACCTTTACATTCCCTCTATTGTCTTTTTGCTCGATGGTTCGGGCACAGAACTCTCAGATGCCACCTTTGAAGTTTTTCAGCACGCGCGCCATGTTTTAGGAGGACACAGACATATGATTTGTGTGGTTATGTAATTGTTTATATTTATGTTTAATTATATTATATTTATGTTATTAATATTTAACAATGTTAATATAATTGTATTGTATGTCTTTGATTGCCGTAAGTCAAATAAACCTGGTTAATTTTTCCATGCACACCACATAAACAACACTAATTTCTTTAAAATCCTCCTAAAACATGGCGGAACGTCTGCGCGGAGGAGATGCGCGTACTTAATTTTCCGTGGAGAGTGGGTATTCTGTTTGTTTATTATTCTGTGGTTCGGGCATGCCATCATTGGAGAGTAGAATTTGAATTCTTCTTAAAGTTAAATGGGATTTGTATGCATTCTGTAATGAAATTGCTAGACGAAAATAAGTTAAGAGGTTTAATAATTACAATAATCGTACACATAAGGATATTTCCAATATTAAAGATTATTTATTGACACATACAAAAAACTGACATTTCGAACGTGCAACTCTCCAATGACGTCACAAAAACATGCGCAATATCTTATCTTCTTATCATAGTATCATGCACATTTCTTTGCAATGACATTGTCGCGATAAACGAATATACACAAAATTAAACCAAATGATAAATAATACATCTTTCGTAATTTTTAAAAGATTTAATTGAAATTATGAAATATAAAAAATACGAATATAAAAAATGAATATAATAAAAAGTATGTACACTTCCCGTCATATAAAACTGGTACAGTTTGTCCCAAACCCTTCTTTCAGTGCGTCTCTAATTTTGACGTCATATGGGATTTTAAGAATATCGAGAATTATTGCATAACATTTTAGTTAAATCTGACAGTTGCAGGGTCGTTATCGGCTAAATGTGAAAAGGTTATTTTTTTAATGTGGAGTAAAAACTTTAACAATTCAATTTTTTATTTAATTTACATATTAGATGTCCCGTCCTGTAAAAAAATTTTATTGCGCATTATATTGGAACGGCAGTTTGTCATAATTCCTATTCTATACATTCCAAGGAAAGTGCTTAATTAGCTAAGATTTGTTTATGGATTTATTATTATTTATTACAAACACTAATATGGAATTAGAATATTTGTTTATTTAAAATAACGCTTCCTCCTAGAATCTTTTATGACTGCGAGATAAAAAAATTTACTGGAACTTGCAAGGCATCAAAGCAAACATTATTGTAATAAAATATCATCGATTGAAATCAGTCATATAATTGGATAAGTAATTTTCCGATAAGTTTCTGTGGCAGCCAATAGTTTAATTTTGTTAAGATTTATCATTACATAGTGGAAATAGTTTAAATAGTGAAGCAGTTAGTTTACCAGTTAATTTACCAGAAATCTACCCGTTCCGGTACCCAGATGAAATAATGTTAATGGAGTTTAGTTAAAAAATAAGATACCGAATGTAAGTGTACCTTCTTTTTTATGAATAACAAAAATGAATATTATATTTCAAACAATTCACAATCCAATTCAGAATCTGATTAATTAAAATCAAATACAGTAGATATGTGGCTGGTATCAATTATATCTTACATTTCAAGAAAATGTCGTGGTTCTGAAAAGAACCGTTTTAATACATATAAATATCCATAACGGTATTATAAGATATTTCCTCAATATCATTCCTGAATTCACAATCTGATTAGCGAACGACAGAAACTGATAATAAAGTTGTCCCAGCCTTCATTCTCGGTATATCTTGGAATATTTAAAATATTTATTTGATAATAAATACAAAATTTAATTTTCACTGTAGGTAAAATGTTTGAAAATACTAACCTGGAATGATAATTATCATTTTATCAGTTGACATTGTGAACGTACTGTCACTGTCACGATCAAGACCGTCTGCTTCAAATTATATTATGTGCTTCATTGATTGGATATCTATTTAACGTATTCCAAACTCCAACCAATTATACATCCGTAAGTAGAATTCGCTTTAATATGCGAATACCCGTGAAAGATATTTAATTTTCTAAGTTCTATGTATAATAATCACAGGCTCACGTTTTTTCTGTCACTTCTAGCTTAATGTGTTAGAAAGAGTTCGAACAACTATGACGCACTGAAAGAAGGGTTTGGGACGGACTATACACTTTTTTTCCCAATGTAAACCTGTGTTCAGACTGGACACAATGGTTCGTGAATCAATTCCCTAATAGCACATGTACGTCCATAGTACGTCCCTCGCGGGCTTTAGGCACGTCCCTCGAACGTCCGCTTTGGTCCTATTTACGTCCGTTTTACGTCCTATATTTTTACGTCCCGAGCGGACGTAAAATGGACGTACCGGGGCGTTTTGGACCTTAATCGGACGTCCATAATACGTCCAGAGGACTTACTTGACGGACTTTTGTGATGTTTTCGGACATCTATTTTAGTGCTGAGGATGTAAATTAGACGTCAACGCCACTGCATAAAGTACTAAAAGTGGTGTCATCCTTGTTGTGACCGAGGAGCAGTAAATAAATAAAAGGACGGCTTTTAGTTGCCGTTAGACGCTTTATTACTATAAGTATAAAAACAGGTTAAACAAACGTTGACTACTATCTAAAAAAACTAAGGTTATCCATCATTCACGGAAAACCATAGCTGTGACTAACGTGACCAACAGACGTGACCAACAGCTGTCATATGTGTTAAGCCAGGTCTACACGATATGTTTCTCACGATACTACAATACCTCCCCTCTAAAGATCCAAACGATCGGGAGCTTTAATCAGTCTTTTAAATCGCACTGGCACAACATTAGCTTTATCTAAAGTTTCTTCCTCTACACTTTCACTAACTTTATCACTACTATCCGGTTCCTCATTACACGCACTGTTATCTCCTATATTCATCATTGATGAACTAATGTCGCCAATACAATCTGATACAATTAATTCAGGTGTCTTATCATAAAGAGGTGTCATAGGATCAGATCTATCAAAATCATTTAAGCTTAATTTATTTTCAACAGTTTGGTTTAAACCTCTTAACTCATTGAATTTTCCTTTCAATATCTGATCCACATGACGCTTCCAAAATATATTTTCATTAACAATTTCACAAATATAATGCCTATCTCCTAAAACCTCATTTATGACTCCTTCTACCCATTTCCTTTTGTTAGGATACCTATAATCCCTTACTAACACTCTATCCCCTTTTACAAATTTTTCTTCCCTTTTTATTTTTACATGTGAAAATTTCTGAGTTTTATTTTCTAATAACAAATCAAAACGGTTTCTAATCTTACGTTTAAAAATAACATCTGAAGGTGTAACACCTGTGGAAACATGTACGGAGTTCCTATAATGAAATAAATATCTTTGTAATGCAACCTCCAATAACATATTATCACCAGTGTCCTCCTTAATAATTTTTGTAACACTATTTTTTAAAGTCTTAACTGCATTTTCTGCAAAACCATTTGTTTGGGGGTGATACGGTGGAGAAGTCATGTGTTTAATTAAATTATTAGACAAATATTGTGAAAATTCCACCGAAGTGAATTGTGGTCCATTATCCGTACAAACTATTTTAGGTAGGCCAAACCTAGCAAATACTTCCTAAACTTACTAACTGGTGCTAGGCCGTCTGTCCCATTCATTATGAATGCCTCTGGCCATTTCGAATAAGAGTCTATAATCATTATTATAATTTTTCCTCCAAGGGAGAGCGCCCACCAAAGTGGCGTGGCAGTGGCAAGTAGCAAGTAGCACGCGTCTAGCATAATGTAACCAATGAAAACGAATGATTCAGCGCTCACCAAAATGATAGTGACGTTATTCATTCTAATAATTTTTTTTCATTGGTTACATTTAAAAATAACATGCTAGATGCGTGCTACTTGCTACTTGCCACTGCCACACCAGTTTGGTGGGCGCTCTCACTAAGTGGACCCAAAAAATCAGCATGAACCCGTTCAAAGAAATAATCCCCTTTACCACATGGTATAACTGTCGCCTGAATAGGTTCTGCTCTTGAAGCATAACAAACCCTGCAATTATTAATAATTTTCTCGATGTCCCTATCTAACGATGGCCACCAAAAATTGACTTCATTTTTGAAATTCCCTCATGGGTACTGTGTAACTCATTAAGCAATTGCATTCTTAATTTTATAGGAACCACTACTCGATAGCCCCACATTACTATCCCCTGTTCCACTGTGAACTCATTCCTACGGTTAAAAAATGGCTTTAATAATTCCTCAGAACACTTTTCAGGAAAACCTATCCGAATTAAATTCACTACCTTACCCAATACAGGATCTCTTCGTGTTTTTGCTCTCAACTTTAACATATCAATAGGTGTCACATGTTCTAAAAAATTCAAATTTTTAAAATACCAAATATCTTCGCTTTGTTCATCCATAGGTGTTGCGTTTTGCACATACGATGACCTCAATATAACAATTGAGGTCAACCTGAAGGGGGAGAGAAGATATTTTGTTCAATCTAGAACCCGCTGATTTTCCCCCTTTCGAAATGAGTCTGTATATTTAAAATAAAAGAAATGAAATTAAAAATATAAATATTTATAAGCAAATATACACTTACAACTAAAGAAGAATATACAAACTTAAAATTACGCAATACGAAACGACATACCAAAAGACAACCATAAACTAACCAAAACAAAAATGTCGATTCTAACAAAAAAAACTACTGACCGAAAGCAGTAAAATAATTTCGTATATATACCAAATTACAAGCACAAAAACACATTAAACACAAAAATAATGACATATAGTATAAGCACATCAATGGTACAAAAACAATTCAATAAACTAAATTCAATATATATATATATATATATATATATATATATATATATATATATATATATATATATTCGGTATATATCAGGTAATAAAATGCACATTAAATTAATAATAAAATAACTGCAAGTAGTAAATTCATAAAGACACAAAAGAATAGTAAAATTAGTACAATCTAATAAGAGGTCAATTAATAATTAATTAATAAAATTATGAATGCAACTAAGTCAATAATAATTACGGATACAGTCAAATATCTGTACGCAAACGTAAATATTGTCAACGGGCGACACAATGAAATATAAAGTTCAGCAAACAAATGTCAAAAGTTCAAAAACCGCGATACAATATGAGATATTTGGGCACAAAATATGTAGTTAGCCCAACCAACAACAAATTATGATGTATATACTGTGTGTATTTACCCAATGAACCAATTCCAGCCACAATGGGATTGCGAACCCTCTGGTCCGGTGAGAAGTCAGGAATCCAAAAAAACAAATTGAGAGGTAGAATGCACAACCCTCACAGCAAACCATGTGTCGGTCGTTTCGAAGACAAAACTCAACTGTATGCTATATGGAATGCAAAACCTTTATCTTAGGTACACACATGTGGCGATATTTGGCAGATGGCTTCTTGAGACTTTATTTCTTAAAATAGCTGCATTATTTCGTATAGGCAAATCTGGTATAAATATACTACGGGGAGAATCGAAACTAACAAAAAGACTGTTCATATTTAATAAATGTTCATGTATCGTTGCGAAACTGCAACATTCTCCCCGCGTTGGCATACGTGCCAATAAAACATAACTGTTCGTTGTACTCTCGACGCACTGTACAACTCCCGAAATTGTAAACGCCACTTCGGTTACAAAACGAACGTCACACTTACAATACTACAAAAGCTACCTAAGATCACAAAGAACAATAAACTTACAAACAATAATAGATTACAAATACATAACTATATACTAAATATACATCCTTATATGACCTTATACAACTATCAGTACTATACATAAAACATATTTCCCCTCTAATAGGAAGTGCATCCCTCTATTATCCTAGGATACAATACATAAACTTGACGCCATCGAGATGTGGCTATACAAGCTAATCCTCAGGATACCATAGACGGACCAGTTAACCAACGGGACCGTACGAAAAAGAACGAGGGAAGAAAGAAAAGTGATGTATGTGATTAGAAGGCAACAATCAGAATGTCTCGGAAACATGATGAGAGACGGCACTCAATATAATGCTGTAAATAACCTTCTAATAGTTTTCGAAAAGCGAAGAATTGGAAGAAGACGAATATCCTGGTTAACAAAGCTAAGGAAATGGTTCTCCGCAACAACATCCAAGTTAAGGATAAATAAATAGAATAATCGTAGCCCAAATGGCCACTACAATATTTAAAACAAATAAGCAGCAAAGGCAAAAGAAAATAAGTTTGCATTATAACACTGTCCCTAGATATTAGCAATCTACCTGGACAGACATAATCATGACAAAAAAAGCGAAAACGTAAAATGAACAAATTATATTCTTCGATAAGCTGTATCCATAAAAGATAACTATGATAATTTGAACAGCAGTAAGCAAATTATGTCTCACGTTGAGACTCAGCTCCTTTTTGTAAAAAGGCGGCGACTAATTCTAAGCTAGAAGTATACTTAGAAAATGAGAATAAATCAAATTACAATAAATAAAGAACTAAAGAACTATAAAATACGAACATTATGCTATTCAATACTACAAGACTTTTATACATAAGAAGGTAATTTTGAAAGTAACAAAAAACAAACCTGGTCTGACTTCTACGAATTCTTTGTACTTTAAAGAATTCGTACAATGTTGAAAGAAAATGTCTTAACTATCCAAACGTTAAAACCGTTATTTTAGAATAACGTGGCGGAAATACATAAACAAATAAAGCTACGTAAGCTTTAAGCAAAAAATATATCCCATAATCTATGGCAATAAACAAAAATCTCGAACTGGTAACACAATGATATAAGGGACTCTCAACATTATAAAATGTGCAACAACTAAGTCCGAAATTATATCTACAATTGGATGTACCTTGGGGCCTTCTATGCCCCAACCATACGTATGTTTCGAACATATTTAAAACAACTAGATTGTTCGAAGAAAGAAGAAAAGGATGCTTTTTAGCATAAGGAATGGTAGCATTCCTCAACATACTGCTAACTTTCGCACGGTGAGTAATTTCCTCTGGAAATAAATTCGGAATATTCAACTGATTATCCGGATTGGCAATACCGGATGGCAACGATTCCAACATACTAGGAAACGAGAGACTTTTAAAGTCTTGAACAAAAAACAATTCAGCTTGTTTTTTTCGAACGTTTCTGATTAAAGAAAACACAAATGCCTTTACTCGGTGTAAACGAGAAAGATATGAGTACATTTTAAACATATGTACCCCGAATGCTAAATCTAGAGATGGGTGTAATGCCACTCTAGGAACTTTTGACCCAATTATGGCCGCAAAATCCAAGTTATTAGATTGTTTAAAATTGTCTCTGAAATGAGACGACAAGAATTTTGGCTCACAATGCCAAGATGTCGATCGAGCTAGTGTATCGGGTTTAGCTCCCCGCGAAGCTGTATCAGCAGCGTCATCGTCAGACACCCCATCATGGAAATTATTCCTCGAAAAATCCTTGGGCAAGGATTGAATATTAGAATGGACCTGAGGTCCAGATAGATGTACATTATTAAAAAATAGCTCCGTAGAAGAACTCGCGCTTGTATGGGCGTCACGAGTCTTGTAGGACTCACTATCACTTACCATTGCAACAGGTGGATGGGAATATGCAATACTGCTAAGGTGATTAGGTAACTCCTTAGTGACAGTATCTACATGAGCTAAGATCGAGGATAGCTGACCTGACGAACTAGGCGTAATCACAAGAGGTATTTGAGACGTGGTTGTCTCGAAAGAAGGTTGAGGTTTCGAAACAGATGAGTCTTTTGACATACGATTTTGAGAATTAACTACATTAAGTAGATGGCATAAATCTGAAATAAGTGTGGGAGGTCTTTCCCCCACATGTAACCTAGAAGAACAATGGGATGCACTACCTACTTTATAATACGTATCGGATGAGAGGACGGGCTCCCGTATTATAAGTCCCATTGCCTTACAAAACAAATCATCTATAATGTTTCGATCCTCGCTATCTTTAGCGGAATCTATCAACATGTTTTCAATTGCATCCTGTGCGCAATTATATTTATCATACATAACCTGTAAATACTCACGACGAACTTTCAAAAGACTATCAATATCGACCAATGAAACATTTTTTGCAACCCAATTACAATGACGAATAATTGCATTCTTTGCAGACCGTCCCTTGAATTTGAGGGTGTCCATTGTTTAACCAAAAATGGAGCAGCTAATATTTAAACCTGACAAGAAAAAGAAGAAAAAGATTGTGACCGAGTAAAAGTAATGTAAATCGCTGGTTTTATCACAGAAACCAACCAAAGAGATACTTGTAATAGTCGAAAGCAAGTCTCTACAATAAGACCACCACAAACAAAATAAAAAAAGAACTGTCTTCACAGGCCGGGTATCTTATCAAGGAAATGAAATATCCCAACATAAAACGATTACAATCTTTTACTAATATCCATACAATCGCGAAAAATCAAACAAAAAAATGGTTGCAATAACCAAGAATAATTTTCCACCCTCACAAACTCTAACGAACACAAAAGAAGAAATGTCTCTACAGACTGGGTATCGTTTGTTACAAAATAAATACCCCAATGTAAATAGCTATATGGTTATACTAACCGCAAAAAGGTCTCTAGCACAAGAAAACCCTGAACAAGTAAAAGTAATAATGTCTTTCAACAAACTAAGACAAAAGAAATACTCCACTACAAGAAGTATGAAAAAATCAGCAAAAAATTGGTATAAAAACCTGAAAAAGGTCTCTGTCATAAGAGCACCTTGAATAAAGTATATAAAAAAAGAAATAGTCTTTCGGCAGACTAGTTATCTTTCAGTATAAAAGAAGTTTCAATACAAAATGTTTATAAAAACCGTAGAAAGGTCTCTGTAAAAAGAGCACCTTGAAAATTAATGCAAAGAAGAAAATCGTCTTTCTGCAGACGACTGGATATCTTTTAGTATAAAAGATATACCGTAATGTAAAATGGGTATAACAACCGCAAAACAGGCCTCTGTCAGAAGAGAACCTCGAGAAAGCAATGTAAGAAAAAGAAATAGTCTTTCGGCAGACTAGGTATCTTTTAATAGAAAAGAAATATACAATTAATGGTTATAGCAACCGCAAAAAGAAGGTCTCTTTCAGAAGAGCAACTTGAACAAAGAATGTAAAGCAGAAATTGTCTTTTAGCAGACTAGGTATCGTCTTTCGGCAGACGAATAGGTATCTTTTTACATAATAGAAATACCCGACTATATAATTATGATAACCGCAAAAAGGTATACAGTAAATAAACCTTATACAACGTAAAAGTCAAATGTCTTTCGGCAGACTGGGCAACTTTTCAGATAAAAGAAATACCCGACTATACTATGGTTGTGATAACTGCAATAAGGTCTCTAGCATAAGAGAACCTCGACAAAGAAATAGTCTTTCAGCAGACTAGGTATCGTCTTTCGGCAGACGACTGGGTATCTTTTCACATAAAAGAAATACCCCAACAAATAGTTATCACAACCAACTAGGCTCCTACCATAAGGAACCCGTAAGCAAGACAAATAAAATGTTTATCATAATTGATAAGGTCCCTACCATAAGGAAACCGTAAGCAACGATATATTAACTGGTTATCATAACCGACAAGGCTCCTACCACAAGGAAACCGCAACTAGACATGAAAAATCACACAAAAAGTAGAAAAAGAAGAAGAAAATCCGGCTCGAAGGACCATTATGTTGCGTTTTGCACATACAATGACCTCAATATAACAATTGAGGTCAACCTGAAGGGGGAGAGAAGATATTTTGTTCAATCTAGAACCCGCTGGTTTTCCCCCTTTCGAAATGAGTCTGTATATTTAAAATAAAAGAAATAAAAATCAGAGGACTGTATATTAAAATAAAAGAAATGAAATTAAAAATATAAATATTTATAAGCAAATATACACTTACAACTAAAGAAAAATATACAAACTTAAAATTACGCAATACGAAACGACATACCAAAAGACAACCATAAACTAACCAAAACAAAAATGTCGATTCTAACAAAAAAAAACTACTGACCGAAAGCAGTAAAATAATTTCGTATATATACCAAATTACAAGCACAAAAACATATTAAACACAAAAATATTGACATATAGTATAAGCACATCAATGGTACAAAAACAATTCAATAAACTAAATTCAATATATATATATATATATATATATATATATATATATATATATATATATATATATATGTATATATATATATATATATATATATATATATATATATATATATTCGGTATATATCAGGTGATAAAATGCACATTAAATTAATAATAAAATAAATGCAAGTAGTAAATTCATAAAGACACAAAAGAATAGTAAAATTAGTACAATCTAATAAGAGGTCAATTAATAATTAATTAATAAAATTATGAATGCAACTAAGTCAATAATAATTACGGATACAGTCAAATATCTGTACGCAAACGTAAATATTGTCAACGGGCGACACAATGAAATATAAAGTTCAGCAAACAAATGTCAAAAGTTCAAAAACCGCGATACAATATGAGATATTTGGGCACAAAATATGTAGTTAGCCCAACCAACAACAAATTATGATGTATATACTGTGTGTATTTACCCAATGAACCAATTCCAGCCACAATGGGATGGCGAACTTTCTGGTCCGGTGAGAAGTCAGGAATCCAAAAAAACAAATTGAGAGGTAGAATGCACAACCCTCACAGCAAACCATGTGTCGGTCGTTTCGAAGACGAAACTCAACTGTATGCTATATGGAATGCAAAACCTTTATCTTAGGTACACACATGTGGCGATATTTGGCAGATGGCTTCTTGAGACTTAATTTCTTAAAATAGCTGCATTATTTCGTATAGGCAAATCTGGTATAAATATACTACGGGGAGAATCGAAACTAACAAAAAGACTGTTCATATTTAATAAATGTTCATGTATCGTTGCTAAACTGCAACAATAGGCTTTTCATCCTCTTCCACTGGTAACCGGCTTAATGCATCTGCCTTCACATTATCCTTTCCTCTAATATACTTTATGGTATAATCAAAACCAGATAAAAAGATACACCATCTTTGCAGACGTGCTGCTGCCATCTTCGGCAACTTTTAAACTCTCCAAATAATGTTATTAACGGTTTGTGGTCCGTTAAAATTTCAAAATGTCTTCCTGCTAAATATTCGTATAACTTGTGAGTAGCCCAATAAATGCATAACGCTTCTTTCTGTACCATACTATAACCTAACTGTGCTTTCGTTAATAGCCTTGAAATATAATTAATTGGTCTTTCAGTGCCATCGGGCATCACATGCAAAAGCACTGCTCCTAATCCATATTCACTACTATCACAAACTAGTCTTAATTTTTTTAATGGATCAAAATGAATCAGAATTCTATTAGACACTAAATGTCCCTTTGCATCCTCGAATGCCTCATCGCATTCCTTTGTCCACTTAAATCTTGTATCCTTTTTGGTTAGTTCATATAAAGGTTTTAAAATTTGTGACAAATTTGGAATAAACCTTGAATAGTAATTCGTCATTCCTGCAAAGGCTCTTCTGTGATATTTTTAGGTACTGGAATATTTACTATTGCTTTCACCTTCTCTTCACTTTTCTTTAACCCTTCTGCTGATATGATGTGCCCTAAATATTTGATACTACTTTGAAAGAAACAACACTTACTACTATTTAATCGAAAACCTGCCTCATCCAATCTTTTTAAAACTTCATATAAATTTGCAACATGTTCAGCATCATCTCTCCCTGTTACCACTACATCATCCAAGTAATTCACCGTCCCTGGACAACCCTGCAACACCTTCTCTACTGTTCGCTGGAAAATTGCACAAGCTGGCTTGGTACCATAAGGTAAACGGTTAACTTTAAATATACCATACGGTGTGCTCCACGCAAGAAGTTCTGCTGTCTCTTGTTCTACCTGCAATTGATTGTATGCATTAAAAAAATCTAGTTTGCTGAACTGTTTTCCTCCTTGTAACGCTGCAAATAGATCCTCAATTCTGGGAATGGGGTGGTTAACATTTTGCAAATATTTATTTATTGTGACTTTGTAATCAGCACAAACTCTGACATCTATTCCATTAGCCTTGTACACTGGTACTAACGGTGTTCCCCAGTTTGCATTAGGCACTAGCTCTATCACTTTACTTTCTTTTAATTTCTCAATCTCTTCAACTACTTTTTCCCTAAATGCAAATGGTATCGGAACTGATTTCCGAAAAACAGGTGTAACCCCTTCTTCAATTTCTAATTTAATCTTTTTATATTTAAACGTCCCTAACTCTTTCTTAAACAAATTTGCAAACTTACTTACAATATCTTCTACAGCCGGTTTTTGACAAACTGTATGCAATACTGAGCTAACTCTACTTACTTTACTGTCATTTAAATAGACATCTGGACCCTTCAAACTTAAACCAAAATCATACCAAATATCACGGCCTAATAAACATTTTGTGGCCCCCTCAACAATCAAAAAAATGCATTCTTTTTCCCTACTGTTTATCCTAACAAGTAATCTAATTTGCCCTTTTGGAGTAACCACCGAGCCATGATAAACTTTTAACATAATGGTAGTTGGTTCCAGATATACCTGAGAAAACTTTTCTTTATAAATGTTATATGGTAAACAAGACAGTCCTGCTCCTGTATCAACCTCAAACGTTATGGGTATATTATTAAGTAATACCTGCATTTTGATTGGTTCTAATAAGTCATTTTCTAAACTAAAAATATCAATATTAAAGAAATCCAATGTCTGGACCCCTGGCTCTTTGTCTGCCTGGATACTAAAATGTTTGTCCATTTTTGTTTTACAAGCCTTAACAATATGCCCTTTCTTGTTACAGTTTTAACAAATGTAATTCTTAAATTTACAATTTTTAAAATCGTGATTGGCTTTATTACAATGAAAACATAATACGTGATTAGCATTTACCTTAATATCTGTTTTTCGGTTATTTTCCGAACTTGCCTTAAAGTGTCCTTGCTTCACTTCAATGTGCCTTCGTGCACTAGCCTTATTCTCACCATAGTTGATATCCACCTCTCTAGCTTCCCTCATCGAAGCTTCTTTTGACACAGCAATTTCTAGCAGCTCTTTCAACTCCGTCTTATTGGGGTGTTCTTCATACAACCGATCTAAAATTGGGCCTTGTCTCATCCCTACAACAAAGTTTTCCTGGACTCTGTATAGTAGATTCGTTCCAAAGTCGCACTCTGCTGCCACATTTTTTACTGTAATAAACCAATCATTGATTAACTCTTGACCTTGTTTCAATGAATCAAACTTTAGTCTTCGTCTATATATAGAAACTCTAGGTTTAAATTGACTAGCCAACAATCTAATTATTTCCTCGTAGCTCTTATCTTTTGGCTTAGCCGGTGAACATAAATTTTTCAAAATTTTATAAATATCTTCACTTAGTAGTGTCAACAATACTGCTACCCTTCGGTCAGCTTCAATTTAATTCGCCAACAAATACTGCTCCAATCTTTCTTCGAACACTTCGAAATCATCGCCCTGGTTATAGCCTGCTAGGGCTGAAATATTCCCAGCATTTACTATCGTCAAATTCGCTGTCCCTTGGGTTGGGGCCATTTCCTCGTGGTATACCATGTTCAGACTCAAAATACTTAAATAACGATTGGGAATTTATCAAGTTTTACTCGTCGCCAATTTATGTTGTGACCGAGGAGCAGTAAATAAATAAAAGGACGGCCTTTAGTTGCCGTTAGGCGCTTTATTACTATAAGTATAAAAACAGGTTAAACAAACGTTGACTACTATCTAAAAAACCTAAGGTTATCCATCATTTACGGAAAAACATAGGGTCCCCCTGTACCGGAGCCAGTGTGACCAACAGCTGTCATATGTGTTAAGCCAGGTCTACACGATATGTTTCTCACGATACCACCATCCTGTGCATATTAAGAATGTATTTTGGGAAATAAAACGTAAATGTTTGAAGAAACTTACATTTATTATTACATTTATTTATTTTTATTTATTATTAACAAACGGGACAAATTCACTGTCAAAATTATGCAAAAATGCAACATTATAGAAATATAAAATAATTTTGTGTAATAAAACATAAATGTTTAAAGGAACTAATATTTATTATTACATATATTTATTTATTAATAACAAATTTTAATGGAACAAATTCACTGTCAAAATTATACAAAAATGCAACATTATAGAAATATAGACAAAATTACAGATAAAACAAAATATACATAAATAAAATAAATAAGTACACATTTATAATAAGTTTCATTTAGCATTTAAGTGCTTCAAATAGTACCTAAAACTATTGACATAAAAGTTTTAGACCATCTCTATGTGTGAAACATAATTAGTTCTGTGGTAAGGAACATGGAAATGTAAATTCTGACACAGTGAATGGGAAGGAATATGAAAACAAACTAGCTGAATCAATTCAGTAGATTGGTTATTTTATAAACAAGTTGAAAAATAAAGATTAAAAGGTAACATTTTTGATAAGAGAATCCAGATTCAAGAAATTGATCATATCAGAATAAGAATATGGTCTACACAATTTACAAGAATAGTTGATGCTTGTAGATAAGTCGGTATAAATCTAATCAACATAACAATGGTTTTTAATGCAATTATAACATAATCAGTGTAATTTAGTAGAAGTTGAACGAATAGACAGTAAGTAAACCAATCTGACCAGTATGAAGCTGATTATTCAAATTTACTGTCAAAAAATCAGTCAGTAAAGCCTCGACAATTTTAGGAATAGCAGAAAGAATTATAATGGAACGATAATTAGAAATCAATAAGTTAAGAATAAAATTAATAAATAAATTGTGATGAAAAGTGACCCTCAGTCAGAGATTTATAAACAATAAGCCATAGATGCCTACATAAAAATAATGCACAAGTCACTAAAAATAAGTTAAGATATTATGTCTGGACCAAGACCTTTATTGGTATTAAGACACTGTAAGCGTGCGTCACAAATTTTAATATTTAAAGGAGTGAATATGGCTGTGATTGATCTGGGATCTTTGACTACACTTGTCTACACAAGAGAAAGAAGGATTGTGAATACTGCTCAAGAAATTGACAAAATTGTTGAAATTGTGGTTCTTAAAAACAGAACCATTCAACTTTCCTTATCCCTTCCCATTCTGATTTCCCTTACAATTGTGTGGTCAGCAATTAAAAGCGGACAAGTCAATTATTGAGTTTTAAAGTTGAAATCATAAGTATGAAAAAGATCAATACCTATATGGAACTTTGTCTGTTTTCTTTCAACAATAGATTAATTATTAGGTATTTATTTTTAATATAGAAAACAGTCTCAAAAATTGGACCGTTCCTTTCTGTCCATGAACCACACAATTTAATCATTACAAAATTAATCATATTTGCTAATGCAACATGCAAGTTAAATTTTACCTGCCCTCTCTTTAAATATTTCCTCAGATATTTCATTATCAAATTTCAACTTCCTTCCCCATGGCAAAGCTGGTTTTGGAGTTTTTCCAAGCAACATCTGAAAACAAAATTAATGTACATTCATAAATTGAACAAACTAATTTCAGATTTAGTTCATTATACTTTGCTTCTTGTGAATAAATCATAATTCAAAGTAAAATTAAACACACGAATTACAAGTGCTCTAGTTTTAATGAATCTCACCTGAATTAGAAGAATACCAACCCAACCATTGGTATTTATTTCTAATGACCAAATGAGCAGTAATTACACTTTTATACGTGAAAACTAAAAATAACTGTATAAATAAAATATATGGCCAACAACAAACCTTTATCTCATAAGCTAGCTGTAGTTCTTAAAGCAATCTCATAGCCAAACCTGAACATTTATGAGTTGGTAAAATTTGCCATCTAAATTACATATAAGACACAGTTAACAATATGCCTCATCAGCTGTATGTGGCCACTTAAGTGATAGTGTAAATTCTTAAATGTACCTTAAATTGATTTATGTTTACAAATTACAAACCTTTTAAAATCAGAGCTATATGTGTGTCCTCAAAAGCTTAATATTGCTTTTTCCCTAGCCAACTATCTTTTCCTTGAATTTTATTCCGGATCAGCTTCTTATGGCTTCTCCTAACAAATTCATTTATGGTCTCCTCACCAATTTTGGAAAGCTCATTATCCTAAAATATAAATCAACATGTAACAGTAATCTAACTACCCCACAAACTTGATCATCCATGCTTAATTATTTTAGCCTAAACTATCTAATAAAAAACAGCCTCTGTTACAAAATCAATCAAACATTCATTTGCAAATTTTGGTTTCTCATAACCATGCCTATTAAATCTACAATTTTAGGATATATAAACCAAATTACACAAGATAGGATATGACTGACTACTAAAACTCTTTTTTTAGTGGGATTCCATCAAAATGTACATAAATTTCTATAACATTGTTTTTTTGTGAAGATAAAAATACCATTGAAATTTGAATCATATGGATCAGAGTATTTATTCTCTAGGTGAAGCGAAGCAAGAAGGGTAGCATTTGAACTCAAATGAGAAAGGTCAGGAACTTCTTTATGAATTTTTAATAAATCACCTACATAAGGGATTGGACAAACCTCGATGCCCATGCACTTTTTAGAGCCACACAAGATCGAGAGGAGTATGCCAGAATTGTCGCCAACATCCACTAATTGGATAGGGCACCATAAGAAAAAGAATAAATCACCTAGGATTAAAGGACAAAGTCCAGTTGAATAACTTATTAGAAAAATTAAAAACATCTCGATAAGGTTCTCCAGAATTCTCGTTACAACCATGTTTAGACCCTTCTTCAGTTTCATCGAAAGAAGAGCTTTGTAAAGGATCACCGGAATGGTCGTCCACGTGGTAATTTGCATTATTTTAGGTACTTAATATGTTAATAAAATATGTTTATGTTAATGTAATGTTAATATAATATATTTAAATAGGAAGTATTGTAACCTGAACTATTTGAACTGAAACTCTCATCAAAATGATCAGTTAGGGATTCCGAATAAAAGTTTGAAGGAGATGAAATATCGAGGTTATTAATATTTTCAACAATATTCTCTACGTTTTTCGTAACCTTCCTCTGTTGATGACGCTTAGAAACAAATCGGTTTCTTTTAAACATAAGTATAAATTACACTTACCTTAAAAATAAAACCATTTGCTGAAGTAGGTATAACCTAACACGTGGTACCAAACCTTTAACAATATACTATAACCACAAAGCCAAGCATCAAAAAACCAATGCACTGTATACTGCTTAAATATAATTCTTTTATTTCGTTTATTAAAGCATTAATAATATAAATATAATTAAACTGTGCCATTAGTTTAAATAGGTATGATATGACAGACAATGACATTATCATTATTATTTTGTTCAGCCAGAGTATATACTACCACTTGTTCATCTTTGAAAAATGATTTCAAGATTCATCTTGTTGATAAAAATCATATTTTTACTTATTAGAATTAGCAAACATATATCATCGTGACAACTAGAATAATAAAACAATTGTAACGAATTATCTAGAAATAAAATATTTTTACACTTTACCTTAAAAAAAACATGTTTTGGATATATTAAACTATACAATTTTTAATTAATCATGATTTAACCTTTTCGCTTTAACTTATTTTATTAACGTAAATATTTTTTTATTTTATTGAAATATTTGCTATTTGATACCATAATTGGTAAATGTCGGATGTCCAGGAAACGTCCGAGTTCGGACGTCCAGGGAACGTCCGAGTATGGACGTCCAGGTAACGTTCGAGTACGGACGTCCAGAGAACGTCCATATTTAGTCCACCCAAAGTACGTCCCACTTCGTACGTCCATTTTACGTCCAGGGACGTCCGGACCAAAACTGGACGTATATTGGACGTCCACAGGATGTCGTGTGTTACTAGGGTTCGTTGTTGCCATTACAGATAACGAAATTTCAATAAATTTAAATAAAACTTAAAACGTAAAAAATAACCTTCAAAAATATATAAAGTTTTTCTTCTTCTTCTAGTTCCATGACCGTTATCGATCGTTGGATATCATGTTGGCTACCATATTCGCTATCGTGACTTTATTGACAGCAGCTCTAAATAACGATGTAGTTGATTTTCCATACCATTGCCTTAGATTTTTCAGCCATGATGTTCTTCTTCTACCAGGACCACGATTACCTTGGATCTTTCCCTGAATGATCAGATGTAAAAGATCATATTTTTCAGGGTGTCTCATAATATGACCGAAGTATTCCAGCTTGCGTTTCTTTATTATATTGACCAGTTGTGTTGTTTGGTTTAGCCGTCTAAGGACCTCCTCATTTCTAACTCTGTCGACCCAGCTTATTTTCAGTAGTCGTCTGTATACCCACATCTCAAAGGCTGTCAAGCGTTTAAGCATAGCCTCAGTTAGGGTCCACGCTTCTACTCCATACAGCAGGACAGGAAAGATGTAGAAAGATGTATAAAGTTTTTAGATAGGTATTATTTTTATTATTAATAACAAAAAACCGTATCTAATAAATTTAATAACCAGAAAGAGGATTAAGTTAATGTCCAAAATATTGAACTATATTTAAACTTGGGGTATTGGCACAGGGAACATTGGAATGCATCTACTGTTACTTTATACTTCAATTGCTTATAGGACACAAACTGTTAACTGTATTTTATGCATCGAGCAAAAAGACAAAAGAGGGAATCTAATCGTTATGAAAAGGAGACCAAAAAGTGGCCTCTGATGGCGGACATATCCGGAAATGCAAAGGCGCTAAATTTAAATTTTTCGACACTTATTAACAATGGCTATAAAATATTTTTCAGACGAGAAATTTTTAATTAAATATTAACGGTAATAGTCTAAAATGTGACACAAATGGTAAGAAACTTCAATATAAATAAAATTTCATGTGACAGTTGGGACAAACAATAACATAACCAAACTAAATTTGATTTTATAAACAAGGAAAGAGACTGTCTTTCCTTGTTTAAAGTGGCCTCTCAAGATCGCACTTCCTGTCTTACAATATTTTTGCCCCCACTACCATTACATTCTCTCTATTGTCTTTTTGCTCGATGATTTTATGTCAATCAGTTTAGTAACAAGCAAACTACCTAAATTTTTTATTATTTATTACATGAACGATAAATGTGAAAAACTAACATTATACTTTATCCTACGTAGATTATCCTCTTATAACTGTAAAAAACCTTCTTATAACTGAAAAATGCTGGTTTAGTATCTTCAGATGTTATCAGTGCGTGAAAACGTCCCAAACATATCCGAACAATTAAACATAGAAAATATTGCTTGCCATCAGTCAGATTTGACAAGTTTGTCAAAGTGAATTTTTAAAGATGCCACGTCAGTTAAGTCAGATTGATAAAACGAGAATAATTTCAGAAATAGAAGATGATTGGTCTATTCGACAACTGGCTCAAGAGTTAAATAGAAGTAAAACCACAATCCACAACATTAAAAAAAGATGGAAAACGAGCAGACTTTGGATAGAAGGAGAGGGAGTGGGAGACCAGTTATTACTACAGCCCAACAAGATGAAACATTAACTAATTAAAATCATGAATGTGTTGCTTGTGTGAGTCCATATCAAATAGGTAAAGAAATAATAATAAGACTTACTCACAATCAATACAATTGATTGTGAGTAAGTCTTATTATTATTTCTTTACCTATTAACTAATTATTTAAGAGCGTATCCCTTCGATACGGCAAGGCATGCAAAAGTTAATACAAACTTTAATGCTTCTATAACTACAGCATTAAGGAGAATTAAAAGAACATATTTAAAAAATTGTGAAGCCGCCCGAAAATACAAATTTAGCGAGGAACGTAAACAAAGTAGACTCCTATTTGCTTTAAATTACGTTTTAAATGATCCAGTCAATTTTTGGAACCGTGTAATTTTTACTGATGAAAAAGTATTCCAGTCTCATTACGAAGGCCATATTAGGGTTTATAGACCGCCTCGAAATAGGTTTAACGAAAACTATATTTCATCAAGTGATAAGTCCGGACAGTTCTATATACATGTTTGGGCTTGGATGTATAGAGGAAGTTTAGGAATGTGTTGGAGAATTGAAGGACGACTTATTACTGAAACCTATTTACATATATTAGATATTGTGATGTTGCCATCGGTTAGGGAAATTTTTCCCAACAATAATTTTATTTTCCAGCATGATAACTGTTCAATCCACACAGCCCACCGTGTATGGGATTACCTTATAGAAAATAGCATTGAAGCTCTTCCATGGCCCTCTAAATGTCCAGATATTAAACCAATAGAAAATGTTTGGGGACTTATGATCAACAAAATACAAAAATTAAATGTAGTTCCCCAAAACAGAGATCATTTATGGACCATCATTGAAGAAACCTGGGAAAGCTTGACCGAAGGTGAAAATTTGTCACTAAATTTAATTAACTCAGTTCCCAAAAGATTACAAGAAGTGATTAATAATAATGGAGCTATGACAAAATATTAACTTTTCGAATTGTAATACATGTATTTAAATTCCACACTTGTTCACTGTAAAAATTATTCATTTTTTATTAATTTCAAATTAAATTTTAATGTTTTCTGGAGGGTTTTATTTACTGTAGTATTCAACAACTCAATATAGTTTTGTATGACACTTTACGAGAAACACGAATCAATGTATGGGTATTGAGACAATGGAAAATTTCAAGATTAATAGAATTTTTTAAGATGTATGTTTAAATAAATGTATAAATATAAATCTGACTGACTGATCGAGAATGCTCGATATTGTTTTAGTTTTTAGTATACTATAAAAACTTGCGACCCGTCGCACAGCTCTGCTTTTAGCTGGTTTGATATAATATTTTCGTTGAACTGGCATCGTTGCCTTCGAAATTAGAATGACACATGTGACAAGCTCCACTTACACAACTTAAAAAACACGATTTTCGGTTATAAAAGTTGTACCACTTTTTTATGACAGGAACGGTACAATAACGTATAACATGAAAAAATGTTAGTAAACTAAAATTGGTTATGCTGAAATTTTGTATTTTTGGGAATAAACCACAATTACTGTTATTGAAAA
This sequence comes from Diabrotica balteata, assembly GCA_918026665.1. Taxonomy (NCBI): domain Eukaryota; kingdom Metazoa; phylum Arthropoda; class Insecta; order Coleoptera; family Chrysomelidae; genus Diabrotica; species Diabrotica balteata. Next base: position 76,693,429 of record OU898278.1, on the reverse strand, counting down.
AGATTTAATTGAAAATATGGAATATAAAAAATACGAATATAAAAAATGTATATAATAAAAAGTGTGTACAATAACGTATAACATAAAAAAATGGTGGTAAACTAAAACTGGTTATGCTGAAATTTTGTATTTTTGGGAATAAACCACAATTACTGTTATCAAAATGACATTTTTTTTCTTGTCAATATTAGCACTAGAAGTATAGAATGTGGTTGATACCTCAAACACCGCTTAGACACAGAATATAAACAATCAGGCCAATGGCCACTCTCCATGGAAAATTAAGTACACGCATTTCCTTGTTTTAGAAGGAAATACGTATACGTATGTACATAACACAGACATATGATTTGTGAGGTTATATAATTGTTCATATTTATGTTTACACTACATAAATAACACTGGTTCCCTCTAAAACATGGCGGAACGTCTGCGCGAACGAGATGCGCGAACGAGATGCGCGTACTTAATTTTCCATGGAGAGTGGGTATTCTGATTGTTTATTATTCTGTGGCCGCGTCACAGAATAATAAACAATCAGAATGTTCACTCTCAGATGCCGCCTTTGCAGTTTTTCAGCACGCGCGCCATGTTTTAGAAGGAAACACATAACACAGATAATGATTTATTCTTCTTCTTCAAGTGCCGTCTTCGTTCCGAAGTTTGGCTATCATCAAAGCTATGCGTATTTTTGATGCTGCAGATCTAAACAGTTGGTAATTGGTGCAATTGTACCATTCTCTCAAGTTTTTCAACCATGAATGCCTTCTTCTTCCTATAGATCTCTTTCCCATTATCTTTCCCTGTATAATCAATTGCAGCAACTGATATTTATCTCCCCTCATAACATGTCCCAAATATTGTAGTTTGCGCTTTTTAACAGTAAGTATCAGCTCTTTCTCTTTCCGCACTCTCCGCAAAACCTCCACATTTGTTACTTTCTCTGTCCAGGGTATTTTTAATATTCTACGATACATCCACAACTCAAATGCTTCTATCTTTTTGGTATCGATCTTTTTCAATGTCCATGAATCCATCCCGTAGAGGAGAACTGACATAACGTAACATCTCAAAAGGCGAATTTTAAGTTTTAGACTTAGATCTCTTCCGCAGAACACCTTTTTCAATTTAGTAAATGTGGCTCTAGCTTTCTCTATTCTGGTTCTGATTTCTTCAGAGCAGTCATTATTTTCATTGATAACAGTTCCCAGGTAATTATATCTTCTTACACGTTCGATTCTTTGATCATGCACGGTTATGTCAGGGAAGTTTTGTGGTGATTTAGATATTAGCATTATTTTTGTTTTGCTTATGTTAAGTGATAATCCGTGTTCTTCACTGCATTCTACTATTTTGTTAATTAGTATTTGAAGATCTTCCCAAGTTTCTGCGATTAGTACCGTGTCATCGGCATATCTCAAGTTGTTTATTCGGATGCCATTTATCTTAATACCTATATTTTGATCCGAAAGTGCTGTGTTTATAATGTCTTCGGAGTATAGATTGAATAAGGTCGGTGAGAGTATACAACCCTGTCTTACGCCTTTCTTGATCTCGATTTCCTCCGTTGTCTCTTGCTCTATTCGGATATTTGCTTTCTGGTTATAGTAAATCTTAGAGATAATTCTAATGCCCCTTTTATCCAAGTTTTTTTCTACTAGCAGTTTCATTAAGTGGTCGTGACGAACTTTATCAAACGCTTTGTTGTAATCAATAAAGCATATATATATATATATATATATATATATATATATATATATATATATATATATATATATATATATATCTTGGTTTATATCTAGACATCTTTGGCATATGACGTTAAGTGCAAATAGTGCTTCTCTTGTTCCAAGCTCGTTCCGAAATCCGAATTGAGTATTACTAATATCTGCATCTAGTTTTCTGTTAATTCTTGAGTGGATTACTTTGATGAATACTTTTAATGTATGCCCCATTAAGCTTATAGTGCGGTAGTCAGTGCACTGTTTTGCATTTGCCTTTTTTGGTAAGGTTACAAAAGTTGAAAGTAGCCATTCCTTTGGTATTTCTCCTCTTTTGTAGATGCAGTTAAAAAGGTCGAGTAGAATATTCACTGATTCGCCTTCCACAAGCTTAAGAAGTTCTGATGTGAGCCCGTCTGGACCCGGTGATTTACCATTTTTCATTATTTTTATAGCGTATAATAGTTCTTCTTTAGTTATTTCTGGTCCTTCGTCGCCTTGCAAGTTATCTATATTAGGTTCTTATCTTTCATCGTCGAACAATTCTTCTACATAGTTCTTCCAGGTCCTAAGCTTTTCTTGTAGATCGGCTATTATTTCACCATTTGCGTTGCATAGGAGATTGGGATGTTTTCGTTGTTGTGTACCTGTCAGTTCCTTTATCTTTTTATGTAAGTTAAAAGTGTCATGTTTGAGATGTAGTTCTTTGATTTCCTCGCATTTTCTTGTATAAAAATTTTCCTTTGCAGTTCTTATTTCTTTTCTGATTTGTTTGTTTACTTCATTATATTTTTGGCTGCATTTTCCCTTTAACTGTCTTCGCTCTTCCATGAGACCTAAAATTTTTTCTGTTATCCATTCTCGTCCTTTTTTCTGTTTCTCTTTGGTAAGCATTTTCTGGGCAGGTTTTATTATGGCGTCTTTTAAATCTTGCCACTTATCTTCTACATGCGTGTTCTCTGTCTTTGTAGAAAGCATTCGTAAGTTATCATTGATATGTTGTTTTAAATCTTCTTTAATTGTTGGATCTTGTAAGCGGCTGGTATCTATGTGATCTATTTTTGTTTTATTTGAAGGTCTTTTGAGTCTAATGTGTACCCGCGCTATCAGGGGTTATGATCTGAAGAAACATCTGCGCCTGGATAAGCCTTAACTGATCTTATACAGTTTCTGTATCGCTCATTTATTAAAATATAATCTATCTGATTCCTAATTGTTTTTTCCCTAGTGTGTTGAGGGGACGTCCATGTGTACAGTCTTCGTTTGGGTAGCTTAAAGAATGTATTTGAAATTATCATATCATTCTCTTGACAGAACTCTAAAAGTTTGTCTCCTCTGTCGTTTCTTGCCCCTAAACCATATTCTCCCACATTTTTTCCGCTTTTTCCTTTGCCAATTTTGGAGTTGAAGTCTCCAAGGATAAGTGTAACATCTTTTGGCTTTGTAGACTTTAGCACTTGATTTATTTGTTCATAAAGCTGCTCAATCTCTTCATCTGATTTATCTGCAGTAGGGGCATATTCCTGTATAATATTAAGTTTTGCAGTTTTTGTATGCAGTTGTAGGAGCAGGATCCTGTCTGACACTGGCGAAAAATTAGTGACAGACTATGTCATTCTTCTTGAAACGACAATTGCTACACCATATCTGTGATGTGGGTATTCATTTCCTGAGAAAGAGATCATACCGTTGCTTGTCGAGACGTTGCCTGCACCCGACCATCTTGTATCGCTGATGCCTAGGATATCGATGTTTAATCTTTGCATCTCTTGTATAACGTTGTGAATTTTCTCAGGCTCGTACATGCTTCTGACGTTCCATGTACCAATATTTATTGTATTTTTAACACAGGGATTTCGCAGAATTACGACCTGAGAGGCCCTGTTGTCATGAAGTATACCTCTCCTGCCGGATCTTGGTATCCGGTATCCATGATCAGTACTAGAAATCATTTCGCTTCGCACAGCCATGATAATTTTACTAGAGATATCCCTTAGGATCTTTAATGCAGTGGTTTCTCCTTGCCTTCTGCATCCTTATTCCGTTGACCATTTCTTAGTTCCTCCGCCTTTGAGATCGATTTCTCGGTCTCAGGACAAAAGAGTGCCCTTCCAGTTACCAGTTCATCCGCCCGAAGCCGTTGGCCAGTAATTGATGGACTGCTTATACCGGCAATCATTCGGTGACTTGATTCTATATCAACCCTAAAATCGAGGGTTGCCACTTCCGCCATCCGCACCGTACCGAAGCTCCGCTTCTCCGCCGTGGCCGCCGTTGTGGACTTTATCCGTAACCCTGGACAAGGGACCCTAAACAGGTACTAGTTTCCCGGGTCAGGAAACCCCCGGAATCTGCGGACGGCAGGGATTGATTCATTTTCCCTGATAGGACTATCTTCAAGAATTTAAAGAGTTCCTACCCGCTACCCGTTTCTGATTTCCGCTTATGATTTCTAAGGTTATGTAATTGTTTATATTTGTGTTTAATTCTAAATATTTATGTTATTATATTGAACAATGTTAATATAATTGTATAGTATATCTCTGATTGCCGTAAGTCAATTAAACCGGGTTAATTTCGTTTATACACACCACATAAACAACACTGGTTCCCTCTGGTTAAATTCCGAAAGTAGCTGCAGACTGCAGACCGCAAACCGCAGACTACAGCGACAGTGTCGTCTGCGGCAGACCAATTCCGAGCAGAACTGCACTGCATCTACAAAACAGCGACAACAGCATTACACGATGGGAATTTATAATAGTATAATATTAAAAGTCGTATAAGTAGGATGTCAGACGCAATGAACAACGATGAATTAACGTTATATCTTTTGATGGAAGAAGAAGACAACGACGATCTTTTACTTTTGCATTATAAAAAAAAGGAAACCAACTAGGGCTCTATTTAAAAATAGACAATTTGAAGGAAGTTATTGAATACTTATTAAAAATCATCTAATGGCTAACGAAGACATATTCAGAAACAGCAAAAATACGTGTTGTCACTCTGCGGTCGGCGACACTACTGGTTCTGGTGCAGTCCTGCGGTTTGCGGTGGAGACGTTCTGCTTGCGGTGGCGACAGTGCCGCTCGACTCGACATACAGCTCATAAGAAACCATATGAACCAGTCTGCGGTCTGCGGTTTGCAGTTTGCAGTTTGCGGTCGTGTTCGGAATCGTACCTTAAAACATGGCGGAACGTCTGCGCGAAGAAGATGCGCGTACTTAATTTTCTATGGAGAGTGGGCATTCCGATTGTTCATTATTCTGTGGCCGCGTGTTGCAGTAACAGACAATTTTGGGCGATGGAGCTATCCTATGTAGTCATGATACTATAACAAAACAAGATAAGTCAACGCGCATGTTCTTGTGACGTAGGCCTGAGACAAGTTGTCAAAATGCCAAATTGACAAAAGTAATGACAGTGAGTTAAACTTTAAAATTAAATTAAAATTTTTCATTTGATGCAATTCTAGTTATATAAATAAAATAAATTTATATTAATAATAGCAGAGAATTAATATATCAATATTATAACAGCAGAGTAAATGTTTCTATGGATAATAATAAATGTTTCTATAGATAATAATATTTATAATGCCCATTTTAATAGAACTTGAAGTAATACTTTATTTTTGATAGGACTTTAAAAAAGTTACTTTGGATGTATGTAGTGAACTGGAACATATTTTTCGTAGTTATAATGGCGACACATTAAAAATAACAAAAAATTGTTTAAAAAACTTAATAGAAGCTGCAAAATATGTAAATGTTAGCGAAGATGTAAAATTACTTTTTTTAAATGTAAAATGTATTTTAAAATACAAATTCTAAATCAAAATAAAGATAATTACAATACTACAAAAGAAAAATGACAAAGATTGTAAAATAAATGTCTAAATAATATTCATAAAGTCTCAAGTTTGACCCGCTTTTCCTTTATGGTCAAATTCTTTACATTTTGCCGGCCTTTTATATTTAATTTATGTTTTGTAGTAATATTTATTTTGTTTGTAATACACACAATCAAATCGTAGATTCATATATTTCTTTAATTAATTTTACAAATTATTTATTATTAATTTTCAAAACACGTTTTTACAGAAAGTAACTAGTTATGACTTATTAGTGCAAGATATGGCATCGAGGTATACTTACCGTTAACAGTTTAAGTTTTGAAGTTGTTCATTATAGTAATGGAACTACGTTGCCATATGTTGCATCGTTAAAATATGATACAAACAAGTCCCCTTGCTTTGTCTCACCATGACGACATGCGCAAAGTCGATCAAAATTAGAACGGCAAGTGAGCATATCTTGTTTGTTATAGTATCATGCTATGTAGTCAACCGTTATTGGACGCGTCTATATTCTTTTCTTTGCATGATACTATTATACATAGTATCATCAGAGAACTATGTCACTGGACGTACGTGTGCTATTAGGGAATATTCTCCAAAGCAAACATAAAAAAACCAATGCACTGTACACTTCTTAAATAGAGTTCTTATATTTTTTTTATTAAAGCAATAATAATAATATTGTGATTAAACTGTGCCATTTGTTTAAATAGGTATATGACATGACCCATGACAATGACAATTAATATCATCAATCACCATTATTTTTCATTATTTTCTCCAGCCGGCACTCCGGCAGCCAGAGTATATACCACCACTTGTTCATCTTTGAAAAGAAACAATTATTCTGTGGAAAAGATATAAAGATACATCTTGTTGATAAAAATCATATTTTTACTTATTAGAATTAGCAAACATATATCAATCAAAAGACTGATATTTTTTGTACACACTTATGACAAGTAGAAAGAAAATGCAAAAAAGTATTTTTGAAGTGTGTATATTTTAAAATATACACACTTCAAAAATACTTTTTTGCATTTTCTTTCTACTAAACATATATCATCTTGATAACAAGAATAATAAAACAATTGTAACGAATTAACTAGAAATAAAAGATTTTTACACTTTACATAAAAACAAAAACATGTTTTGGATATATTCAACTATACAATTTTTAATTAATCGTGATTTAACCTTTTCGCTTTTAATTATTTTATAAACGTAAATAATTTTTTATTTTATTGAAATATTTGCTATTTGATCCCATAATTGGTAAATGTCGAACGTCCCAGAAAACGTCCGAGTTCGGACGTCCAGAGAACGTCCGAGTACGGACGTCCAGAGTACGTCCGAGTACGGACGTCCAGAGAACGTCCATATTTAGTCCACCCAAACTACGTCCCACTTTGTACGTCCATTCTACGTCCAGGGACGTCCGGACCAAAGCTGGACGTATATTGGACGTCCATAGGACGTCGTGTGTTACTAGGGTAACTATTAAAATTTGTGACATTCTAGCATGCTTACAGTGTCTTACCAATAAAGGTCTTGGTCCAGACAGAATATCTTTATGTAGGCCTCTATGGCTTATTTTTTTTATAGATCTCTGAATGTGTCACTTTTCATCACAATTTATTTATTGATTTTATCGTTAACTCATTGATTCCTAATTATCGTTCCATTATAATTCTTTCTACTATTCCTAAAATTTTCGAGGCTTTAATGACTGATTTTTTGAAAGTAAATCTAAAGAGTCAGCTTCATACTGGTCAGCCTGGTTTACTTACTGTCTAGTCGTTGAACTTCTACTAATTTACACTGATTATGTTATAATTGCATTAAAAAACATTTTTTATATCAATTAGATTTATACTGGCTTGTCTACAAGCATCTCCTGTTCTCGTAAATTGTATAGACCATATTCTTATTCTGATATGATCAATTCCTTGAATCTGGATTCTCTTATCAAAAGTGTTACAGTTTAATCTTTATTTTTAAACTTGTTTATAAAATAATCAATCTCCTGAATTGCTTCAGCTAGTTTGTTTTCATATTCCTCCCCATTCACTTCGTCAGAATTTACATTTCCATGTTCCTTACTGCAGAACTAATTATGTTTCACACATAGATATGGTCTGAACCTTTGTATTAATAGCTTTAGGTACTATTTGAAGCTTTAAAATGCAAAATGAAAGTTTTTATAAACGTGTACGTATTTATTTTATGCATGTATATTTGATCTTATCTGTAATTTTGTGTATATTTTTATAATGTTGCATTTTTGTTTAATTTTGACAGTGAATTTGTTCCATTTTTTTATTAATAAATAAATATCTAATAATAAATGTTAGTTCCATTAAACATTTATGTTTTATTACAGAAAATTATTTTATATTTCTATAATGTTGCATTTTTGTATAATTTTGACAGTGGATTTGTCCGGTTTGTCAATAATAAATAAATATAAATAAATGTAATAATAAATGTAAGTTCCTTTAAACATTTACGTTTTATTTCTCAAAATAAATTCTTAATATGCACAGGATGACACCACTTTTAGTACTTTATACATTGGCGCTGACGTCTAATTTACATCCTCAGCGCTAAAATAGACGTCCGAAGACATCACAAAAGTCCGTCAAGTAAGTCCTCTGGGCGTATTATGAACGTTCGATTAAGGTCCAATTAACGTCCCGGTACGTCCGCTCGGGACGAAAAATGGACGTCCATAGGACGTTTCGCGCAGCGACATTCGGACCAATATAGGACGTAAATATGACCAAAGCAGACTTTCGAGGGACGCCCTTTAAGTCCGTGAGGGACGTACTATGGACGTCCGCTGGACGTACGTGTGCTATTAGGGACTATAACTATGTTCACTAACTTTGTATGTGAAATTACCTTTTATACTTGTTAATAATTCGTTGTATTTTGCTTCAAAATCTACTTCAGGCTTTAAATATAATATAATATTGTCACCATGTTCAATCACAAATTAACCCCTTAATTTGTAATCTCACATTATTCTTAACTTCTTAATCTTTTATAGTTTCACCGTGTATAAGTTTGCATTATATATATTGCAAAACCATATCGTATGATAATTTAATATTAGTTCATTTACCTACAACTAAATAAATTGCCGAATAATAATATTTTCTAATTGAACTTCGTAAGTGTCGCAATTAAGGCGTAGATTAAATTGTATTATAAGCAAAAGCTAGGTGGTGTGAATGAACGAAGCAATGACCTAAGGTGCTTATGTATCTATTATGTGTGAGATTATAAATTGGAGATTTGAGTTCAAATGAATACAGTCTATATTGAGTAGTTACCGAACGAACACCATATTGTGTAATTACGAGTTGCTGTCAATAAATAATCACCTTTACTCCACAACTTCAACATTTATTAACCCTACCAGCATCGATCGACGAGAAGCGTACAAAGGGGCATACGAACCGAACCGAACTTCATTACTAAGTTCGATATTTTTCCACACCAGCTTGTTTAAAAATTATTTCAGATTCAGTAATAGTATATATGTACATGTTGATAAGATGCAATATTCAAAATATTTAACCCAACCTTTGTAATTTCTGCTACAAGTTGCTTTCTGTTTAAAACATCTAATCTACCTTCACGAGTAGAGACAGGTGTGTCATACGTATGTTTATACAAATAAAGTGTTGGAACTGCAGTTTCCTTTAAAAGGCGTAGGTAAACCTAAAATAAGTTCCAACAATTTTTATAGGCATTTTGTTGCTTAATCATTTTACCTAATAATTAATTTTGAAGATCACTTTCATAGTCATTTTTTGTAAAATGAGCAGAGCATATTCTACTAGAATCGGGATTAAAATTATCAGCTCTTCTGCATCGGTTAACCCCTTAGGCCCTTTATTAATATTTTTATTAATATTTTTATAACTATTTATTAATATTTTTAATTTAGTTGTCAACTCCACTTTTGACAAAGGTGCACTCACTCTAAAAAAATGATATAATTCTGTAAAATGTCATTGTCAAACATCTGTCAAAAAGTGTGTCAATAGTTTTTCAGTACATAGCTTTTTGGTGCGCTTTAAAAGAAGACCCCCCGAAAAATCAGGCACCCCGCCTACTCTCAGAGTGAATTTTAGTCCCGCACGGTGCAACATCTCTGCTGAACAGAAGTCCTTACGAATCCGTCAAGGATTTAATCCTCAAAAAGTAGTAGTAGTTAAGTGCTCTCCAAATCGGTCAACGATTTGTCCCGCTCCGCAGCTTTTGATCCAGGATCTTTGTGATAACGACTTGGATAGATAATAGTGCACATACACTTTCAAGAGACTTGTTTGGCTAGTAACTAGTATTTAGCAGTAGGATTTTTGTTTAGTTTCTTTATGTATTTGTACTAATTTTATTTATACATTTTATTTTATTTTTTATTTAAAATATCTCATTTTAGGACATTCTTCATGTTTGCCCTATTGTGTAGATACTAATTTTATCTACAGCGCTTATAGGTTTCAACACTAAATCCTTTTCTTTTGGAAAACTCTGAAAAATAACAGGCATATTCTTGGTTTCCACACTCTTAAAATTATTGTCATAACCATATATGGCACATTTATTACCACCCATTTTGTTTATACAAGTAAATTGATATAACAGCAATAATTAAATAGTCTTATAAGGCCGTTAAATCGCTAGATCGCTAGTACAACACAACAAAAAATTGGCAGTAGGCACCATGATACTATAACAACAAGATATGCTCACTTGCTGTTCTAATTTTAATTGACTTTGCGCATGTCGTCATAATGAGACAAAGCCAGTGGATTTGTATGTATCATATTTTAACGATGCATCATATGGCAACGTTGTTCCATTACTGTAATGAACAACTTTAAAACTTAAACTGTTAACGGTAAGTATACCTCGATGCCATATCTTGCACTAATAAGTCATAACTAGTTACTTTCTGTGAAAACGTGTTTTGAAAATGCATAAGTAATTTGTAAAATTAATTAAAGAAATATATGAATCTACGATTTGATTGTGTGTATTACAAACAAAATAAATATTGCTACAAAACATAAATTAAATATAAAAGGACGGCAAAATGTAAAGACTTTGACCATAAAGGAAAAGCGGGTCAAACTTGAGACTTCATGAATATCATTTAGACATTTATTTTACAATCTTTGTCATTTTTCTTTTGTGGTATTGTAATTATCTTTAATATTTTGATTTAGAATTCGTATTTTAAAATACATTTTACACCTAAAAAAAGTAATTTTACATCTTCGCTAACATTTACATATTTTGGAGCTTCTGTTAAGTTTTTTAAATAATTTTTTGTTATTTTTAATGTGTCGCCATTATAACTACGAAAAATATGTTCCAGTTCACTACATACATCCAAAATAACTTTTTTTAAAGACCTATCAAAAATAAAGCATTACTTCAAGTTCTATTAAAATGGGCATTAGTAATAGTACATATTATTATCTAGAGAAACATTTAATATTATCCATAGAAACATTTGCTCTGCTGTTATTAATATTGATATTAATCCTCTGCTGTTATTAATATTAATTCTTTTTATTTATATTACTAGAATTGCATCAAATAAAAAATTTAAATTTAACTCCAAAGTTTAACTTGCTGTCATTAATTTTGTCAATTTGGCATTTTGACAAGTTGTCTCGGGCTTACGTCAGAAGAACATGCGCGTTGACTTATCTTGTTTTGTTATAGTATCATAAGTAGGCACAACTATTTTATATAAAACAATACGAAATGTCAACCACGAATCCCCACGCTTGGTCTTCGTCACATTCATCGAGTTAGATGGTCACATTTAACACACGCATTTCTGACATTAGAGCATAGGAAAAAAATCATCGAGTTAGAGTCTATGGAGAGGGCGTCACGTGACTAAAAATGACCTCACTTCGGCCATATTGTTAATATTGCTTTGACACTTTTGACAGATCGTATATGTTTATTTACATTTGTTGTTTTTCGAATATTTTTAGTTTTATAATACTTTTATAGAATATATTATGCACTATAGTGATAGTGCATAATAATGGTTTCTTAATCTCAACGTAGTTGTACTAGCAGAAGCAATATTAATAAAACGTTTTCAGGAATATCGTTCTACAGGTTAGTATACAAATATGTAAACAAATTAATGGCCCGTACTTCAGAGAATACATTAATAGTATTTGGCTGTATTAATTTATCTTTATGTATAATATGTCGTGTTTTTAGTGTTTACCGTAGGATAAATAAATAATAGTTTATTAAAATTTATTGCACTTTTTTAGATTATAATTAAAACTGAATAACTAGTTATATTTGTATAGTAGTTTTAATATTATTGAGTCTGGCCCTGATCCCACCGCCATATTGGTATTATCGTTAGCCACGCCTACCTACGCCGTTTTTAACATACGTTAATATGCTCATAGCTTCTCCATAGATTCTAACTCGATGGAAAAAATCAATCCTATCTGTGTTTAGTGTCCTTGAGACGCAACTATATTCTTTGATTTCACTCGGTGATTTCACCTTCACATTTCATATCATTGTCATTTGTCATAATTTAATTGTTATGTTAGCACTTTCCAGAAAATGAAAAATGTTTTTTACATTTTCTATGGGAAACGCGAGGAAACACTATTGTCTAAATTAATTAAATAAAAACTTTTGGTCTTTGGAGAAAATATAGTAGAGAAAAAGTTCCCAAAAGTGCATTCCACCTATTAATAGGTATAAATTTATACCTAAAAGTAATATTAAACTGGGGGATAAGTACCTTTTTGTAATTACATACCTAAAAGTAATATTAAACTGGGGGATAAGTACCTTTTTGTAATTACATTGACATAAAACAATCGTTTTGCTTACATACAAGTTTAATTTAATAAAGTACCTACGAAATTTTATTATTCCATTATAAAAATCATAAATAAAGCTAACATAAGAGAGGTCTTTCAAAATTTTCGTATATTCAGTTAAGTTTAATTTTCAAGCTCTTTTACTTTCTACTTATCAAAAGTATTATACTATTATATTATCAAAGAATATATACGCTTCTATATTCTTTGATATTATATATCTATGCTTTTATATAATACCGTTGATTGAATAACCAATTGGGTTATTCAATCAACGATAATACTGATAATACCTTATTTTTTCCTCTTACAAATAGCGCTCTCTCGCGGGCTTCCTTCGACCACTAGTTTATTTTAATAGAATTCTGTAGTTCTGTAGTTGATATCCAATATTTTTTCAATCAACGCGCAACGGTTCTATATAGTTTTAAGCAGTACGTTATAGATGTCGCTACAGAAAAGTAACTTTTTTCCAATTTCATAAAAATTAATATTTTTTCTAGGATATGGAATTCCATCTAATGCCTGGTCACAGAATAATAAACAATCAGAATGCCCACTCTCAAATGCCGCCTTTGAAGTTTTCAGCACGCAAACGCCTTGTTTTAGACGGAAACATAGACTCGAATTGAGAAATTTGTGACAAGCTAGGACAGAACTGTAATTTAAATTTTTAGAGATTAATAATTTAGTACATTTAAAATAATTTAATCTATTCTTCAACTAAAAGTACGAATAAAATAGTGCATATTATGTCTGTAGTTGCCGTAAATAAATTACACCGGGTTAATTTGTCTATGCACACTAGTGTGATGTGGAGGAAGAATATAAATATAAAGGATTAAACATGGTTTTATTTTATTAACCAAAGTCCAACTGTGATTACAATTATAACCTTTTTTACATTGACAATTGACATTTGTTATATCTTCTTCTTCTTCTTCTGTTATATCTATTACAATATACTACAACACCTCCCCACTATAAGTTTAAACGCACAGGTGGTTTTACATTTCTTTTTGGCCTACTTGGAACTGCTACCACACTTTCTCTGGTCTCTGGTTTCTCATTAACCTCACTAACCACTGCTTCACTTGCTACTTCATTACCAGACTCTTCAAAATTTCTTGCTTCAATATCATTTTGTTTTAACACTTCCCCTTCTCTTACAGCTGAGAGGGGTTCAACACTATTATTAATGGTATTATTATTATTAGTTATATCAGTTACAATGGTTTCATTAAGACTATCGTAGTTAGAATCAGATTCTTTATCTCGCAAAATCTGGTCCAAATGTCTTTTCCAAATTAAACCTTCCTGTGTTAACTTACACAAATATATCCTGTCACCTAAAAGTTCATCTATTATTGCTTTTGCCCATGTTTTACGATTAGGATAACGATAATCTCTACAAAGGACCTTATCTCCCACTTGAAAAGTTTCTATTCGTCTATTAATATTTAATTTATTATCAATTAATTTAGAACTCTGATTCTCACTACCTGTCCCATAACAAATCTAATCGGGTTTTAACTTTATGTTTAAATACAAGACTGGAGGGTGATACACCTGTAGTACAATGTACTGAATTTCTATAATGGAACAATAACTTACTGATTATAGTTTGTAAAGAATTATTACAGTTGTAATCATCCTTCAATCCTTTCAAAGCAGCATTTTTAAATGTTTTAACAAAATTCTCTGCAAACCCATTTGTTGCTGGATGATATGGTGGTGATGTAGAGTGTTTAATACCATTATTATGTAAAAACTGTGAAAATTCACCTGATGAAAATTGAGGGCCATTATCTGTAACAACTACTTTAGGTAAACCAAACCGAGCAAAACAATCTCTAAATTTCTCAATAGTCTCCCCAGCAGTCAAACTATTCATAATAAATGCTTCTGGCCATTTTGTAAAAGTATCAATGATTATCAAAATCATTTTATTTCTTATGGGACCCAAAAAATCAGCATGCACCCTCTCAAACATACATGTTCCCTTTTCACATGATATTAACTTAGCTTTACTTGGTTCTGCTCTAAATCCTAAACAAATTTTACAATTATTTACATAAGATTCAATATCTGTATCTAAACTTGGCCACCAAAAATAAGCTCGTGCATTTGCTTTCATCTTGGAAATTCCTTCATGAGTATTGTGCAACTCTAACAGCAATTGTTTTCTTAACTTTGTTGGCACTACTACTCGAAATCCCCACATAATCACCCCCTTCTCCACAGATAGTTCTTCTCTTCTATTTAAAAATGGTTTCATTATTTCATCTACTGTCTCCGGAAATCCATACCTAATATGGTTAAACAAACTACCTAACACCGGATCTGTCCTGGTTTCTACCCTTATCTTGAGGGTATCAATTGGAGCCAACCCTTCTATAAAATGTAAATAATCAACATCTTCCTCTTTTTCGCTTACTGTTTTTTCTAGAGGAAGTCGACTCAATGCATCTGCCTGCACATTGTCAGCTCCTTTAATAAATTTAAAAACATAATCAAATCCTGACAGAAACAATGACCAACGCTGTAACCTTGCTGAGGCCATTTTTGGGAGACTTTTAAACTCACCAAAAAGTGCCTGCAGGGGCTTATGATCACTCAAGATTTCAAACTTTCTACCTGCTAAGTAATGATAAAGCTTCTGTACTGCCCAAACAATTGCTAAGGCTTCTTTATGAACCATAGCATAATTTCTCTCTGCCTTATTTAAGACCCTTGATATAAAGCAAACTGGTCGTTGCGATCCATCTGGCAGTACATGCAATAATGCAGCACCTAACCCATATTCTGAACTATCACAAACTAGTCTAATAGGTTTATTTTGATCAAAATGCATTAACACATGACTCGAAGTTATCTCCTTCTTAATAGCATCAAATGAATTTTGACAATTATCTGTCCATAAATATTTGCTATTTTTTTCTAAAAGTTTATATAATGGATTCACCCTGTCAGCTAAGTTTGGAATAAATTTAGAATAATAATTTATCATACCTAGAAATGATCTTAACTCTGTCAAATTCTTTGGTTTAGGCAGTTTCACAATTGCTTCTACTTTTTTATTATCTGTTTCCAGCCCCCTATTTGAAATTTTATGTCCTAAATAAAAAATACAATCTTTAGCAAATTCACATTTACTCAAATTTAATCTAAATCCTGCTTTTAAAAGTCTCTCAAGAACCTCAGCCAAGTTCTCTAAATGTTCTTTGTTATCTTTCCCTATAACTACTACATCATCTAAATAATTGACTGTGCCCCTACAACCCTGCAAAACTTTCTCCACTATACACTGAAAAATAGAACAAGCTGGTTTTGTTCCATATGGGAGTCTTTTAACTCTAAAAATTCCGTAAGGTGTACTCCAAGATAGTAAATGTGATGTTTCAGGATCTAATTCTAACTGATTATAAGCGTTTTTAAAATCTAGTTTAGTGAACTTTTCCCCACCTTTCAAAGCGGCAAAAATATCTTCTATTAAAGGCAGTGGATAATTTGAATCTTTTAAATATTTGTTAATTGTTACTTTATAATTAGCACATACCCTTACTTCCTTACCATTAGGTTTGAGCACAGGTACCAATGGTGTACCCCACAAAGCATTTTCTACTTTCTCTATTACCCATTCTTTCTCTAACCTAAGCAACTCTGCCTTTACTTTATCTCTAAATGCAAAAGGAATTTGATGTGGTTTTTGAAAAATTGGCCTAACATCTTTTTCCATCTCTAAATGAACTTGCTCACCTATATATTTACCTAGTTCATCATTAAAAATTTTCTCATATTTTCTTAATAAAACATTTAATTGTGATTTAAAGTCAATTTCATTTATACTTATTTCATTAATCTGGATACACTTGCTAAAACTTAATTCATGATTTCCAATATAGACTTTTGTTCCCTTTATGGATAAATTAAATTTTATGAAGATATCTCTGCCTAACAGTGCCTTAGTAGCTCCCTCCACTACTGTCAATGAAACATTTTCAACTCTATCACCTATTTTGCTTTGTACCTCAATTTTACCTTTTGGTATTACTACTGGTCCATCATAATACTTTAATTTAATCAAACTTGGTTTTAACTCTACCATTGAAAAACATTGGTTATACATACTAAAAGGAATGCAAGAAACACCAGCTCCTGTATCTATTTCCATAACAATAGGTTGCTGATTTATTAAAACTGTTATTGATATTGGTTTAATACAAGCCTCAACATTACAAACATCCATCTGCAGCATTTTGACCATACCATCTACCTCTGAGGTATTGTCCTCAGCATCTACATTATTATAAGTTTCTATAAAATTGTTTTCCCTAACTTTACATGCTGCTGCAATATGCCCTACTTTTTTACATTTATTACAAATAAATTTTCTAAACTTACACATTTTAAAATCATGATCTGGTTTATTACAATAAAAACACAAAGTATCTCTTTTATTACTTACAGATATCCTACCAGTCTTAGTTTGATTTGATGAACTTGGTTGTCTTACTTGAATTTTCTTACCACCTTCCCTTCTGGCTTCTGAATAATTTATGTCCACTCCTCTGGATTCCCTCAAAGCTGCTTCTTTTGCCAGTGCTATTTCTAAAAGATCTTTTAAAGCCCTATGGGGATCTTCTTCACATAAGCGGTCTAATATTGGGCCTGGTTTTATTCCAACTACGAATTTCTCTTGTACTCTATACATTAACTTATCACCAAATTCACATTGCGTTGCCATATTTTTAACTTTAATATACCATTCATTTATAGTTTCGTCTTCCTGTCTCAACGTTTCAAATTTTATTCTTCTTCTATAAATCGCAATGCGAGGTTTAAATTGGCTTTTTAATAGTGCCATAATATCATCAAATGATTTCTCTTTTGGTTTGCTAGGTGCACATAGGTTTTTCAACACTTTGTAAATGTCTTCACTGAGTAATGTTAATAATACAGCAACTTTTCTTCCTTCTTCTACTAAATTAGCCAATAAATATTGTTCTAACCTTTGTTCAAATATTTCAAAATCGTCACCACTTCTAAACGTTGCTAATGAAGATATATTCCCTGCATGTACAACTGTTATGGGATGTGATTGTGACCCACATGGCTCCCCGGCCTGGATATCGTTTCCACTTTTTGGCATTTTTAGCAATGTTTACTCTAAAAATATGTACCTAAACGAAATCCTTGAAATATACACAGTCACTTTTCCATTTACCTCGTCGCCAAATTAGTGTGATGTGGAGGAAGAATATAAATATAAAGGATTAAACATGGTTTTATTTTATTAACCAAAGTCCAACTGTGATTACAATTATAACCTTTTTTACATTGACAATTGACATTTGTTATATCTTCTTCTTCTTCTTCTGTTATATCTATTACAATATACTACACACACCATATAAAATATCACTGAACAGCACTGGTTCCGTTTAAAACATGGCTGATTCAGTCTGCGCGAACGAGATGCGCGTACTTATTTTTTCAAGCAGAGTCGTCATTCTGATTGTTTAATATTCTGTGGCCTGGTTTTTATCATTTTTTTTTACTTTATTAACTATAGCCTTAAACGTTCGTTATAAATACCTGGGAATATTTGGTGTAAAGTAGTATAGACAATTATGTAGGTATATTGAGAAAAAGAGCTTTGACATAGATTTTTAAAAATAAAATGTTGCCAAAAAAAATTAAACTAGCTGTAAAAATGACTAAAGCAATGGCATTTAAAAATATATACAGCGAACTTAACGGCAGAAGTCAAGGCTGAAAAAAAGATATATAAAATATCTAAACATAGAACATAGACCAATGAATGTAAAATATTTGAATTAGATTAGATTAATTGCATGCCCTGAAATCTTATATGTAATGACCTTGGTTCATTCCCCATCACTAATCTAATTGACTTATACCATGAGAGTTCTTGGACATCAATGCTGGAGGCTGGACAAGAAAAAATCAAATTAGCAAAAGAGCATGGAGATATTAATAAAGATGGTTATCCTTTTATAACTGTTGTTGCGGACTGCTCTTTGTCAAAGAGATCATATATAATTATAACGCCAATTCTGGAGCTGCAGCTATTATTGGTTACAGAACCCAAAAGATTCTGTATCTTGGAGTACTGTAAATTATACGGAGAAGATAAAGAACACGTATGTTATAAAAATTGGACAAAATCTTTGACTGCAATGGAAATTTAAATAATTCTAGATGGATTTAAATGTAATAAATACATGCATGCAATCACTTACAAAATTTTAATAACCGATGGACATAGTAGTGTTTATCAAAAATTTTTAGAAAATTGACCATATGGTAATAACTTTGTTGAAAAAATTGAATGTCGTAACCACCTCCTAAGAAACTATTGTACAAGATTAAAAGAGTTAAGAGTTATCAACAAAACGATATAGTTCAGATGGGAAAACTAGTACCAATTTTCCTATGAAAGCTTTTAAAAAATAACATATTAAGATTAAGAACTGCTGTTACAAAAGCAACTGAGTACCATCCATAGTCAGATAAACCAAGTGACTTAAGAATAAAGTTTTTGAAAAACGATATATCTAATAGCCATCTTCATGTATTTGGAAATCATTCGAATTGCGCAGATTATTTTTGTCACAGAAAATCATCGGAAACAGATTATACAATACCAATGAAAGAATGCAGCCTCTTGAAAGATATTAGCTCATGTGCAGCAAGATTAATTAACTATTCAATTGTTCATCAGGAATATCCTTTTTTAGCTGCAATACCTGATGGACTCATAGGTAATAATATGATTGTCGACATTAAATCCAATTTCAGCAAAAGATATATGTTCTAAAGATGCAATAGGAAGATACTAAAGTATATGGAAGTGAAAGATGATAGATATATTTTAAAGAGAAATCATGCAATCACGCAAAGGGCAGCTATTTGTAGCAAATAAAAACTTTTGTTACTTTTGCGTGTGGACCCCGAAAGGATTGATATTTCAGCTTATTGAAACAGATGAGCAATTACGGGAGCAAATGGTAAAAAATTAAGAGAATTTTATTTTAACAATTATCTTCCTCTATTAATACAAGAAATAATTGACGAAAAGTAAGGTTGAAAAATGGTATAACTAGAATTAACTTAAGTATACAAAAAACAAGATGGCGTTTTAAGGAAATAATGTATTTTTTAAATAAAGCCTACTCAGAATTTCGTAAAAATATAACACGTTGGTACATTTAAGACATATTAATAAACAATCAGAATGCCCACTCTCAGATGCCGCCTTTAAAGTACGCCATGTTTTAGACGGAACATGGCACGCGAACGCCATGTTTTAGACGGAAACATAGACTCGAATTGAGAAATTTGTGACAAGCTACAACAGAACTGTAATTTAAATTTTTAGAGATTAATAATTTAGTCTATTAATAAACTCTGAAATAATTTAATCTATTCTTCAACTAAAAGTACGAATAAAATGTGAAAGTGCATATTAGGTCTGTAGTTGCCGCAAATAAATTAAACCGGGTTGATTTGTCTATTCACACTAGATAAAATGTCACTGAACAGCACCGGTTCCGAATAAAACATGGCTGATTCCTTCTGCGCGAAGGAGATGCACGTACTTATTTTTTTAAGCAGAGTGGGCATTCTGATTGTTTATTATTCTGTACTTAAGATATCCT
The DNA here is from genome assembly GCA_918026665.1 of Diabrotica balteata. Classification (NCBI taxonomy): domain Eukaryota; kingdom Metazoa; phylum Arthropoda; class Insecta; order Coleoptera; family Chrysomelidae; genus Diabrotica; species Diabrotica balteata. The sequence goes on along the minus strand of OU898278.1, from coordinate 76,673,264 downwards.
AAATATTGTTTAAACGATAATATAGTTAAACTATAGTCACACGTTCATATACAAAGTGTTGTAATTTAGGAAAAAATATTCTTTTTCTTATGTAACATGTCCTTTCAGAACGTTGGTTACCATTATAGTTATCTTAATTTTATTCACTGCCACCCTAAATAGCATGCTTATATCAACACCATACGAATCTCACAAGTTCTTTAACCATGAGGTTCTTCTTCGTCCTTGACTGCGTTTGCCTACTATTTTTCCTTGCATGATATTTTGTAGCAACCTATATTTGGGACCTTTCATTACATGTCCAAAATACTCCAGTTTTCTCTGTTTGGTGCTTTTTATGATCTCAGTAGTCTTTCTGAGACGTTCTAGTATTGTGGAGTTTCGAATCTTCTTCACCCAGGAAACTTTTAAAATTCTTCTATAGCACCATATTTCGAAAGCCTCAAGGCGATTTAGATCGATTTTATTCACAGTCCAGGACTCGACACCATAAAGTAAAACCGAGAACACGTAGCAGCGAAGTAGGCGGATCCTCAAAGCCAATTTTAGATCTCTGTTACATAACACCTTGAACATCCTTCTAAAAGCAGCTCTAGCCTGCTCTATTCTTGATCTAATTTCGCCGTGACTTTCTGCGTTACAATTTAATTGCTGTCCAAGGTAAACAACTTATAATAATAAGGAAAAAATAACAAATAATAATATAATAATTGTACGTCATATATATAACAGACGTCAGACATATAACTTTAAATATGTCGATATTTTCTATTATTACGCTTGTACCCACAATTAAAATATTGTTTGGCTAAATTAGTTGGTTTCGGAGTTATTATTATTTTTTATTTCCCAACAATTTAAGGAAAATCGAAATATCTCCGGAATTACAATATTAAGGTATAAAAAATGCAATAAAATACGGGAGTTCCATAAAAACAAAAATCCATTTGATACGTCCTCTTTATGAGACCCCTCGTATATTTCAAAATGATTTTAAAATTGCCTTTACTATTACACATTTATTTCCAACACTTTCGATAATACAGAGTTTTGAGAGTCGACAGACACAGTTTCCTAGAACGGCATCGATACCCAAATATTTATACATACGTCCATGCCCAAAACATTTTAAGTATCGATTCAAGTTTTTCTTTAGGTACCTGTTGTAAACACTCATTTATATGTAATTTCTTAAAGCATATAATAGCATATAAAAGCGTAAGGGTAATAAAAAGCAATAACAATAGAGCAGTAACAATCCAGGAAACACACTTTTGAAATAATCCAATAATGATAAGTTATTAATTATCATTCATAGGATCTTATTGCAGATAATATTTATTACAATTAACATTAATATCTTTTAATTTAGTTTTTATTTTACTTTCAATCTAGTTATTATACTATGTATTTTCTAGAGGCCTATGTAACTACTCTCTTCTATATAAATAGACAAACAATTTAAGTTCTAAGTCTTAAATGTACCATTGATATAGTATAAGACAAATATTGTAAATTAACAATATAGGTACATCGAACTCAGTGTTTTAATCCTTACGCTCTAAAAAAATAAACAAAAAATATGTAGATGTGTAAAAAGAAAACAAGCGTTAAACCTCTCCATGAAAAGCAAAACTCCTTGATCTCTCTATGAAAAGCAAAACCTTTAATTATAAACTCTTACAATCATACCGTAAAATAGTTTCGAAACACAATTCAGATTTCCGCTTTTATCTGTGCTTTCCAAAAATTGCAAAGCAAAACAGACGTTGATAAAGGTGTTAAAAGAGACGTGGGGAATCTAAAATTTGCATTCCACGACACATCTTTTCAACTAAGCAGAAATCCTTAGCGAATTGGTTTCTAGTACTCGTACAGAGTAAATCCGAAAAAAGTGAAAAAGGCAGCAAATATTTGATTTTACGCAAATTGCGCCTTTGTATCTGTTGATACGTATTTCGACCTAATAGGTCTCATCAGAACAGTTATTCAAAGGTGTTCTCAACGTGAAAGATCAATATTTTCTGTCTTTTAGTGTTGCTTCTTAAAAGACAGAAAATATTCCTTTAGCCACCTTCGTAGCTTTTCATATCTACACCATGGGCACTTTAGTTTATTGCTAAACTCACATTTACGATTATGAAAACACTTAAATGACTTAAAATACTTGGATCTTCCATAAATAATAATCAATAAATAATTTTTTATTAATTTCACGTCTTAAATCAATTATTTATCAAATAAACTCTTAATAATATTTAATAAGCAACACTGGCAACACAAAATATTCCTGAAGCCGTGTGAAACATTTAGTAGCCTTGCCATTGTCGCCAAAATACACAATCTCGACAAAGATTGTTACTTTGTTACGACGAGGGGGGCACCCACTAAGCCTCTCTCCTGATGAGGTGCCCCAACTAAACCCTATCAACGCCATGAAGGTTTCAAATTTGCCGTGAATCGATGCGTCTATCGGTTCACAGAAGATCTAAGTGCTGATCGATACTGGCGCATCGATGAGCTACATCATCCCTGACTTGGTTAAGGCGGCAGATGTTTACAAACGGCGGAGGAAGGTGCAGTTGGCTTGTAAACATACCACGACCAATAGCCAAGGTACAGTGGATGTTACAATCGATTTCGGAAGCTTTCAAACGACCACAAGAGCTGCAATAGTTAAGGATCTCAATCAAGACCTTATACTGGGGATGCCATGGCTCCAGAAAGAGGAAGTGCTGATAGACATAAACCGAAAATGTCTTCACGTGGGGAACGAATCCCGCAAAGTCCTCTATTGGAAGGCAAACTCAACGAAACATTGCAACGTAAGGACGTTAGAAGACGATCAAGCCGCGGCGTTCGCATTGCCAATCGTAAGAGAACTCTTAGAAGAGTATGACGACGTATTCGACGACAAGCTGAAACAGCCAACTACCAGAGATACGGTAATGAAAATCGAGCTAACTGACCGATTTAAAAATGAAAATAAAAGCCGATAAACACGAAACCATTTAAATGTTTCTTCCAGCGAAGAAGAAAATAATGTTTGACGAAGTCCAGGAGATGCTTGCAGCAGGTGTCATCCGACCAAGTCGATCACCCTATAACAGCCCAGTGGTGATCGTCAAGAAGAAGGATGGTACACCTCGATTTTGTGTTGATTATCGTAAAATTAACAAGATAACAATTGACGAGGTCTCCGCCCTACCGCCAATCCACGATGCTGTTAAAGAATTGGGAACGGCGAAAATCTTCACGACGCTGGATTTAAAAAGTGGATTCTGGCAGATTCCGCTACATAAAGAATCGATCCCGATGACAGCTTTTAGCTTACCTGATGGATCGTCATATGAGTTCGTTGTCATGCCATTCGGACTCAAAAATGTACCATAGTTACCACTACCTTCGCCGGCTTTGTCGATGAATTTGTAAAAGTCAACATGGACGATATTATCATATATTCGAAGTCATGGAAAGAACACCAGAAGCACCTCCACCTAGTCAAGAACGACTTCGTACACACGGACTCTGGGTCTCTTTGAAGAAATGTCGGCAAAACACTTAGAGTGTTTGGGCCACAAAGTGACAGACACAGACACTCAACCACTAGAAAAACATTGCGAAAAGATCCAAGGTTTCCAACGACCGAAGTCCGTAAAACAGTTGAGGAGCTTTATTGGAACAGCAAATTGTTGGCTTAGAGATTTCGTACCAAACTTTGCTGTAATCATCACCCCATTGACTAATTTGACGTCCAAGAAAAAATATTTTAAGTGGACACCGGAAGCAGAGAAAGCATTCAACACACTTAAAGAAGCACTCTCCAGAGATCTCCACTTAGAGAGGCCTGATATGAATCAACCATTCAGCTTACAAACCGACGCTTCAGAATATGCTATGGGAGCTGTCCCATTTCAAGGCCCAGCCGAAGACAGAAAAATTGTAGCGTATGCTTCAGCTGAACTCCGACCCGCTGAGAGGAAACATCATATCAATGAGAAGGAATGCCTAGCTGTTATCTGGGCACGGAAAAGATTCCGTCATTTCCACCAGAAAAAGAAGTTTACGCTTCTCACAGATAGCACAGCACTATTATGGCTTGACAGACACCAATCAGACAAAGGGAAGCTATCAAGATAGTCACTTCTACTACAAGAATTAAATTTCAAGGTGAAACATATACCAGTGCGAGAGAATCAACTCCCCGACCATCTCTCTCGAAATCCAGTAGAAGACGTACAAATTCAAGAAGAAGATGTAGACGGTCAAATCGACCGAATCTCCTGGCCAACCCAGTCTCCTGTCTCCGGGGGCGTGTCAGGCAGAAGCTGACCGCTGTGCCGGACGCATTTAGAAATTCGGAGAAATACTTGGAAATTCCAAGTGTGGGCAAATCCGAATTTCTAATTGACTCGATGTAGGGAAATTCCCCTTTTACTACGTAAAACAAAGGATTTGTTTTATATAAAAGCAGACGGAATTTCTCTCATCGGTCAGTCGAGCTTGCCTCTTCTTCTGTAGACCTAGTCGGTGCTATTATTGTTCCGACTAAGCTATTGTTTTATTTCTTATTTCCTGATAACCATTTATATTTTATTATTGTATATTCAGACCTTTTCAGGTTAGAATATTACTTTGACTTATATTTGTTCATATACTGATTATTTGATATTTTATTTGATTATTTTGATTGTTTATTTTTCTTGTATTTTGTATCTAAGTTGTTCTTCCGTAAGTTAAGAACACTTAGAAATATTTACCTTACTTTTTTCTATTTTATAAATTTGATTTTGTACTTTGTGTCTAAGTAGTTCTTTCCGGTAAGTCGAAGAACTCTTAGAAATATTTCTCTGATATTTGACTTGTTAATTTTATTCTGTGCCTAAGTCATTCTTTTCCGGTAAGTCAAAAGAACACTTAGAAATATTTTCATAATCATTATTGCATTAATATTTCAGATATTTATCTAAGATATTTTCTTAATATATTTGTCTCTTTTATTTTACCATTTCATGCTGAGTTGTTTCTTCCGTAAGTCAAGAAACACTTAGCAATATTTCCATATCTTTTCTGTATTTGATTTTCTTATTTTCTATTATAAGTTGTTTCTTCCGTAAGTCAAGAAACACTTACAAATATTTGTATTCTTATTTTACTATATTTGATTCTCTTGCTTGTTTTCTGTTCTAAGAAACACTTAGAAATATTTCCATACATTGTTTCATATTTACATATTTCATTTATCTATATTTCTGTCTCTTAAGTTGTTTCTTCCGTAAGTCAAGAAACACTTAGGAATATTTCCGCACTTTTCTGTTCTTTTATTCTTGTGTATTTTACTTTTCATTCTAAGTTGTCTCTTCCGTAAGTCAAGAAACAATTAGAAACATTTTCTGTGCATTGTATTTTTATGTACCATTTTATTTCCTTGTTTACTAAGTTATTTCTTTCGTAAGTCAAAGAATACTTAGATTATTTTACCTGTTCTGTTTTCTATTTTGATCTGCTATTTTGTAACTGTTCCTTGGAACTGTTACCTATAACAGATACTTGTCACGGTAACTGTTATTTTATACCAGTAGCAGTATTAACACGTTTTACCAGCGACAAGCAAAGATGGTCAACACCCGATCAAATTCCGGGGACAGGAAGAAGTCCGAAGAGCCGGCGATGGGTCCCACAGGCCCAAATGCCCCCTCCCGGCAACACTCCTGTGGAAGCCGAAACCGAAGACTTCCCGCTACTCTGCCTTTTAGACGACGAAGAAGAAGGTGCAGAGCACCTCATCCTCGATGATTTGAGAAATATGCCACTATAAGCCCGAATCGAACGAGATCACCAAGTCCACTCTGGCTTACAAAGATTTATTCGGCGATGGCATCGAATCACCGCCAGAGGCCCGAGGAACGAAGTCGAGCAAAGTCTGATGGACGAATTTACAGTTGAAAATAACATAGCCTACTACACAGCCGGCCAAGATGCTCGAAAAGTCGTCGTACCCGACTCTTTCAGATTCGAAGTCCTGAAATGTTACCACGATCGCGAAGAAGCAAATCACCCCGGCCAAGAGGAGACTGCAGGAGCCATTAAAGAAATTTATTACTGGCCGACGATTTCAAATAATTCCGAGGGAGCCCGTAAATCTTTGGGAAAGAATATCGTTCGACATCCTAGGTCCATATCCAGCTGCAAGGGGTACTAAGAATAGATACATCCTCCTAGCTACCGACTGTCTTAGCAATTGGACTAAATAGAGATGTGCTACAGCCGCCAAAAGCAGAGACATCATCCGATTTTTATAAGAAGAAATCTTAAACAGAAAGACCATCTACTATCATTACGGATAATGGTGTCCAGTTCAGAACCGATGCTTGGGAGCGGTTCCTCCGTAAACACAATATTCAAGGCGAGAGAAGTCCGATATTACCACCAGCGGGCCAACCCAGCGGAAAGAAGAGTGTAAGATCTCAAGAAAGGTCTCCGAGCCCGTGTATCATCCTCAGAGGATCCAAGATGGGAGAACTACGTCGCCGACGTCATCTTCAGCCTTCGTACAAGGCAAAACGATGCAACAGGCCAAACTCCGGCGGAGTTATTACTAGGCTACCGGCGTAGACGATCCCAGGAAACAGCACCAGGTCCACCAGCAGGAGTCACGCCAGTAACGAGTAGAGAGAGCCGTGCAGCGTGCCACCATCTATGCAAGGAACCTATTTCCGGACCAAGAGGACGTCCGACAACCCCGGACATACCTGCAGGGCGAGCAAGTCTTAATCCGGAACCACGTGAAGGGAAATTTCGGTCCTACCTGTACAGGCCCTCACACTATCCTCAGAGCAACAGGCGACCATACGTATGAAGTACGTAGAGACCAAGATGTCGACAGAGTCATCCACGTAGATGACATCCGACCGGCTCCACCGCCACGAGATCTGCTCGTATAAGCCCCACGTAAGTGTTTAAACAGATTAACATTTTCTTAAATCTACCATTTTTTCGAACTTTTTTCAAAGTGTGTAAACTAACATTTTCATAATTCACAACTTTGCAAACCTTTTCCTAAGTGAAAACCGGCGATTTTACATTTTTCGTCTAAGTTTTGAACTTTTTAAGTGAAAATTAGATCGACATTTTATCCGCGAAATTTTAGTGTTTAAACACCATAAACTAACATTTTTATATCTCCTAGAAGACAATATATTTTGAATAATCTAAGTATTTTTCTTTATCGGAAGCTTGCAAAGTCACTTTCAACTAATTCGTATTTTTAACAATTTTATTTCGATTTATAACATAAACTTTAATTTTTCAACCTAGCAACTTCCCAATAAAACACTTAGATTTTTAAATGGTCCCGAGATTATACCTCAGCCGGCGAAAAGTTATGTTATACAAGTTCATCACGACTTACAAACTTTCGCTAATATTTTGATATTTTGTACCATTTTATTGAATATTTGTATATTTGTGTATTTTGTATATGTCGGTTTTATAAAATATGTATACTATTTTCACCTTTTGCTATAACCTTTTAAAATTTTCATGTCTTAACGACGACTATTTTATTTCAAACTTTATATTTTAAATATTACTTTATAACGTCTTAACGACGACTAAACACATTGTTTTAACCTTTGAAGGTATTTCGATGTATTCTTACATGTATTATTTTATAATTGTATAACATACTTTTTCTTTCTCTATTTTTCTTTATTTTTCTGTTGATTGAAAATAAAAAATTACACCACCTACAGGTCTTCTGGGGGGGGGGGGGGTGGGTAGGTGGAGTGTCGCCAAAATACACAATCTCGACAAAGATTGTTACTTTGGCCGGCCAATCACAGCGCTCGTTATTAACTTCGCTGTCATCGTCCTCTCGGCGGCGGAGCGTTGCGAATTCTCAAACACGATGTGTATAAAAGAGCAACACACCGTCCGATCGGGACTTCAGTTGTCAGACACTTCGACCCCTTGTATACCTTGTTGGTTAGTGGTGCTTCCTAGTAAAACTGTTATTTCATTATTAATCCAAATATCCAAATCGTCCTTACGTCGAATTTTAACGATTACACCTACTTCGAAGATCAGCGAGTATTTCCAATCCAGACGTCGAAGATACCTGAAGGCATCATTCGTTGTCTGCTATTATACCTCAGTTCACGAAAGCCGAGTATCAGCTGTAGAATCGCTTCCTGCCAGAAACATATACTTTTTGAAATAGAAAAATAGTAGGTTTAAAACTATTACAAATTGCGTCAAACTGACACCGACGATTTATCGAACAACGACGGTGAATACGAGGAGAAGTCTCGACGGAGACTTATATTCGATTTCACCGCTACGCGTCAAGCCACGACGACGCTTCGACACTTTGAACCTTATGCATTTTTTCAGTAATTAGTAAACACTGGTAAAACTGATAGTGCGAAAGGTGGTGTACAAAGCGACGGGCTATTGCAGAGCCGATACAACGGGCATTTTTGTGCCTCTTTCTAAGAGACAGAACGCGGCGATTCCTGATTAAAAGGAAACCGACACTCTGCAATTTTGAGGCATATACCACGCAACAGAATTCTAACACATATTGCCATTGTAAGAAATATATTATCATTGTAAGAAAGCTTGAACTGTTAGAGAATTCTGTTTGCCGGTGTCACCTCGCTTGTTGCAGAGGCTCGATAGAGCTTCTTACACGAATAAGCCGGTATCTGTACCAACTTCTATACGAAGATGGATCATCGCAATACGAGATCATCTTCAAGAACGGCGGTCGCTGAGCGTCCAGAAACTCCAGATAACGGAGAGGATGCTACGGCCGTACGACACCATCACTTTTGTGCGTTGTATGACAAAGATAGCGAATGTTCGATTTGGAAAATATTATCGCGGACATGGTGTTCATTTTTTTCGAATCCTGAAAAAACTAATACATGTTTTTGAAAAATTTAAACGCAGAATGAAAGATTACATTATTACCGAGTGCCGAAAGTCCCTTAGAATAAACAAAAAGTTTTTTTGAATGAGATATTTGAGATTAAAAATCATATTAATTTTTCTCTTCTTTTTCACCCTTCTAACTAATTAAAATAAACATTATAGAAGTTTTAGGGCCTTACGGCCCTTGGTAGTAATGTAATCTTTCATTCTACGTTTAAATTTTTAAAAAATATTTATTAGTTTTCTCAGGATTCGAAAAAATGAATGCATTTAAAAAGCATTGGTCCGAAATTTTGCGCCTACGCTCTTAAAGAATTCTAAAGCGGAAACTTTACCTATGTAGGAACACGAAGCGACTGCTCAGAAAAGTTTTCAGTTAACAAAGGTCTGAAGAATAGTTGCTGCATGTCACTAACTCTTTTCAAAATATTCGTCAATGCTGCACTGAAACAATGGACAATGAAATGCAATCATATGTGAGTTCAAATTGGTATCAGGCAAATATACAATCCTTTATTTGCGGACGACCAGGTTGTCATTATTGAAAATGAGGACGATCTAAACTACATGACAAAGAAATTACTTAAAGAATACTCAAAATGTAGTTTGGAAATTAGAATAACAAAATGTGGCCGATAATTAGGATTTCAATAAAATAAAGTTGAAAAGGATAATACAGGTATACAAAACAAAATACAAAGAGGTAAAGGTGTAACAAGAAAGTTACATTGATAGAAAGTACTGCAACATACAGAGTACAGAGCACAGTGTGGAAATTATCAGAAGAGAATAAAATGTTTATAGAAGTGTAATTTTACTTGTTACTAAAATTCTGAAAAAAAAAACTGAATTATAATTATAGTTGTTATAAACTCAACAAAGAATGTTGTTGAAAAGTTCAAGTTTTTTTATTCTTAAATAAATATTTCTGCGTCTATTTGATAAATTCGTTCTGTTAATGTTTAATTTAACCTTTTTATTCTACCCCTCCCAATACGGAAAAAAGTAATTACTTGAAAACTAGTAGAATCATCGAAAACGGTAAGAAAAAAAGACATTAAAATTTCAAAAGATCAAGTTTCTTAAATACTACAAACAATAAATCAAGAGCAATGAAGAAGCAGTATGTCATTGCACGTATAAAATTAGAATTGCATTAAATACTTAAAGCTTAGTTTGTATTTTTTCTCATTAGTGTTAGTTTAGATAACAGAAAATTCCAAGGTGATATTTTTTGTAGCTTAATGTATTTTAATGATGCTGGGCAGTTAAAAAGAAACAATAACAAGGAATATGTAGTGTAGAAATAAGAATGTTTAGATGATTGTGCTAGTCAAAAAGATAAAATTGAAAATTAATTCATTCGAAGTAATGTAGGTGTGACACCAATATATGGAGGTATATGTGAAACCGATGACGCATCTATATGGAAACTTGAAACATGATTTCGAAGGTGGAAAAGGAGCGACAGCTTACTATGATTGAAAACGAACGAACATAGGGTGTGGAACCAAAATATGGACCACTATACTTGCTAAACTAGAGATGTTTGAAAGCTTTGTATCTAAGAGACCTCTAGCAGGCTTAAAGAGAATGTTAGGGTAGCCAACACTGGTTCATGACGCTGGATGCCGCTGGCTCCGTATCAGGAGCTGTTGTATTCTAGTGACGCTGGATGTTAATAACGGCTGTGTGAATTATCATCTCACTCAAAAATTCACGATGCGTAACTATTTCGGCTTCTATCGGAATATGAAGATACTGCGATATATACTCTGTTTGCTCAGTGAGAATGAAGTAGTTCATAATGGAGCAGAGTAGAGTAGATGGGTCGAAGAGTAGGTAAGGGACCGTTCTTTTGAAGATCTTTCTCCCTTAACATAAAAAAGAAAAGATCTGGCACCAATGGATGCTAAAATAAAAAGCATATGAAGGATCAACATGATTAGTGTTCATTCAATGTAGAATGGATAACTACGCAATATTCTAGAAGGAGTAGAGGCGGAAGAAAAAATAATATATTGTAAGGAAAAAAACAGTACCATGCGGCCTCAAGATCTACATTTATAGATCAATTTAATCAAGGAAATCGACCCTTCATTAAAAATAAGGGTAAAGAGAATATTAACAAGAACGGCATATACTAGGACTTAAAAGTATTCCTAACATGATAATCTTGTTAATTTTATAATTATGTTTTTAGATACAATTTTAAATTATGTTATACCGTTTCTGACTATTTTTTTATCCTCATGAAAGAAATTTATTTGTTTGAAATGGCGAATATATATTTCTATATCTAATCCAATTTTAACACCCGCGCGCTTTCGTTTTATGGCAAACAGTTATTATGCTCAGAATGATTCACAGGACATCTTATGACAGTTATAGTATGAAAAGCACACACTTTATGACATGTCCCTAATTTGCACAACTAGATAATCACTTCGTTTCAAATACTTGCACTTAAAAGTTTTTTTTATTTGTTAAGTGTATGCTGTATATCAGGTTGTAAATCATTCGAAAGGTTTTCTTGGGAGTAAAAACATAAATGTCGAAAGAATAAAAAATAACAATTGAAATTGGATTAAGGAATAAATTACACGATTTAAGGAAGTGCTGAATGAATTCAAAAAACGTACGTATAAACTCAGAAACGTTTGGTTAAACGGATGAATCATACTTACATAATAAAATATTATTATTAAATATAAGTAGTATTAAAATATTTATCCAATAAGGTAGGGTAGATCGAGGAGAGTTAGCCATAGTTTTTTAAACCCAATTATATCTCCTGAAATTTGGAACATCAATCAAATTAAATTAATAATAAAAAACCCATTTCAGAAATACTAAGAGAAAAACCAGCGAGAAGAGATTTATCTATCTACATGGTCAAAATAAAAAAAAATTATGTAAGAATAATTTTAGATCTTTAAATCCAAAAAGTTCAACCTACATCCCAGATCCTACATACGTCACAAGTTGTGATTGGGTCTTACGATATCTCACAGGGTGTCACTCCACTTTTTACATTGGAAACATTAAAGCCACTTTTCCCCTTTTTAGATGTCTTATATGGGCCAACAGAGAAAATATATTAGACATCAGATCTTCTCTCTCTTTTTCTCGCTCCCAAATAAAGCCTTGCCAAAAATATGCTTTCAACTTTGCCGGTCTGCGCCGACCTTCTTACGTCTAATAAATTTTGCGATTCTGCTGCCACTTCATCCTCACACCTTTTTCATGGCCCTCCTTTTGGTCTTGCGTGCTGCATTTTACTGTCTAGGGCTCTTTTCGGCAATCCTTCGGCCTCTTTTTTCACTACATAATCAGTCCATCGAAGTCTCTGAAATTTAACAGATTATAAGATCGGTGCTTTTTTAAACAGTTGATAGAGTTTATGTTTGTATCTAGATCTTTATACTCCGTTTTCGTTAATAGGTCCATAGATCTTCCTTGGGACTTCTATTTCAAAGTTTTCAACTCGATTTCCAGTATGTATTTTTGGGAGCAGAACACACGGGCGAGTGAAAAATAAGCTTTGTTTTCCTTAACTATTCTTTTTTAAATTTCTGGGTTTTCTATTCCATTTTTACTTAACGCAACTCCCAGATCTCTGATTTTTTCTAATGTTTTAAATTCGTCCTCTATTTCAACTATGCGTCTGTTTCAACTAGATCTTAGTTGTATTAGCTTTTTTGTCTTCTGAATATTTATTTATAGTCTGGTATCTTTTGCCAGTGTTCTTAATTGTGAATATATTTCTGTAGCCTCTATCGATCTCCGAGAAATAATGCTGATGTGGTAGGCATAGCCGGCAATATGTATTGATTTATTTGTTAGCAGATCAGCTCTTCCTGTATTCAACTGTCTTATCACATATAAAAGAGACATTATTTTGTCGGTGCCAGCCCCTCTACTTGCGTTAACTCTTTTCCGTGAGCTCATTTTGTATTCTTACAGTTGCTGTTGATGAGTTTATTGTTGCTTTTACTAGTCGGATATATTTTGGCTATTAATTAAAATATGAATTATTATGATTAGGCCTGTTTGAAATCAATGAATATATTGCGGGCGTCAATATCGCATTCCCATGATTTGTTTAAGTCTTGTTTCACTATAAATTGCTGGTCCTTGTAGATCTCTCTTGTTGAAAGTCGATTGTTGGAGTCGTTTGTTGAGCATGTAAGCAAAAACTCTGTACGCAATGAATAAGAGGGCTATGCCGCGATAATTTTCGCACTTCAGCTTATCCTTTTTTATATATGGGCCTATAATCCTGGTTTTCCAGTCGCTTATTTTATTATTCCCAATCTTGTTTATGAATATATACATTTGTTGTACTAGTTGTTCGCCATCTAATTTGCACGTCCGTGGGTGATGCGTGGTGATGCTATGAATACGTGGATCCGTATTATTCCTCTAAACTCGTATTGCTGTTTTACCTTTTTCATTGTCAGGGTTCTATATTTTCGAGTTCTTCCTTACTGTACTGCATGTTAAAATGCGCTTTATGTTCTTGCGCCCTAAAATAGTTTAAAAATAAGTTTTCCAGAGTGGTTTTATTTCTCTTAGATCGTTGGTCGTATTAATTTCTGCATATATTTGTTCGGGGTATTCTTTACTTAAATTATGTATATATTTGTATGCTTCTCTTATATCGTTGTTTTAAAGATTCTTTTCTGTTTTCTCTTCTTCGTATTATCTTTTCTCAGTTCGGCATATTTTATCGGCCCTCCGTCTTGCATCTTCGTAGATTACTCTTCTTTCTCTGGTTCTTCTTTCCTGTTTCTTGTGTTTTTAATTTCTTATCTGTAACGCCACTTTACACTTGTCATTGCACTAATTCTTTTTGTTTTTATTTTATTTTTTGTACCTTTGATCTTTCTTTCTGTGCCAACTACTTGTGTTTTGGCTTCCAACAGTCCAAGGTTCATAACAATGTGAAACTGAGAAATTAATAAAGATTCTATGAATAAATTTCAATTGTTTTAGAAAACAAATTTCTGACAGTATTGGCATTCTTAACTGCAATTTTGACAGGTACGTTATTCTGTTTGTACAGTTTAATAAGTTTTTCCGTAACTTGAGGAAAATAAGGTAAAGATGAGTAATGGGTAGTCGGAGTCCCAAGTACAGTAGTAGGCAGAACAGTGTTATTCATGGAATTATTATTTGATATTATTCTAAGTTGGTCACCATTGGGTATGTCATTTAATGAGAAACCTTTGTAAATAAAGGGATTTATTAATGAGGGAAGATGGATAGGAATTCTCAATCAATATATTTCAAAGTAATTGAAGGAATTCCCTTTGATTAACCGGATGTGTTTAATCTATTTAACCTGTAGCTTAAAGCTTTAATAAGGTTTAATTTATATTTAAAGGGGTGAAAAAATGTTAGTTGAGAAACCTATTAGAGGCCATTGGTTTCCTATACCAACTTGTGATTAAGGTGTTTTTTCTTAATAACTTTAAACAAAATAAAGCTTTTTGATTGGACAGTTCTTTTTTTTGAATGGTAGTCGATGTATGAGAGAAAGGGGCATTTGTCATTTGATCATCGAAAGGGAAGGCCGGAAGGTCGATAGAGGGTGTGTTCGTGAGTTTGGATACCGGCATTGTTAAAGGAAGTAAGCACAATTGTGGAAGGAGATTACAAGTCGATGAAAAGATATCCTTGGATCTAAAGTTGGCAGTTTCTGGAATACGTAGGAAATAGTTTGGCGGCACCAAGTTAGCAGTAGCTGAGTGTTTGGAGAATTAAATTTCAAGTGTTAATTGTTAGAGAATTGAGTCAGGTATTTCGTACAGTCGCTGCAGGAGGATTGCAGATACGAAAAGAAGAAAGCCGAGGCGAATAGTGGCAGATCACATTGCTGTGGAGCGTGGACGATTCTGGGTATGGTCCAAATACAATATACGAAACAAAGGTTAGTGATTTTCTCTTTAGAATTGAAAAGTAATAACATAACAAATTTTGTTAACATCATTCTCGTTACTATTTTAACTCAAGAGCAGTCGTCATTTGTAAAAATGTTTTAAACTTTTGTTTTTGCAATAAAGTAAATATTGAAAAATCAGAAAGATAAAAAGTTTTAAAGATATTCCTTGAAATTGGCTTTAAATTGGTTTTGTCTTCAAGAAGACTTAAAATATTCTTTTGATGTAAATTTTATTGTATTCATTTACGCTGATCGATAAGATAACGGCAAAATTTGATAATTGTTTTATTCTTCTTTAAATAAAATAAAGAATACCCATTTTGTGTAACATACTGTTTTTATTATCATCATTTTTCTCTATCTCGATAAAGGAAAACTAGGAAATCTTTGGACCCACACAACAAAGGTTATTATAAGGCGATTTTTCACCCTGAGAACAATTAAGTTATGTTTTTGATTTGCTCAATTAATCAAGTAAAAAAAGTAATATCATAACAACATATATATATATATATATATATATATATATATATATATATATATATATATATATACATACATATTTATATATATCTCGATAAAGGAGAACTAGGAAATCTTTGGACCCACACAACAAAGATTATTATAAGGCGATTTTTCACCCTGAGAACAATTAAGTTATGTTTATGATTTGCTCAATTAATCAAGTAAAAAAAGTAATATCATAACAACATATATATATATATATATATATATATATATATATATATATATATATATATATATATATATATATATATATATATATATATATATATATATATAGAGTTTGTATAACGACGCTAAGAATACAATTCTTTGGAGGATAACTTTCGGGAAAGCGTCAAAACAAGGATCAGCTAGAGATGGTATAAGCCAGTTTGGTGTAGAACTTTATTCAAAATGTGAAATTTTCGGTGATATGTTGTCACCTTCATCAGCACCTAAATGGAAAACCTATTTTAGTACAAGTGGTGAAAATTAACATATAAAACCTACATTGAAAATGTTCAGTTGGTCCTATGTTTGTGACAGTGTTCTTCACCTCTAGGACCAACTGAACATTTTCAATGTAGGTTTTATATGTTAATTTCCACCACTTGTACTAAAATAGGTTTTCCATTTAGGTGCTGATGAAGGTGACAACATATCACCGAAAATTTCACATTTAGAATAAAGTTCTACACCAAACTGGCTTATACCATCTCTAGCTGATCCTTGTTTTGACGCTTTCCCGAAAGTTATCCTCCAAAGAATTATATATATATATATATATATATATATATATATATATATATATATATATATATATATATATATATAGTAAACTCTTAATATTGGGGAAATCTGCAAAAAAAAACTCTAATGTGTATCAATTATTTCACCTAACGTTTTCGCCAAAGAGAATTTGGCTTGTAACAATAAAACACTGAAAACTTTGTTTTCAAACTTCCACAAAATTTATTTTAAATATTATCACTACAGCTGTTTCGGCTGATTGCCTTTCTCAAGTGATCTATTTTGGCTTGGGTTTACAAATTTACAACTTGAGACAAACAGTTCTCCCCTCCTCAACCTATTTCATTAGAGACTATAAATTTGTAAACCCAAGCCAAAATAGATCACTTGAGAAAGGCAATCAGCCGAAACAGCTGTAGTGATAATATTTAAAATAAATTTTGTGGAAGTTTGAAAACAAAGTTTTCAGTGTTTTATTGTTACATAAAATGAATTTCCATCAAGTAACGGTCGAATCCATCAATTATCAAGAATTTGGCTTCTTCAGGGCTGAAAGAGAATAAATTATAATTAGCTACCATATATTATCTAATAAAAAACATTTACCTTACCGTGAAATTTTAGAAATGTCGAGTTATGATGTTAAAAAACTTTAGCTAGTAACAACATAGTGGTGTTTTTTTGTTACTATGTGCAAAAAAGTTTATTTGTGAACGTTGGAAATGTATGGTAGCTTTGAACTTAAAACGCAAAGGTTTACCCAAGGACAATCGAAAAACCCAATGTAACTACATTTAAAGGAAGTAATTCTTTGAATTGTCGTAATTGTGTATTAGGGATGGGAAAAACCTACCGGTTTTAACCGAACACCGGTTTTTTACTTCGCAATAACCGGTTATATCGGTTGTTTTTTTGTCCCGGTTATAACCGGTTTTTTATTTTTAAAGTAAAAACCGGTTATTAGGTTTTTACGGTGATTAGGTTAGGTATTATTTTGGATCCCAGTCATAATTATTATTCTCAAGTAATTATTTCAAACAAAACCATAATTCAAATTTTATTTTATTTTATAAATGCAGAAGCAAACTGAAAGTGCAAACTCACATCAACCAGAAACAAGTTTTATTATAATATTTCGTTGAAAGGGTATTGAAAATCATAACATTTACATAAGAAACATCATATTATATTTTTCACACTTGACTCTTGACATTGAAAGTGGGTGAATGGCTTTCGCTGATTACCAAAAATAATGTTCTGGCTATGAATATCGAATTACTGATTACGAATACGAATCTCCAAGGATTTCCCTACGTTTTTAAAACAACAGGAAGTAATAAATGAGTTAAAATGTACCCATTATACAAATATACAAACGTGTTAAAAGTAATACATGATAAATTTTTTTTTGTAGTAAATGGTAGTAAAAATAAAAGATGAATTGCATTATCCAATTTATTTTTAAGTAAAATATTTGTGTTGATATTATTTTTTTAAATCCCATTTGAAAGAGTCTGGGAATATTTTTTTAAATTGCAATGGTTGAGGAATTTTTTGAGTTTTAGAGGAGAGGAAAATTGGTGGATATTTTAAAAGATTATATTTTTTAATGGTAAATTAAATTTGCATCAATAATTGAATACGATAATTGCATATTATATTCTACTCTCATAATATATTCAATGACAATAGAACCTGAATTATTTCAGCGCTCTCTGTTGAGCAGTAGTATAATATTATATTTAATTAATATTCAATAAATATATCATAATAATAAAATAATCAATAAATATATTAATTAATAGAATAAAATGGTTTTATTAAAAATTGTGTCTTATATTGATATTGATGTTCTTTCGATAGTACTAATTTTAATAATATTGATATCGAGTTGACTGAAGTATCGCAAACTAAAATGCATTGTAAATGTAACTTTGTAATCTATTGGATTAAAAAAACCAAAAAACCGGTTTTCCCAAAAACCGGTTTTTTTTACCGGTTATAACCGCCAGGTTAAACCGTAAGCAAAAAAACCGGTATAACCGAAAACCGGTGTTTTGTCAAAAACCGCCATCCCTATTGTGTATATAGATATATATATATATATATATATATATATATATATATATATATATATATATATATAAAACTTTATTTTATATATATATATATACATATATATATATAATATATATATATATATATATATATATATATATATATATATTATATATATTATATATATACACACTTCTTCTTCTTCTATCTCCCAAATTCTTAGGAAGGCCAGTTTTTCGCTTCTCCGTGAAGCTATTCATTCCACTAGACGAAAACTAGATGTCACAAATAACAATCTTTTCAATATCTGGTCATCTATTCATTCTTTCAATGTACATCCTATATTATGGGATAGTTTCGACCGTATCAATACACAATCAGCCCTAAACACTTTCGAATCTAAAGTGAAACTCAGAAACGCAAATTATTGAATCTTATTTCCGAACAAATTCCAAAACCCTCAACATTGGAACCCACTACAGTGGTCCACAACTTTTCTGATACCCCTATTTCAACCATTGCCACTCAAGCTTTAGCAAAAGGTTTCAATTACTCTGTTACCCCAAGTCACATTCCAATTGAGACAATCATCTGTCAAACTGAAGAAGCCATCTCCAGTTTATCTTCCGAAGATGCTGAAATAACCAGGCAAGACATCTCTAGAGTTCTTAGAAACTCAAAGCCGCCTATTCAAAATATTAGCCAATCCGAGAAAAAAGCCCTGAAAGAACTTCAGTCAAATCCAAATCTAGTCATTCTTCCTGCCGATAAAGGAAACGCCACCGTCATCCTAAACACCTCTTCTTACATTAATAAACTCTCAAATCTCGTTAATACTTCAGACTACAAACCAATTCCTAATAATCCAACAACCTATCTGGAGAAAACAACAAAAGCCATTATCAATAAAACCTCTCTTCCTGTTGACATCAAAAAATCTCTAATTCCCCGTGAAAAATCTTCAAGAACACCTCGAATATATGGCCTACCCAAAATTCATAAACCGGATATCCCTCTTCGTCCCATTGTCAGTGCATACAACTGCCCTACACAACCCTTAGCCAAGTATTTGGCCAAAACTCTACAACCTTTCGCCGAAAATGCTTCATCCTTCGTCAAAAACTCTTTTCATTTCATCGAACTTCTTAAACAATACCCTATATCACCGTCAGACATTCTAGTAAGTTTCGATATTGTCTCACTCTTTACAAACATTCCAATAGATGAAACTTTAAACATTCTTAAAACTAAATACAATATTCAACAAGATCACTTATCTCTCATTAAACATTGTATGTCCAACACCTATTTCATCTTTCAAAACAAATTCTACAGACAAATAAATGGTGCCCCAATGGGCTCCCCTCTATCTCCAGTAATTGCCAATATCTTTATGGAAGACTTCGAGACCCGAGCACTATCCACATCAATGCTCAAACCCACATGTTGGCTACGATATGTTGACGATACATTCGTCATTTGGCCCCATGGCAGGGATGCTTTAGTGTCTTTTCAAACTCATCTGAATGGTATACATCCCAGTATCCAGTTCACGATGGAGATGGAAACTGATTCATCCCTACCGTTTCTCGATGTTTTCATCAAGAAAAACCAAGTCCAAGGTTTCCATTACTCTCTTTATCGAAAACCCACACATACCAATCGTTACTTGCATGCCAACTCTCACCATCCACCTTCACAAATTAATTCAGTCATTAATACCCTTGTCTCCAGATCAATACGCCTTTCCGATGATGCAAGTAGACCCGCTGAGCTCTCTTGTTTAAAACAAGCCCTAATCCAAAACGGTTACCGCGAAAATCACATCAATAGGAGCATTCACAGACATCAATCTCCCACTCATTCTCAACTCAAAGACTCAGAGCCTTATCATACGAAAGCTTTTCTTCCTTATATCAAAGGTGTCACTGACAAAATCGAAAGAATTCTGAAACCAAGAGGAATAAAAACAATATTTACTCCCCAACAAAAACTTTCATCTCTTGTCCGATCTATCAAAGACAATATTCCAAATGAACAACACGGAGTTTATGAAATACCCTGTGCAGACTGTCCCCGATCCTATATAGGCCAAACAAACCGTAGAATCCAAAACAGGATTTATGAACATTCCATTTCTGTTCGCAATTCCGATTCAATTTCAGCTCTTGGTCAACACCATCTTCATACAGGTCATAAAATCGATTTTGAAAACTCCAGAACCATAGCCCCCATCCGCTTCTATAAACCAAGAATCATCCGAGAAGCCATAGAAATAGAAAAAAGGCCAAATTGTCTTAATAAAAGAGATGACGCCATACGGTTACCTTCTACATGGAGACCTCTCATAAAGAAAATTTCGCCCCCTCCATCCTCGAATCAAAATTCCACAGTCGGAAATGTTCGCGCCAACCCCAGCACCAATTCTCGCGCCAACCCCCACCCCAACCCCCACCTAGGCCACGTCATCTTCGACGGTATAAATGAACCGTCCCATGTTCCCAGCCGTAGTAGTGACAGTGCCGTGAATAGTGATCAGTGTAGTAGTGTCTGGGGCTCGGGAGACTGAGACCTCGGAAGCCCTGAGGAAGGCATCAGAGAGGATGCCGAAAGCTTGGCAAAATGGACAACGACGCGGTTCAACCCGGAAAACTGGTGAGTTTGATATTAATTTTATTAATAATATTAATCTTAGCTCTAGTTTTTATATATATATATATATTATATATATATATATATATATATAATATATATATATATATATATATATATATACGTATAAACAATTTATTGTATTGGCTTATCTCGTATCTGTTATTTGAAAAATACCCTTTTGTCTTTTATTTCTCTATATTTCCCTAATTTTTTGTCAGCTTCATCAGGAGGCAACTAAAATATGGTTAAAATGGTATAAATATCAGGTGAGAATAAACAATGATTTACTTACAGATTGAGAGTTAAAAATATTTAAAAACTACCATTAATAAAACAGTTAACACCTTCTGTGACTAATTTATTTAAACAATTTACTAACATTAAAATTGTCCAATATAATTTATTAAAAAACCGACAACTATTTTCTAAAGTAAAGATAAGACCAACTGTAAATAAAACTAATGTTATCTACAAACTGCCTTGTTTGGATTGCCAGAGCTGTTTTTTTGTCCAAACTTCTTAATGGCTAAAACACAGGGTCACACAATACAAAAGTAACTACACAAAAGAGAAGAATACATATGCGGCAGTTGACCATTACTTAAAAACTGGGCATAAATTTGACTACTGAAATGTCAGGGTTCTACAGCAAGATAACAATTACAAAAAAAGATTGTTTTTAGAAATGTGTCATATTAATAGAGAAAAATATGCAGTAAATTACAAGGCAGACACGGGACAGTTGAGCAATATCTACTGTAATATTATTAGTATGTTCAAATAATTTTTCTGTTTACAATTATATTTTAAATCACCCTGTATATTTGTAATGTGTAATTTTATTGTGTTTTAATTATTTCTTGGTTGTTTTTGTGTGTTATTTTTTTAATTTAATTACTAGTGACCTAGGTGCTTTTAGCCAATATTGTTAGTACTGTTTTGAATATATTATGTACAAAATATTTAAATATTTTTAACTCTAAATCTGAAAGTAAATCATTATTTATTCTCACCTGATATATAAATTTTAACCATATTTTAGTTGTCTCCTAATGAAGCTGATAAAAAATCAGCGAAATATATAGTAATAAAAGAAAAAAAGGTTTTTTTTTCAAATAACAGATCACTTGTTTTATCTGCTCGTTATGTACACACTGTAATTTTTTGGTCACTGCCTCTCATTCATTCTAGCTACATGACCCACTCAGTTCCATTTTAGCCACGCTAAGGGCTCTATAACATCTGTTTATCTGTGACGTGTGTTCTTATTTCTTCGTTTCTAACCCTGTCTCTGAAAGTCAGTCGAAGTAGCGAGCATTTCATTCTTATTTGGGCTACTTCGATTTTGAATGTTGTAGCCTGGGTTAAGGAAAGAGTTTCTGCGCCGTAAGTCATGACTGGAAGCACACATTGGTTAAACTCCTTCTTTTTCAAATAATTTGGCAGGTTGCTCTTGACGATTCAACATTGTCTTACTACTTAATTAATTTAGATTCGATTCGACATCGTTTCGGTTTAAGCTTTTTTGAAGTCGATTAAAGCTATATGGTTACAAGGTTAAATTTACTACGTTTTTCTGTTAATCAGTTGATTTTGATTTTCTTCTATTGAACGTATTTGGTTAAAACCTTTTACCTTAACTTATTAAGGATATTGGTCTGGATTTCATAGAATATTTAGTAAACTAATGACTCTTTAATTTTAACAGTCGCTTTGGTTGTAGTTTTTAAATGAAGAGGTGACTTTTAGAGTTTTCCATGGGTATGTGATTTTGTATTTTGTGATCTATGTCAGGATGTATAGAAAAGATATAGGAGTAATAAGTGGTCAAAGAGTTATAATATTTGTGTGCTTACTTACTTTATTTTGTATTAACTAATTAATTATTATAAATGAAATAAAACAAGACATCGTTTTAAGTTGACGGTTGACACACCTGTCCTTTATTATTCAATAGGCAATTTCTAGCAAATGCCAACATCCAAATGACATCATCATGACATCTCCCTTCCTAAGATAAGATTTCAACATTTGCTAGAAAGGAACACTTAAAAGAACTTAGAAGCTAATACAATAATAAAACCATATACACCCATACACACATTATATGTACACGTATATATAGTTTATACGCTATAACTAAAGTTTAACCCGAATATACAACTAGGGATGGCGGTTTTTGACAAAATACCGGTTTTCGGTTATACCGGTTTTTTTTTGCTTACGGTTTAACCTGACGGTTATAACCGGCCAAAAAAAACCGGTTTTTGCAGAAACCGGTTTTTCAATTAAATAGATTACAAACTTACTTACAAAATAGATTTTATTCTATTAATTATTATATTTTTTTATTATTCTATTATTATATATTTATTGATTATTATTAAATATAATATTATACTACTACTCAACAGAGAGCGCTGAAATAATTCAGGTTCTATTGTCATTGAATATATTATGAGAGTAGAATATAATATGCAATTATCGTATTCAATTATTGATGCAAATTTAATTTACCATTTAAAAATATAATCCTTTGAAATATCCACCAATTTTCCTCTCCCAAACTCAAAAAATTCCTCAACCATTGCAATGGGATTTAAAAAAATAATATCACCACAAATATTTTACTTAAAAATAAATTGGATAATGCAATTCATCTTTTATTTTTACTACTATCAAAAAAAAATTTATCATGTATTACTTTTAACACGTTTGTATATTTGTGTAATTGGTACATTTCAACTCATTTATTACTTCCTGTCGGTTTAAAAACGTAGGGAAATCCTTGGAGATTCGTCTTCGTAATCAGTAATTCGATATTCATAGTCAGACCATTATTTTTGGTAATCAGCAAAAGCCATTTACCCACTTTCAATGTCAAGAGTCAAGTGTGAAAAATATATGATGTTTCTTATGTAAATATTATGATTTTAAATACCTTTTCAACGAAATATTATCTGATGTGAGTTTGCAATTTTAGTTTGCTTCTGTATTTATAAAATAAAATAAAATTTGAATTATGGTTTTGTTTGAAATATTTACTTGAGAATAATAATTATGACTGGGATCCAAAATAATAAATAACCTAATCACCGTAAAAACCTAATAACCGGTTTTTACTTTAAAAATAAAAAACCGGTTACAACCGGGACAAAAAAACAACCGATAAAACCGGTTATTGCGAAGTAAAAAAACCGGTTTTCGGTTAAAACCGGTAGGTTTTTCCCATCCCTAATACAAGCTAATTACTATTACCAAAATACAAAATACATTGTTTACACATTATAAATTAGGTCTAATAGGAGGTTTAACAATTCGCCCAGATCTTGTTCTATAAGGTGTATGCTCAGGCATTACAGTTGAATTATTTATTTCATGATCTGATAAATCTGTATCAGAGCTGGAATAGTGATTAGAACTTACACTTGAATTTAATGAATTTTCAAAAGTGTCACATGTGTGTGTGTAATATTTGCAGAAGGTGCATTATAATATTGAAACTGATTATAACTACATGAAGCTTC
The DNA here is from genome assembly GCA_918026665.1 of Diabrotica balteata. NCBI lineage: Eukaryota > Metazoa > Arthropoda > Insecta > Coleoptera > Chrysomelidae > Diabrotica > Diabrotica balteata. The sequence continues at coordinate 76,648,883 of OU898278.1, read as the reverse complement.
ACCTGAATTTACATTTTTCGACTCTACTTTTATTAGGTGAGCTCTATTTCTTACTACAATATTATTGGTTCCACATAATCTTATTTTATATGATCTCGGATTAGACAGTTTTTCAACTACTATACCATCTAGCCATTTTTCTTTGCTAAATTCATTAAAATTTTTTACTTTAACTTGATCATTAATTTTTAATACAGGCAATTCTTTAGTATTTTTATCATAATACTTTCGTACATTGTTTTTTACCACTTGTGGTCTCAAATTTGATTTCAACACAGGAAAAGTTGTTCTAATTTTGCGACTATATAGCAATTCAGCAAGACTTGGAACTCTATCTGATATTGGTGTATTCATTAGATCTAGTAGACACAAATAAGGATCTTTATTAGATTTAAATGCCTTTTTTAACATTGACTTTGCAATTTGTACAAATCTTTCTACCTGACCATTGGATTGAGGAAAATGGGGACTAGATGTTTTATGAGAAAACCCCCATTCTGCAGCAAAATGACTGAACTCCATAGAAGAAAAGCAAGGACCGTTATCCGAAAAGACAACTGTAGGGATTCCATACCTGCAAAAAATTTGTTTTAAGAAATGTATTACTCTATTACTAGTTTGTGACGTTAAAGCAGACATTTCCACAAATTTTGAATAATAGTCAACCACTAAGATATAATATTGTGAATTAAAAACAAATAAATCAATTCCGACTTTATCCCAAGGGAGGTCAGGAATGGTGTGAGGCATTAAAGGTTCTTTCTGATTACATTTTCTCTCTGATAGGCAAACATTGCAACACTTCACAACATTTTCTATATCTTGTGACATTCCTGGTCAAAAAAAATATTGCCTAGCTAATAATTTTGTTTTCTGAATTCCTTGGTGTGACATATGTAACTTATCCAGGGTTTCTTCCCTTAGTAGTTTATTATTTTTTACAATTATACCTTGAACTATACTTAGTTCATCTTTAAATGGCAAATATTTTTGAAATTCTTTCTTTATGTATTTACTATCAGGGAATCCCTCTGTAATTAATTTCATGAGTTGTGTTAAATGAGGATCTTCTGCAGTTTGTTTTTGAAACTCTCTAATTTTACAATTTGAAATTGGGAAATTCTCTGTAATGCTCAAAAGTTGTGATTCAATTTCTCTGAATTTATTTTCAAATATTTCATCATATGATTTTGGAAAAGCCCTACTTAAAGCATCAGCAAAAAACATATCCCTACCTTTCTTATAAACAATAGTTAAACTATATGGTTGTAACATGACAAGCATTCTTTGAAGTCTAGCTGGAGCATCTACTAGAGGCTTGTTAAAAACTCCAACAAGAGGCTTGTGATCCGTTTGGATAATCACATCAACACGACCAAAAATATACTGGTGATATTTTAAACATGCATTAACAATAGACAGCATCTCTTTTTCAATTACTGCATAATTCTTCTGAGTTGGTGTAAAAGCCTTTGAGGCATATGCCACAGGTTTATTATTTTGTAGTAACACAGAACCACATCCAAACTGACTGGCATCTGTTGAAATCACTACAGGACATTGTACTGAGTAAAACTGTAGGATAGGTGCTTCAACTAACAGATTTTTTAATTTCTGAAAAGCAGTTTCCTGTTGGTTTTCCCAATAAAATGAAATATTTTTTCTTGTCAGAAGTCTTAATGGCTCTGTAAGCTCAGAAAAGTTAGGTATGAAACGACATAAATAATTTACAACACCTAAGAATCGTTGTACATTTTTTGCAGATCTTGGCCTTTGCATCTTAGTAATAGCTTCAACCTTTTTCCCATCAGGTTCCAGACCCTTTTTAGAATTATTATATCCCATATAATTTACAGAAGCTAACCCGAACTAACATTTATCTCTATTGAATTTTATATTATTTTTTCTAGCAATCTCTAAAACCTGTTTTAATTTTTTATTGTGACCCTCCAGAGTATCAGAATATATTAATAAATCATCAAAATATAACCCTATTTCTACATTTTCAAATAATTGCTGCATTTTCTTTTGAAAAACCTCAGGAGCTGAGGCTATGCCATTTGGCATTCTTAAAAAACAGTATCGACCAAATGGAGTATTAAATGTACATAGTTTACTGCTGTTATCATCTAACTGGATATGCCAAAATCCGTTGCTAAGATCCAACACAGAAAAATAACAAGAACCTTTTAGTCGACTAGAAATATCTTCAAGTGTAGGAATATAAAAATGCTCTCGCTTAATAGCATTGTTAAGATCCTTAGGATCCATACAAATTCTTATATCATTATTACCTTTTTTATTAACTATTACAAGAGAATTTACCCAATCTGTTGGTTCTGTCACTTTTCTTATTATTTTATGTCTTTCCAGCTCCTTCAGTTTCTCCATCAGTTTGTCATGCATGGCAAATGGTACCTTTCTAGGTGGATGTACTCTGGGGGCTACTTTCTCATTAATTTTTATGGTATGTTTACCTTTCAAACATCCTACACCCCTAAAAGCATCATTATATTCATGAATTATTTGATTAATACTATCAGTATCCTTGTGTAAATTATCATTTATTACATTTATATTATTTTTTTGAATTAAATTTAACATTATACAGCCATCAAGGCCAAGTATTGCATCATTATGTGTTTTAACAATATAAAATTTCAATTTAGCTATATTTTCTTTATTTTTACATTGCCTTACTTTTAAATATACACTTCCTATTGAATTTATTATTTTTCCATTATAATCAGTAATTTTATTGGTGCTACTAGAAAGTTCAGAAGTTTGAATATTTAATTTTTTAAAATAATTGTATGGCAAAACACAACAGTCTGCTCCTGAATCTAATCTAAAGGATACAATTATTTTATTATTTATAAAACAGTCTTCATACCACTTTTCTGAAGACTTTTCATTTATATTATTTAGAAAAATTTTATCTGGCGAAAAATCATAATCTGAATCAGTATCACTTTGATGGACATTTACATTAGGGATTCTATTTTTATAACCATTAGCATTACAAACTTTTGCAAAATGGTTAAATTTATTACAAATTGTACACCGTAATCCATAAGCAGGACACTTGTTTAACTTATGCTTAGAACCACACTTATAACAGTTTTTTATAAAATTATTACTTATCTTTTGATTTCCTGACATCTGGGGATGATTTCGGTAATACTGACCACAATCAGATGTACATTGAGGAACAGGTTTAAGCTGCTGGCTTCTATTTGATTGATGTTTTTTCTGCTTTTGTATCTCTAGAACTTCTAACGATTGGCTACTATTGGCTCCGCTAATAACACTCAACTGTCTGCTGCCACCTCAGCAGCTCTGCATATTTCTAATCCACGGCTCAGTGTTAAACCTTGTTCTCGTAACAATCTATTCTTTAATGAAACATCTGAGATTCCAAGGATTAGACGATCACGTATTAAACTGTCAGTTACAGTGTCGAATTCACAGGTACTTGCAAGCTGTCTCAGTTCTGTTACATATGAGTCGTATGTCTCTAGCCCTATCTTGTCTCGAGTGAAAAATAAGTATCGTTCATATGTGATATTTTTGGAAGGTGTAAAGTACTCTTTAAACTTTATTAGAATAACTTTACAAGAAGTTTTACTTTCATCTGAAGACCACTCGAAATTGTTATAAATACGAAGAGCCCGGTCTCCAATTCGATTCAACAGCACGCTGCCTTGCAAACTGTCGTTCTCCTCATTAAGCTTGCTGGCTTCCAAAAATATTTTAAATTTTTGTTCGAAAAAGCTCCAATTATCTGCCATATTACCATCAAAACAAAGTTCTGTTACTGGAACAACGTGCTCGTTCATTTTGGAGGTTAAGTGAAATTACAATTACATAACAATTTTCAAAATATTACTTATCAATTCTCCTTAGGGTGCGAAGATATCGAAATATGACTGCGCCATATAATATTTGTGTGCTTACTTACTTTATTTTGTATTAACTAATTAATTATTATAAATGAAATAAAACAAGACATCGTTTTAAGTTGACGGTTGACACACCTGTCCTTTATTATTCAATAGGCAATTTCTAGCAAATGCCAACATCCAAATGACATTATCATGACAAGAGTCTCGGCATATTTAACTAAATTGTTTCATATTCACATAAATTATCTATTTTTCATTTCTCTTTAGCTCTAAAATACTTTTTAAGTTTAAGTTCCTAATTTTAATTTAAATAAAAAACATATTGACTGTGTAAAGAAATCACTTTAATTTTTTTCCGATAGGTATATAATGTATATAGTACGATGTAGTTCACCGATTAAGACAACAAACAACTTACAGTGTGCGAATGCGCTCCAACCAGGCACACACCCATTAAGTGCTAAATTTCAATTTTAAATGCATTAGAGATTGTAAAAAGTGTTCATGTCGATCTATGTGTACGGTATGAGCTATTACTTTGTGGGTGGAAAAATGATTTATGTCTTGCAGATGTGCATTTTATAATGTTTCTACCAATACGAGGTGTGATAGAAGACTTGTTTAGAATGTTTTAGAACCTATATGACCCATAAAAATTTTATTATCTATATAAATATTTTGAATATAATTCCCCAAGTTTACTTTATATATGCAATGCTAAAGTTAAAGGAACATATTATTATCGTTCACTTCATTCAACAAAAAAACTTTGATTCGCATGGATATCACAACTGTAACAGATATCACCGTCGCAAAAATTTAATATGAATTTGGAACACGTTTTGTATTATGAAACCGCAATATGGGTTCTGTCATGTAATATTAATCCAGTAAATAAAAGAGTTTGTTAAAACATGTCGATACTATTTGTTCATTCAGCCATTAAAGAAAAATATTATTCAACTAAATATATTTTCTATGACTAGTTGGTGACGTTTTTTCTATTACTCCGACAAAACGCGTTACTCTTATAATAGATTTTAATAGGAAGATAGGAAGAGAAGAAGTGTTTTTACCCAAATTTAATAAACAAATTGTTACCAATTAGAGAAGAAACTGTTGCTAATGCAAATAAAGAGAGCTACTTGTTGCAAATGAAAGGGAAAACTGAAATGGTGAAGCTAATATTAGAAAATTAAATAAAATGAATAGTTAAATAGAATTTAAAATTAATTAATAATTATTTAAAGAAAAGGGTTAAATAACCAGGAATGTAACCAATATAAAAGAAAATATACCATTTACTGGGCACTACAATGGAATAGGCTTAGCTCAAGCGAATGAGAGTTCTCAGAGAGGAGGTTGGCACGTTTGCTTGCCTGTAGTAACTAAGGTTCAATCAGATCAATCCTAGGATGATCTTGGGATGGGCGCCAGGGTGAATTTAGAATATCACTCCAATTTGGGATATATGTAGTTATATCATCATCATCAGTGGTGCTACAGCTCTAGTTGAGCCTTGACCTTCCCAGTCTATTTCGCCAGTCGTTTCTGTTCATCGCCAACCGTTGCCAATTTGCCGCGCCGATCTTCCTTGCGTCCTCGTCCACACCGTCCCTCCATCTCAGTCGTGGTCTGCCTCTACTCCTATTTCCCACTGGGACCGATAATAGAGTTCGTCTGGGTGGGTAATTTTCATTTGCTCTTGACAAATGTCCAGCCCATCTAAGCCTACCTATTTTTATGAAGGATATTACATCTCTACCATTTACTATTTTTTTATACTTCTCGTACAATTCGAAATTATATCGCCTTCTCCAAATACCATTCTCACAGAATGCGCCCATTATTCTTCTTAGTATCTTCCTTTCGAAGACGAGCAGAAGATTTGCGTCTGTTTTGGAGATGGTCCATGTTTCCGACCCATATGTCAGCACTGGTAGGATGAGTGTTCGATATATTATTAGTTTGGTTTTCTGGCTTAAATTTCTGTTTTTTAGCTGCTTGCTTAGTCCAAAATAACATTTTTTTGCTAGCAGTACCCTCCGTTTAACTTCTTCAGATGTTTCATTATCGTTTGTTATGAGAGAACCCAAATATGTAAACTTATTTACTACCTCAAAATTATATTGGTCTATACTGAAGTTTTGTTCGACGTTTCTAGCTCTATCTCTGTTATTTGGAATAGATGCTAACATTTTGGTTTTTTCCTCGTTTATATTAAGGCCCATATTTTGTGCGGCTGTCAAGAAGGCGGAAGTCATCTCTTTAAGTCCTCGTGTAGTACGTGCAATCAAATCCAGATGGTCAGCGTAAGCCATAATCTGCGTTGATTTATTAAAGATTGTTCCCCTATTGTGTAACTCGGCATCTCTTATAGTCTTTTCTAACGCTATATTAAAGAGAAGGCACGCCAGCGCGTCTCCCTGCCGTAATCCTGCATATGTTTCAAACGCTTGTGACATATCGCCTTGTATTTGCACCCTGCAGATCACTTTACTCATAGTTGTTTTTTCGAGCCTTATTAATTTATGGGGAATGTTAAGTTCATTCATGGCTTCGTATAATTTACCTCTTAGGACGCTATCATACGCTGACTTAAAGTCCACAAAGAGATGGAACGTGTCAATATTAAATTCATTGGTTTTTTCTAAGATTTGACGTAGCACAAAAATCTGGTCGATTGTTGACCTACCTGGCCTAAAACCGCTTTGATACTCACCAAGGATTTCTTCCACGTACGTACTTAAACGGCTGTACAGGGTATTGGAGAATATTTTATACATTGTATTCAGAAGAGTTATACCCCTATAATTTTTACATTCCAACAAATCTCCCTTTTTGTGTAGTGGACATATGATTCCAGTGCACCATTCCTCTGGCATTTGTTCTTCTTCCCAGACTTTGACTATTATGTTGTGAATTTGGTGTATAATGCTGTTACCTCCATGTTTGATGAGCTCTGCGGGGATACAATCCACTCCTGGGGACTTGCTATTTTTGAGTCGTGTGATTGCGTCTTTCACTTCAAATGTTGAAGGAGGTTCTACGTGAGGATGTCTTGGTCTTTGGGGTGACACATCATTTTCCACTTCGGTACCAAGTAGTTCTTTGAAGTGCTCAACCCATCTGCTTTGTACTGCGTCAGCGGTACTGACTATATGTCCATTTTTGTCTCTACACATCGTCAGCCGTGGTTTAAATTCTTTTCTTGTCTTATTTAGGATATTATAGAACTTTCTAGTTTCATTGTGCCCCTTTAATAATTGAAGCACTTGCATAATCTGGTTTTCGAAGGTCCGCTTTTTCCTTCGATGTATGCGTTTTTCCTCCTTCCTAAGATCTTTGTACATTTGCTCCGTATCCCGTGTTCTTCTTTGTTGCATAAGTTTATATACATAATTTTTTCTTTTAGTGATATCTTCACATTCATCGTCGAACCAACTGTTGCGTGGAGTGGATTCTTCTGATCCTAGGACGTTGTTTGTCGCTTCCTTAATTGTTCTTCTGCATATATCCCATTGCTCGCTAGCTGTTAAATTCTCATCTGTTGTGCTTTCATGTTCAAGGTAATTTTGATACCTTTCTAGTGCACGGGGCTCTTTCAAGAGTTTTAAATTGTAGCGAGTACTTTTCTTACCCTTTTCTTTTTTTGCATTTGAGATTCTTGCTCTTATTTTTGCGCCTACTAAGAAGTGGTCTGAATCTATATTAGCTCCACGATAAGTACGTACATCAATTAAATTAGAGAAGTGCCTGGTTTCTATTAGGATATGATCTATTTGATTTTTGGTTGTACCATCAGGCGACGTCCATGTTACTTTATGGATATTCTTATGGGGGAAGTAGGTACTTCCAACGACCATGCCCTTGGATGCTGCAAATCCTATTGTTCTATTTCCATTGTCGTTGGTGACGTCATGAGCGCTGAATTTTCCGATGTATGGACTATATATATTTTCTTTCCCTATTTTTGCATTAAGATCTCTAATTATGATCTTGATGTCGTATCTGTGTAAACAAATAAAAATCTGAAATGCTTTAAACACTATATATTATAATCCCACTATCTCAACCCTATACTTATATACATTAACTAATTATTAAAATATATCCCCCAAAAATATATATTTACAAATGAAAAACAGTGACTGAAAATATGACCCCAAAATATAAATATATACACAAGTTGATCTGAATAGTCCTCTAACAAGGAGAGAAAAAAAAGTAAGTTTATAATATTTAAACAGCTCACATGGAGTCAATAGTAATCTAAATATAGAATAATTAAATAATTAAACAGTTACAATAGGGCAGTTTAAAAATCTGAGACAAGTCAGTTAAGATAACTGAACAATACATGCATCAATTAAGTATGTGAAAGTACATAAAAATGACCATAAATTGGATAATATATCCTGACAACTTCAAGTGTAATATAAAATGTTAATAACTAAATAAATTTAAAGTAAATATAGAATAGATTTAAGCAAGTAAAAGGATTCAAAATAAAAATTGAGGGTACTAACCAGATATTGTGCACAATGTTGTTTAGTAAGCCCACTTAGGCTGACGGCCTAAGTATCCAAGATACATATATATTATAAAAAAAAAACAATTGCGATTTAAAATATTAAGTTTTATCAAAAAAAAAAAAAATAAATGTCTTCAAGAACCCTTTTAATGGAAAGGGAGTTCCTTAATCCGCTGTCCTGGTAGTGGATGGCTGTAGGCTGGATCAACCTATGTGCCTGATAAAAGCCTTGGACTATTCGACCAACCAGAAAATAAAACTAAAAAAAATTCTTCCCCAAATAAAAGTATTTCTTCCAGTTCATCAAATTCCAGTATGTATAATTCTTCCCCAGATAAAAGTATCTTCTTCCCCATAAGGTTGATCTGCACCCCCCAAAAGATAAATTCCAAATTCAAAAAATTTGAAAAAATTTGAGAAGGTGTATGAGATGACTAGAAGTATCTTGACAACTTTTAAGCAAACTTCATGTTTTCGTTTTAAAAAAAACTGAAAAAAAACTACTTTTTTCCAAGTATAAAGCGGGAAAACCAGACATATAATTTTGTTAATTTTTTTACAGCATCAAGATATAATTATAAGAAATTCTTGGGAATTTTTTGAAAATTTTTGAATTTACAGTTTGGTTCCAATAGGAAAAAATAATATGTTTCTGCTTATAATAAAGCTTCCGGTAAGAAACCAAAAAATGTTTTAATAAGAACATATATAAAACTGTAAAAGTGGAAAATATTTGAAATAAAACATTAAATATTTTTTCCTAAACATATGAAAAATTTCGTTAAACAAGAATTATGTCTTGAACCGCCGCCTTCAAATGTGTAATATAGGGAGATGGCTCCATCTGAAACAGTGGTAGTATTTATCATCGATAGATAGCATTACGTTCGGCTTCGAAACGCTTCAAACGAAACGACTTAGTAACAGGGTTGCCATATCAATTACTTTGTACAACAATTTGGCAGAATATAACAAAACTTAGTAGGAATATTATCGGTTTGAATTTTGAACTGGTCATGCTGAAACTTACAGAGTTATGCGCTGGATCAACCTATGTGCCTGATAAAAGCCTTGGACTATTCGACCAACCAGAAAATAAAACTAAAAAAAATTCTTCCCCAAATAAAAGTATTTCTTCCAGTTCATCAAATTCCAGTATGTATAATTCTTCCCCAGATAAAAGTATCTTCTTCCCCATAAGGTTGATCTGCACCCCCCAAAAGATAAATTCCAAATTCAAAAAATTTGAAAAAATTTGAGAAGGTGTATGAGATGACTAGAAGTATCTTGACAACTTTTAAGCAAACTTCATGTTTTCGTTTTAAAAAAAAACTGAAAAAAACTACTTTTTTCCAAGTATAAAGCGGGAAAACCAGACATATAATTTTGTTAATTTTTTTACAGCATCAAGATATAATTATAAGAAATTCTTGGGAATTTTTTGAAAATTTTTGAATTTACAGTTTTGTTCCAATAGGAAAAAATAATATGTTTCTGCTTATAATAAAGCTTCCGGTAAGAAACCAAAAAATGTTTTAATAAGAACATATATAAAACTGTAAAAGTGGAAAATATTTGAAATAAAACATTAAATATTTTTTCTAAACATATGAAAAATTTCGTTAAACAAGAATTATGTCTTGAACCGCCGCCTTCAAATGTGTAATATAGGGAGATGGCTCCATCTGAAACAGTGGTAGTATTTATCATCGATAGATAGCATTACGTTCGGCTTCGAAACGCTTCAAACGAAACGACTTAGTAACAGGGTTGCCATATCAATTACTTTGTACAACAATTTGGCAGAATATAACAAAACTTAGTAGGAATATTATCGGTTTGAATTTTGAACTGGTCATGCTGAAACTTACAGAGTTATAGAATTGTAGATACTGCAACTTTTATTTTGAAAGTACGATATCATAAAATTTATACTCTATAAGTATTATATCTACAAAAAACTTATTTAGTTTTATAAATCTATTTAGGCGTTTTTATTAAATTATTTTAGTATTTATAAACAATAGTGTTCCTTGCATAACGGCCATTAAAGGTTAAATTTGCAGATAATGATAGTCCATTATTTATGTTGCGCAATAATATGAGGTTGTTAGGAACCAAATTTTCTAGAATTCAATTGAAGGATGACTTAACTAAATATCAAATAAACTATTTGAATAAAGTGCGAGAGGAACTGGAAAAACGTAATCTACTTAACAAGGAACTAAGAATAAAGTATATTAATAAAGTTCCAACTATTATTAGTACTAACCAACAAAATGCCACAAAAAAAAAACAAATAGAGTTGACAACAATAAATATTTTTTAGACTAAGATTGCTTCTGACTTACTTTTGAAGTTTTCTGACTTTTTGTCATTTACATCTTCTAATTCCCATATACATATTTTTGGGATGGAGTTCCTCTGAAATCGGTAAGGGAAGTTAATAATTTTAGTGTTACAGTCAACCAAACAATAAGTTAGTCTACTCAAACACCAAAAGTAGTTAGTAATGCGAACTCTGCTTTATTATTTATCACAAAAGCTTTTCATAGAATATCTCCAGACTTGTTTTTGAAATTCTACAAAAGTTATGTCAGACCTCACCTAGAATTTGCAGTGTCAGTTTGGTCACCTCATTTACAAAAAGACATTAATTTATTAGAAGAAGTACAACTAAGAGGGACCTAGTTACCTTTTAATAATGGAAGATTAGACTATGAAACCCGACTAAGAAAGCTCAAGTTGTCTTCATTAACTCTTAGACGAGAAAGATATGATGTCATATCTACTCATAGAATTCTTAGTGAGGATTTTTGGAGGGGTGTGGTAGACTAAGAGGTCATAACTATAAATTGAAAAAGAAGTATTTTAAAACCACACAGTCGAGTGAGTAGTCTGCTTCGTGTATTCGTAGCGAACGGTTGTATACGTGTTTTCTCGTTTTTAGGTTCCCGTCTCGTCCTACAGCAAAGGATCAGTTGACAGCCATAGGCATTGTCTACAAGCTGATCGCTTGGGCGGACGCACACCTGGAGATAAGAGAACAAAGAAGGCGATAAGAGCGACAACAATAGAACAATAGGACCATTGTCCATTGTTCTATTCCCATTGTTTAACTTCAACGGTTTTTCTGAAAACCGTTGGGGCTCATAGAGCTGTTATTGTGTTGGTTGGGTGCTCCCGTCTACTGTTTCGGAGATTCTGTTGGTCACGGTGAAGGCTAGGTGGATGGTAGTGTAAGAGCCATCCGCGGCCGTAGCCGGGGCTTTCAGCCTCCGTTAGGGTGATAGGACGACCAGTCCGGCATTATAGCGGTTCCTTGAATTTATTTTTAGGTAAATTTTTAGGTTTAAGAGGAAAAAAAAAGAAAATAAATAAGTCAGTCGTGATCTATAGGTGCTGCAAATTTTCATCTGGGGCAGTTCGTCCTACACATTCTACTAGTTAACTAGTAACTGGTGAAAGCACAGTAGGTGGTTGCCGTAAGAAAGGCCACCTGCGTACGCTGTAGCCGGTTCTCTGTGTTTACTAACTGAGTGTCGACTAGCTGGCCTGGTGTTAAGAGTGGTACTTGGGTCACGAACTGACTCCTGCGAAATTCCATATAGTTACTAATTTGTAATTAGTAACTTGAGGAAAAGTTAATAGGAAGTCAAATTAGTGTCCATATATAAGTCAGTGGTATACAAGGAAGCGCATCAGGGGACCGACAGCTCATTTTATTGTAAGTCTAGTCCGGCGACCCGCCATCCTATACATTGCACAGCGTATAGGAAAAAGGGTGTCTTCTGGGCGTACGCCTAGCCAACCACTGCTGAAATGCCGCGCTCGACCCGCTCAAATAGGTCAAAGCCACGTCCCGCCGAACCACCTGATCCTCCTCCCGCACACAACAATTCGATTACTTCAAACACCAGCAATGACTTAACACACGCTATCACACCTGACTTTCCACCATTACCTCAAAAACCACTTTCACCTATCCCTATCTCACCTAATCAATACATACTACCGTCTCCTCTTACCTACAATATCCCTACACTTCACATTCCTGAAACCAACGTCACCACTCCGAAGATGAACGTCGCCACCGACAGTTTCGTCGAGGACCTGGTGACTACATTACCCATCGACCAAATCGACCGGTTGATCGCGCGTCTGCAGCTGTCCCGGTCTTCACTTATCGCCAATCCTTCTACTTCAACAAATACCCTAGCACACCAACACCAACAAACATCCACCACACATACCACCAATATACTAACTACACCTACACCACAACCTACACCACAACCTACACCTCAAATTAGTATACATACAAACACATCCATCCCTCAACAAATCCCTTCCTACGCTACTGCAGCGAACTCTCCGAAACCACAACTTCCTCAACCAACTTCCCAACAACCCAAACATTTTAACTATCTCATTTCCAATATCCCTCTGGAAAAATCCACACAACGTGATTTTTTCAGAATCATAAATACCAGAGAATTACTCCTTAACCAAATCACCACTATAAAAGTTCTACCCACCGGTACCGCTCACCTTACCACACCTCACCCGATAAATCACGTCGATGTCCAACGGCGACTCCGTGATGCTGTCGGGGATCCTAAAATCCAAATCTCTCCGAAGCACAATTCGAACCCATCAACCTCAAAAAATCCCACTACCCGTACCCACAATCCTGGTTATATGGTGGTCGTCAAAGGAGTTGACAGAATATACTCTGACGCCGAACTAACCATCCTTTTCACTAATTTAAACATCCCTGTCATACGTCTCTGGCGCATCATCTCCAGAGAGAATAAACCCACTACCTATGTAAAATTAATCACCTCAAGTGAATCCAAATACACGGAGATGCTCGCCAGGGGCGTGTACTTTGACGGCCTCCGTATGACTGTGGAACTTCCCTTTAATTCCAATCCTGTTCCTCCTGTACCCAAGTATTGCGCCAAATGCAGTGCTAACGGGCATACCATTGCGGAGTGCCCGCAAAAACAGTATAGGTGCCCTACTTGTGGTCAAGATCACAAATCCTCTTCCTGCTCTACCCCACAAGCCCCTAAATGCCCTAACTGTGGTGGTGAGCATGCGGCTTATTCAGCCAAATGCCCGCTCAGAAGGGAAATTCCTAAAACCCCGCAAGAAACACAACCCATAACTACAGACAAACGTGACCCACCTTACGAACTGTCTTCGGACATGAAGGCAGTGATGGAATTTACTTCCCTCATCCTTATAAACCTACTTCCAGATAGGCGTCAGCTTATCCTGGATATTACAAACCGCATCTCCACTCTGATGTTCGGCCACAAGAGTACTCTTGTGGCTCATAACAACAGAGCTTCCATCTCCTTCCTGCCCCTCTAATGGACAGTTCAATAGGTGCTGTTAACTGCCAGGGTGTTCGGAATAGGCGACCCCTTATTAAACATATCCTTCAACATCATAATATCCAAATCCTAGCCCTCACCGACACCCTCTCAAAAACTGATCCAACTTTCCCGGTTACTGCACGGTACACCGTCCTAAATGCCAAATATCTCGCGGTATTGGCTTCCTTATTAAATACGGTATCCCCTTTTCCCCTCATGTTACACCTATGCACCTTAACCTCAATGATGTTGACTTCCTGGCAGTGGACATTCACCTAGACAATAACACGACAATTACAATAGTCTCTTATTACAAACATCCTCATCAGGACATGTCCGAGATTTTGTTCGATTATGTCTCCAGCCTCAATAAGGCTATTATTCTCGGCGATTTCAACGCCAGACACGTTCAATTTGGCGACACCGCCACAAATAATGCAGGTAACGACTTCTCGGATATGCTCATTAATCTCCCTATTCATCGTATCCGTAATCGTGCGCCGACTTTTGTGGGTCACCAGGGCATGTCGATAGTCGATCATATTGTATGTACGTATGATGTGATCGATCTGTTAGGTGACGAATGCTTTCTCGGTGACTCCATCACGTCGGATCACTTACCTCTACTGGTTAAAGAACAGATATTTACACCCACCCCTCCTGCACCACCCAAAGTAATAAGAGACTATAGACACGCTGACTGGGACCGATACAGAGCCTTTCTGTCAAATAATATTCCTGAGTTAGGCAACTTAGCACACACAGATGATATCGATTTAGGTATCACGGCCATCTCAAATCTGATAAATCAAGCAATTGATATATCAGTCCCTAATAAGGTTATCAACCCTAATAGGCCTCCTTTACCGCAATACATAATCAATAATATCAAACACAAGAGACGACTCCTACGTCAGTTTCAACGCACTCGAAATCCCCTTATCAAAGCAGAATATAACCGCATGTCAGCGGTGATCAAACTACAGGTGAAAGAGATGCAAGTCAGACAATGGCGGGCAGCCACCTCTAGTCTTGATTTCCGTGACGGTGGTAAGTTCTGGCATAAATTCAAGTGCCTAACTAAACAAAAAACCAATAATCCTTCTCACATTATTGTGAACAATCAAATCATTAATACACATCAACAAAAGGCCGAAGCCTTTAAAAACCATTTACAAAACACATTAATCACACCTAATAATCCTAGATTTGACCACGCCTTCCTGACTAAGACTGAAAGAGATGTAAACAGACTACTCGGCGCCCCTTTCGATCCTCAGGTGCCGCATGACCATCCCATCATGGCACCTGTGGATCAACAAACTTTCAAAAATTTTTGTCATATCGGCAAATCGAATTCACCGGGTCCTGACAACATTGCCAGGAGCTGCGTGAAACAATTTCCTCCGAGTGTCTACCTCTATTTAACAAATATCGTCAATGCCACTCTCAAACTCTGCTATTTCCCTTCTCAATGGAAAGTAGCAAATACAATTATGCTCCTTAAAAAGGGCAAACCCCGCACAGATCCTAACTCTTATCGGCCGATTTCACTCACAAATGTTTTAGCAAAAGTCTTTGAGAGGATCCTAAAAGAAAGACTCATTGACTTCACCAACGAACACAACATCATTCCCTCTTTTCAATTCGGCTTTAGAGAAGGGTGCTCTACTAATACGGCATTGACTGAGATTGTCACACACATCACTCAAAGTCTGAACGACAGCAAACTCGCATTAGGTATTTTCCTCGATGTTCAAAAAGCCTTCGATCAAGTCTGGCATGTGGGACTGATCAAGAAACTATTGAACATTGGACTACCAATTCCTTTCGTCAGACTAATCCAATCATACGTCTCTGAACGTCTGGTCCGTGTTAAGGAACGTGGTTATTTCTCCGATTCCTTTACTCCAACAGCCGGAGTACCTCAAGGCTCCGTACTGGCACCCATACTTTACATAATATACAACAGCGACTTCCCCAATACTACTCGTAACAGAACCACCACTCTACTTTACGCAGATGATACTGCTCTGGTTACTACAGCAACGAACGTTGATTCTGTTCTCAGGAATGCTCAAAATCACCTTAGACTAGTCGAAAACTGGTGCAGGCGATGGAGAGTGTCCCTGAATCCGAACAAAACTCAAACGATTCTTTTCAGACACCCTAAACACAGCGTACGCGCGGCCTCCTTTAACGAAAGAAACTATCTCACGCTATGGGGAGATCAACTCCAACTCCGTGATCAGGTCGAATACCTCGGTGTGAAGTTTACACAAACTTTGAACTGGAGGGCCGACTTGAGCTCAGCCTGTGCTAAGGCTAGGAGCAGATTGAGTCTCCTCAATAGTTTGAGATGTAATTTCGGGGCCACGCACTCTAGAACATTAATTTTCACATACAAAACTTTTATTAGACCTATTTTTGAATACCGATCAAACATTTATAATACAATACCAAAACCAGTCAAAGAAAACCTATTAAGCCTAGAGCGGAGGATTCTGCGTAGAGTGAATGGCAAACGCAACGACTACCCTTCAGCCCTCATTCATCAACTATCTAATATCCAGCCCATAAATGAGAGACTACACTCTCTGAGCAGAAGTTATACTACACGCACTATCCGGAGCCAAAACCTCAGAGCTCAACGCATCCTAAAAACTGTCTGCTCTTCCCGCGGCAATGTATTCACCAGACATCCTAAACCCAAAATCCCACACCTACCCGCAATTCTACTGGAACTCGCCAGTAACGAACTCCCTGATGAATACATTGACATACAGGAGGCAACTCCCCTCTATTTTCGTCGCATTCCAAGCTAAATTGCTCACTTCGAGCTTGCCTAGACAGGGGGGGATCGGTTTTCTGCGGTTTCCCGATCCCACTTGCAAATGATACCTGTCTATTTTGAGGATACAGCCGCAGCTGCCCTCACGCGTCGCGATAACACATTTAACACATTTACTATTTAACATATTAATGCATGTATTTATACATATATTAATATTGCATTCTGTACATATATTAATTTAACATCCACTAACTATCACTAATATATTTTTTAGAAAACAATTCTGAAAAGAACCGACCACTACCTTTCTCCACTGATTGCCCTGGCTACACCCACCAGTGGACCACGAAGCAAAGAACCAGAAGCCAAACACCAACAACCCAAGAACCACATCCTGAAGAGGCAAAAGCCTATAACAGGATGCCAAAACCCCAAAACAAAGAAGTACCATACCAAAAAACAGAGAGAACCAACGCAACAATGAAGTGTTTAAAACCACCTTAAGGCAAAACTTTTTAGTTAACCGGGTTTTTGATAAATTAAACGGTTTAAGTGATGACATAGTAGAAGCTACTAGTTTAAATAGTTTTAAAAACAAGTTTGACGAAAACAAACAAAATATTGTACCTAGTCTTATGTTAATTATATTGGTTGTATTTTTTTTCTTTTGGAAACTTATGTATACTTGGTAATATTTGTATTTTTGTAATTTGCTATTGCCAGAACTTTTTGTAAGTACTAATTCTTTTAAAAATTATTTTTATTTTTACTTTGTGAGAACATTTGATTTATATTATATTATTTAGTTTAGTACATACAAATATTTTGTAATTTAGGCCAAATAAGTTCTGCTTTGGCTCGATATCATTATATAATAATAATAATACTCATAGAACCTCAAAAGAAAGGATGCGCTAAGGGCTCCATGGGTTGCAAAAAACAACTTATTATCGACTTAGTCATTTCTAACCAGGCATACACCAAAAAAAGGAACCTCTTCACTGCGTTTATTGACTATAAGAAAGCCTTTGGCTCAGTGCCGCATGAATGGCTGGCAGATATATTAAGAATACATAAAGTCGATGATAATATAGTGACCTTCTTAAGACATATAATGACAGCTTGGAAGACTAAAATTCACCTCCAAGTACCTGGTGAAAACAATATTGAAACGGAAAATATCGCAATTAACCGCGGCCTATTCCAAGGAGACTCGCTAAGTCCCTTGTGGTTCTGTCTAGCGATGAACCCACTCTCCCAGCTATTGAACTCCACTGACTCAGGTTTTAGCTTTAAAAACAACAACACTGTAGTGGCGAAGCTTAATCATCTGTTGTATATGGATGATTTGAAACTAATGGCTTCCAATCGAAACCACTTAGATCAAATGCTAAAAACTGTAGAATATTTTTCAAATGATATCAGTATGTACCTTGGGTTAGACAAATGTCATGTACTAAATATAGTCAAGGGAAAGGTTAGGTAAAAACTGTAGAACATTTTTCAAATAATATCAGTATGCACTTTGGGTTAGACAAATGTCGTGTACTAAATATAGTCAAGGGAAACATTCAGCCCGGCGGATCCGATATGCAAAATGGCCAATAGATCGAGGCTATAGGCGAAAATTACATGTATAAATATCTAGGAGTAAAGCAAGCGCGGAAAATTGACCATAAACGAATAAAAATCGAATTAACATCAGAGTTCATAAGAAGGGTAAAACAGCTACTCCGCTCACATCTTAATAGTACAAATTTGTTTAAGGCATTAAACACCTACGCATTTCTCGCGCTTAGCTACTCATTTGGGATTATTAAATGGACTAAAACGGATATAGAAACTCTTCAGAGAAAAGTACGAACACACCTCACAAAGGCACAAGAACACCATCTTCGAAGTGCAGTAGAAAGAACGACATTACCGCAATATTTAGGAGGACGAGGACTTATTGATATAAGCGATCAATTGGATAAACAGATTATTAATTTAAAAACTTATTTTCAGGTGCAGGTGGAGACATCTACTACTCTTCATCGCGCGATTTGCGCAGTAGATGACACCACACCGATCAACCTGAGCGAGCAAGAAATGCGCATAAACCATCTTACTAAGAACGAAAATATGCGCATCTGGATGGTGTACCTCTACACGGGCGACATCCGAATGAAGTCAGTCAAGACTATGTTGACAATATAGCGTCGAACTATTGGCTGACATCAGGAAAGATGTTTCCTGAAACAGAAGGTTCATTACTCGCCATTCAGGATCAGGTTATACCAACCAAAAATTATCTGAAATATATCGTCAAAGACCCTCAGGTTCAAAACGACAAATGCCGATATGGATGTCAAGCCCAAGAAACTATCCAACATCTTACCGAAAGCTGCCAGGCATTTGCTTCAACTAAATATAAGGAACGGCATGACTCAGTAGTCAGTAGGGAAGATCCCCCATCAAGAGATAGCTTTTAAACTGGGACTTCTACAAACAAACCATCTCCCATATTATCAATACGTTCCTGAGAGTATGCTTGAGAATGACAACTAAAAGCTATACTGGGATCGCACTGTACTCACAGACCAAACTGTAGCACATAATAGACCAGATCTTGTGCTAGTTAATAAACTAACAAGACAAACAAGTTAATAATCTGCGTGTTAAGTACAACGAAAAGATCTTCAAGTACAGAGATCTGGAAATACAAATAAGAAGACAATGGAGAATTGAAAGTACCCAGACGATACCTATTATTCTTTCTACCACTGGAGTCATTCCGAAGAACCTCCTAGAAAACATAAAAAAGCTGGGTCTAAATGAAAATCTATATAATGTCATACAGAAAGCTGTGCTACTTTCGACGTCCAGATGCGTGCGAAAATTTTTAGGAGATACACCGACGTACCAAGTCACCTAGGACTCGATAACATGGAAAGAGTCCCACCAGAGCTCAATCCTTTTAATACCGTAGGTATAAGGCCGTACATAAAGCTGTACTCCTCGCGACGTCCAGATGTGTACGAAAATTTTTGTGAGATACTCCAGCATACCAAGTCACCTAGGGCTCAATAACGCAGAAAGAGTCCTACCAGAGCTTAATCCTTTTGATACCTTAGGTATCTGGGATGGGTGAATTTTCCTCTTACAGGGAGTGTGAGCCGTATGGCTAAATCTGGATAATATTCAAAGGCAAACTTATTTCCAAGCACATAGTAAAAGCAATAAACAAATACGCAATAATACCTTTCACATAGTCCTCATTTGGTGTTATAAAATTGTCGAATACGGAAACTGAAGAACTAAACAGACCAAATAGAACCGTAATAACTAAATACGCATCAACCACTCCAAATCATACATCCAACGTATGACCACAACGCACACAAGGCGGGAGAAGAACGGGGTGTTTTGGAAATATCACCCACTACTTAAAAATAAAAAAAGCAACGACAAAATTACATAGAGCAGCAATTAAACCGAGGATAGCATAAGGAGCGGAAGTAATGTGTCTTACGAAAAAAGATGAAGAAAAAGTAAGAATTATTAAAAGAAAAATTATAAGAATAATCAGACCAATAAAGCCAGAACAATGAAGCATGAAATAAGAAATATAAATATAAACGAAGAAGAAGACATAGTAAAATTTATTAATCCATAAAGACATAATAGTAATATACCTATGTATAATATTAAACAGATTTAAATAACATTTTTGTCAATTCCCACTAACATATTACATAATCATAATACCAGATCATTTTTTAATTTTTAACTATCAACAAAAATGTAATATAATATGATGTACGAATTTAATGGTAATACTATACTCATAAAGAAAGCCGCAACATACATAATTTCTTTGTCGGTAAAATTGTTTAGATAATGAATGAATTTGGTATATTATATTCTGACTGACACAGCAGAACAGTAAAGTATTACACATAAAGATGTTGTTATAAGATATCTTTGCTTAGTTGGTCTACTAGTAACAATATAAGTTATAGCATATTTGATTAAATTACTGTCTACACAACTTGGCAACTCAGCCAATTGATATAATGACAGAAAACTGCAATTTATGTTAGGATTTGAAAATATTACAGAGTCGTCATGTAGAAATCTACAATTAAGTTAAAAAATTTACCACAGTAGCATGCCGCAGTAGAGCCATCTCTAGGATCAGAAACAAATTAATCGAGGGTGCAGATCAACCCCTGAGGTTGGACCGGCAGGCTAAAAGAAACACAGAAAAACCCTTTTTTATTCTAGGTGCTTGTACTTAAAAAAGTTTTTGTATTAGTAACAAAAACTAATTATATTTTCCATAAGGTGACCTTGGCTCAAATATTGAATGTAAGGTACTATACTGGAATATTATATGTATATAAAAAATAAGAATGATTGTGGGGTATTTCTAATAGTTGAGAAGAATTAAATGATTGAAACTGGCAAATTTAAATGGAAGATATTTGGACTTACCAGAACTTATTGGAAGTTTTATTTTTCATAAAACAAGGGTAATCTTCTTAAAAACGCACGTAAACTAAATTTCTTTAAAACATAAACAAAACAAAACTCTTTCCCTTTTCCCAAGAAATAATTAAATAACTTAAAATTGCTTCTTCCTTCCTTAAAAGCTCTGCCTGCATTGCTCTGCACTATCAACCTATCTCCAGGACGTTCTGTTCCCAAATGAACAGGAGAATATGGCCGATTAGGCCAGGGAAATAAGCAAAAAAAGTACCCTGTTTTTGCCACTCGTCCGGCCAGGCAAACGACAATTGTTTTGAGTAGTGTGGACCTCTGTAATAAAAACCTATATGTTTCCTGCAGTCGATTTTTTGGACTAAATTAGTTATTAACAAATTAAGTTCAAAAAACGGAAAATTTTTGCTTTTTTCGGCTATCAGCAAAAAGTGAAGCAATTTAAACAAATTTTAGAAGAAAGGAAACTTATAAGTTATATAAAAGCCTTCAAAATGGCGTTTTTCAAAATGTTTCTATCCTTATTTGTTGCTTAGAAAGTTGCAAAATAAGTCAAAAATTTCGGTTTTTTATAAATGTAATAACTTTTTTGAAAATAAACGTATAATATTTATGTTTCATGGAATGATGTGTCTTGTAGTGCTTAAAATAGTGTTGTATATTTATATAGTTCGAATTTATTTGTCTTTATTCTAATTTATTGTCTATAATCTAATTTATTAAAACTCACGATAGCTAATTACTAATTTATTAAATAACTTTACAAATGTATTTATTTCACGTTTCGTTACAAGTAAACCGCGTTTACCGATCTTCTTATGACTAACCTCTTCAATAAAATTTCGTCCTTATATAAAGAACCGTAAGACCGCCTAGACCTGACCTGACCCTTGTCGAAAATACTGGAATGATCTCGTATTTTGGTGAAGGCGCTCGACTCGTTTTTCAACCTCGAGACGTGTATTACTCATAAAATTAGGGTCTAGAGGTTTCTGTAAACAACTTCGAATTTACTGGAACAGAAAACAGAATTAGTCATAATATATTGATAGTTATAAACGCCATAATTATCGTAACATTGCCCCCCTCTTAAAAGATGGTTCCTCCTGGAACCTTGTCGGGACTGGAACTGAAACGGTATGCTGGTATCGGCAACTGGACCCTCTTTTACAACTTCCAGTTTTATAAAAATGACAAGGGACGGTTTTCTCTCCGCACCAGTAACTATGCGGATTGCAACAGACTAACACCTGGACTTCGGTGTCTCTAAAGATCTCCTCCACCATACTTTGAATTACCCTCCAATCTAATTGGTGGCACTCTAACTTTGGCATGGCTAACTTTTGCACGTCGGACTCTAGTACGTGCTCTCTCAATCGAAGTAAAGCTTCCCATACATCTCGGTAGGTAGGTTGGTCACGGGCAGTGTCTTTTGTTACCAGGTAGAAAAGGTAACGTGATGCATCTTGGAGTTTCAAGGTTTTACCAGGAGCTGGCACTTGGCATTGAAGTTCTGCAACTCGACCAAACTTCCTTCGAAAGACGGATGCCAACCCTGGTGCGTCTTTGATACTGGCCGGGATGGTAAGGGCCAGTGAGTAGTCATCGGGAAGCGCGAGTAGATCTTGCCTTTCTTCAGTGATAACACCATGTCTTGCTTTACCGGTACCTCCATAGGCACCCATGAATTCCTCAAACGTGAGGTCAGACACATCTTGGACTTGGTTTACTTCCACTTCTTCATCTACGTCGTGGTCACCCTCGAAAGACGCCAACCGGTTATGGTGTACTATCATCGGCTTTCCTCTCGGAATCTTGCTTATTCGGTAAATAACATCATTGATCTTCTCCATAATGAGGTATGGACCTTCCCAAAACTGCTGCAATTTGGGAGAACAACCTTTTCGCTTTTTGGGGTTATAAAGCCAGACTTTATCGTTCTTCTTAAAACACCCCTTTTCGGCTCGCGTATCGTACCGTTTCTTCATTCGGTCACTAGCGATCTGGAGATGGGAACGGACCAACTCGTGTACATCGTCCATTCTTCTTCGTAATTCGATCACATAATCTTCACCTGCTACATCTTCTCCAGGTCGACACCCAAACTCTAGATCACAAGGTAGTCGCATCTCGCGTCCGAATAGGACTCTGGCTGGTGTCTGGCCTGTTGATTCATTAACAGCAGATCTGTAGGCCATTGTGAAGAACGGAAGATATTGGTCCCAGTCTCGCTGATGATCGGACACCATCTTTGTCAAATACTTGCCAACTGTTCTATTCATTCGTTCTACCATACCATCCGATTGCGGATGATAAGCCGTAGTTCTTGTTTTCTTCATACCTAGTCTATCACATATTCCTTGGAATAAATCGCTTTCGAAGTTCCTGCCTTGGTCACTATGAATCTCCAAAGGCACTCCAAATCGGCTGATATATTCTTGGATCAACTTATCTGCAACGGTGGCCGCCTTCTGGTCTGGAAGTGCGTAAATCTCGACCCACTTAGTGAAGTAATCCATTACTACCAACATGTACTTGCCTCCATTTTCACTTTCTGGAAATGGCCCAGCAATGTCCAAAGCTATTCTTTCAAACGGGCTTCCAACATTATATTGTCTCATAGGAGCTCTCCTTTTTCGATAAGGCCCGTTACTCGTAGCACAAATAGTACATTTCTTACACCAGTCTTTTACATCGTCGGAACTGTTCATCCAATAAAACCGTTCCCGAATTCGCTGAAGGGTCTTCTTCACACCAAAATGCCCTCCTGATGGACTGTCGTGTAACTGACGAAGTACTTCGGCTATTCTGCTCTTTGGAATCACCAACTGTCTTCTCTTCTCTGAACCGTCATCATTTTCCAGGACTCGTTTGAGCAAGCCATCTTCCATGATAAATGAGTCCCACTGGGCCCAATACGTCTTAACTATTGAGCCTAGGTTCGATATTTCTTGCCAAGGTGGTCGACGGTTTTCCTCTTTCCATTTTCGGATTTTCTGTATAACTGGATCTCTCTCTTGTTCTTCCCTGATCTTGGTAGGCGTCCAGTCGTCGTGGACCACCGTCGTTCTTAGCACTGCTGCTTCCTTGGATTCCGTTTTGTTGCAGTGAGAACACTCTGCTGGGCATGGCCTTCTGGAAAGAGAATCAGCGTTTCGGTGGCTAACTCCGGCCCGGTGCTCAATCTTAAAATCATATTCTTGGAGTCGTTCGATCCACCTGGCTATCTGACCCTCTGGATTCTTAAACTGCATCAACCACTTAAGGTCGGCATGGTCGGTTCGGATTAAAAACTTCCTTCCATAGAGGTATTGATAGAAGTGCTCTACTGATTTCACTACTGCCAGAAGTTCTCTTCTCGTGACGCAATAATTTCGCTCAGGTTTTGAGAGAACTTTACTAAAATATCCAACGACTCTTTCCTGTCCTCCTTGAATCTGAGACAGCACTCCTCCAATTCCCACATTACTTGCATCTGTATCTAAGATGAACTCTCCTTCTGGCAGTGGATACCCTAAAATTGGTGCTGTGATTAAATGCTTTTTTAAGGTCTCAAAGGCATTTTGGCAGTCTACATCCCAGCGGTATTCTCTTGCTTCCTCTGTAAGTCGCGTTAATGGTTTAGCAATATCTGCAAACTTCTTAATAAACCTCCGGTAATAAGTACATAGTCCAAGAAAACTTCTCACTTGATGTTTGTCAGTTGGTTTTGGCCATTCCTTAATGGAATCGATTTTTCCCTTATCCACGGCCACTCCTTCTTTACTGACTATATGACCCAGATAATTAACTTTACCTTGAAATAGCTGGCACTTCTTGGGGTTTAACATCAATTGGGCAGCTTTAAGTCGATTAAAAACGTTTTCTAAATTCTTCAGATGGTCTTCAAATGTCTCCCCCAAGACGATTATGTCGTCTAGATAAACTAGGCATGTTTTCCAAGATAACCCTCTCAACACATTTTCCATAAGCCTCTCAAATGTCGCAGGAGCGTTACAAAGTCCAAATGGCATAACGTTGAATTGCCATAATCCAGATCCTGTGGTGAAGGCTGTCTTTTCTTTATCTACCGGGTCCATTTCTACCTGCCAGTATCCAGACTTCAAGTCCAAAGTAGAAAATAATTTACTTCCAGCCAATGTGTCCAATGTGTCATCGATCCGAGGCAGAGGATAACTATCTTTCTTGGTAACGTTGTTCAGCAAACGGTAATCCACACAGAACCTCGTTGTTCCGTCTTTCTTCTTAACCAGGACCACCGGAGAGACCCATGGGCTCGTAGAAGGTTCTATCACGCCGTCTTTCTTCATTTCCTGAACAATCGTTTCAGCTTCCTCTCTTTTCGCCTGTGGTAATCGTCGAGCTGTTTGACGAATTGGCTTAGCATTACCAGTATCAATTTTATGCTTAACAACGGTAGTTCTTCCCGTCTTTCCTCCTTTCGGTACGAAAATATCACGATACTGCCGAAGAAATTCCCTTAATTTCCTTTTCTCAATCTGATTCAGAGACTGTCCAGCAACCGCAACCATTTGATCAAATTTATCGTTGGAATTATCAGACGTTGTCGTCTGACGGATTATGGATGTGACAGGTACACAAGTTCCTACTTTTGTCTCTTTCTTGATGGTCACTGGGTAGTCATTGACATTAATAAGTCTCACAGGAATTTCTTTAGCCGAAGTCACTAATTCTTTTCCAATTATGATTCCACGGCCAACTTCGTCGTCATGATTCCAAGGCTCCATCATAACAGGTCTTCCTTCGTCCACAATTCCCTGTAGCCGCGCTACTATTATCGTTTCACTTCTCGCAGGCACGACTGTATCTTCTTTAACGGCTGCTTGCATAGTGTTGTCATCATGTGGATGGAGAAATACCTCCTCGTTACCAACTTTGATAACCTTATTCTTAAAATCCAATTGGAACCCATGCGTATTCATTACGTCCATTCCTAATATAACATCCTCTTCGATGTCAGCAACTATAACAGTATGGACGAACTTTTCTGTTCCAATTCCTAATTGTACCTGGATTTCTCCATGAATGTTGGCATTTTCACCTGTAGCGGTCCGCAGTCGCAACCTCGTTGGTAACAGTTTCTTACGGCTGTTTATAACTGTCGGGCGAATAATTGATCTTGTCGCTCCGGTATCCACCAACAACGTATGCTTTTACCATTTATTTCTCCATCTACATATACACTATCTTCACGGCATTTCAAAGAAGCTATCAGTATGAGAGGGTCTTTGGAAAAGTTCTGGGTCGAAGCTGCCCCCCTAAGGCCGACCCGTTCTAGTTTTCCTGATGGTGAGTTTCTTGATTTGCGTCGTACTTGGGATGCTTACATGAACTTCGTACGTGTCCCATTTCGCCACAATTCCAGCATCTTATGGTCTTCGGTTTCTTGTATGTCATGCTTTTTATCATATTAACGAGCTGGTCAAGTTTATCTTCATCTCCTTCCTCTTTTACAGTCCTAACTTTACTGTACCCGCCAGAGGCCTGCGTAGCAGACTCGTATTCCAGGGCGGCGGATAAGACATCAACCAGCGTCTTGTGACGAGCTAATCGTAGTGTTCTCTGCATTTCATGATCACGAAGACCATCAATAAACGTTTGAACGGCCAACTTTTCCATCATGTCTTCGGGAGCTGTTGGATAAGCGTATCGCACTAATCTGGCAATATCTACTTCATATTCTTGAAGAGCCTCATCTCTCTTTTGTCTTCGGTTTTTGAGCTGCGACTGATATACATGCTCCAAGTGTTCGTGGCCATATCGCATATTTAACCTCTTTTTCAGTTGTTCGAAATCATCCGTCTCCTCTACGGCTATGGTCTGGAGCACATCTAAGGCATCTCCTCGAAGAGCTATAGTCAGGTTTACAGCCTTTTCTTTTTCTGACCATCCATTCGCTCTTGCAGCTGATTCGAACTGTTTCATGTAGTTGTTCCATGACGATTTTCCGTCGAAAGTTGGAACTTTGACATGAACATAACCTCCGCTTCCTTCAAATTTTGGCCGTGTTTCCAACTTACATTTCGTCTCGTCTTCTTTTATCTCTACCGGATCTAAAGCTACCGTATTAATTGGTGGTAGCACTCTCGTGTTAGTTATCATGGTCTCTAACTGTTTGATTTTCTCTTCAACTTTATCAAATGTTTTAGAGACTTCTTCAAACTTCTCACTATTCTGAATACATATTTCTTTAATTATTTGAGAAGTCTCGTCGAATCTTCTAGCAACATTTTCAAATTTCTCGTCATTTTGTCTAGCTGTTTCTTTAATAATTTGAGAAGTTTCTTCGATCATTTGAGACGTTTCATCGAATCTTTTGGAAACAGTCTCGAATTTTCCATCAGTGTTTTTAGAAGATTCTTCAATCATTTGCGAGACATTTTCAAATTTCTCATTTATTTTTGTTAAAACTGTTTCTTCTGATGATTGAAACTGGAATGTCTCTGGGTCATCTCCATTCTTGTTAAGAATATTCTTCAGTCGCTCCTGGAGGATCTTCTTGGACCCGCTGCAGTCTTCATCGCGTTCTTCTAATTGCTCACGCAACTGTTTTACCGAGAGTTGTACTAGCAGCATCTTTGTACAGGCACACACGTACTTTTATAAATGTTCTTTTGTACAAAGGTCACTACCGAACTACGCGGATGTTCCCGACGAACAATACTTTTCAAAAGTTTTAAAGTCTTTTTCAAAAGTCACTGCTGGATTTATGTTGAAACTCCACACCTGACACCAACTGTTGTATATTTATATAGTTCGAATTTATTTGTCTTTATTCTAATTTATTGTCTATAATCTAATTTATTAAAACTCACGATAGCTAATTACTAATTTATTAAATAACTTTACAAATGTATTTATTTCACGTTTCGTTACAAGTAAACCGCGTTTACCGATCTTCTTATGACTAACCTCTTCAATAAAATTTCGTCCTTATATAAAGAACCGTAAGACCGCCTAGACCTGGCCTGACCCTTGTCGAAAATACTGGAATGATCTCGTATTTTGGTGAAGGCGCTCGACTCGTTTTTCAACCTCGAGACGTGTATTACTCATAAAATTAGGGTCTAGAGGTTTCTGTAAACAACTTCGAATTTACTGGAACAGAAAACATAATTAGTCATAATATATTGATAGTTATAAACTTCATAATTATCGTAACAATAGGGTTAAAATTTCAAAGTGATCGGTCCAATAGTTTAAAAGTTATTTTATTTGTTTATCCCAAATTAACATTTTTTGCAACAATATAAGTCAGAAATTTATACAGTTTTAGAAATTGTAAGGGTTGTTTCTGGTAGAAGAAGACTTGTTTTATTATTTGCATTAAAAAAAAATTAAGAAAATTAATTTTAAATATTGCAAAATAATTTTGCAAAAACATGTCGATTTTTTGCTTATAAACAATTAGAATAACTTTTTAACCATTGACTGTAAAAATATTATTTTTACATATTTAAAAAGCCTAAATTTTTTCACAAATTTAAATAAAAAAAGTTTGTCCTAAAATAATTTGGTACAAAGTTAGCCTCTTTTTTGTTTAATTCATAGCTCCTTTGTTTATAACAATGAGGAAATCTAATTAGCGCTATTTGAAAGAATATACATACTAGTTTTAAACTACTAAATTTTAAAATTATTGCCCTTTAATGGAATCCTCCACAAAGCTTCAAAATGTATGTAAAATCCGTTGGCTTTAAAACTCTCGGGAGCTGAAGGGAGGGGGAAGGCGCTGTTAACTGTATCTCTGTTCCTTTTTTATGTATTTCAACGTTTCTTTTTGAACTTGTATGTACTTGTTGCGTACATTACGAATATTCATTATTTTAATAAATAAATTGTCAAATAAACCACATAATTTGTTTAAAAACAATTTGTTTAAATTTGTTTAGTAGTATTTAAGTTCAGTTTGAATGTAAAACTGAAGTATTTGTCCTTTCCTATATTTTGGGGAATAAGCCACAATTTAAGTTTATAATAAGTTTATTTTTGATGTTTCGATTTCTACTTCGGAAATCTTTCTCAGAATGCAGAACATTAATAAATTAATCAAATTTTATTTTTGGTTACTTGGTAGAAAATTTTTCTGATAACTCTTTTGGGTGATTGATTAGTATGAGGAAACTCAGTAGATCTGTTATAGTAAAAATTACAAAAAAAATTATTGACAAAAATTGTCAGCTTTAAACTCCACATTTTAAAATTAGTTACAATCTTACAGGGTGTTCTATAAGATTGTGGCAGACCAAACTTATGTTTTTTTAAATGAAACACCCTGTATTTTATTTTAAATTTGAAATCTGCTTCACTTCCACATCACAATAATGTAAAGTTTTATTATGTTATACCAGATATTTAATAATAAATAAATAAAAATTTAATAAAATAATAAAGTTATAACCAATATTACCTGAAAATCGTATCAAGTTTATCTCCCTGTATAATTAAAAAGGAGTATAGGTCCATTGATCTATTGCAACCATAGTTTTTTAATAATTGTTAAAAATTGTAAAATATATTCGTTTTCATAATATTTAATCGTTATAAATTAATATTTATTCGTTAATTCAAATACAGGGTAAGTCAAAATGCAAGTACATTACTTTTTTGATAATTTTAAATAGAACACCCTGTATTTTAAGTCACTATCGAAAAGTACTAATATCGTACTTTACATTTTATGGAATACTCCCTATACCTAAAGTTATCAATTTTCTAGATAAGTATTATTTTGGTAGATATTTGAACTTTGCCAATAATTATTGGGAGTTGGCCATGATTCATTTGTCAGAAACTGACAGTTTGACAT
This sequence comes from Diabrotica balteata, assembly GCA_918026665.1. Taxonomy (NCBI): domain Eukaryota; kingdom Metazoa; phylum Arthropoda; class Insecta; order Coleoptera; family Chrysomelidae; genus Diabrotica; species Diabrotica balteata. The sequence continues at coordinate 76,618,948 of OU898278.1, read as the reverse complement.
TATTGTTTTTTAATTCAGTAACGAGATAACGACACAAAAAAGAAAAGAATTTGTTTCAAATAAAATTTATAAAAAATAATCGACAGAAAATAAAAAAAAATAACAATACATAAAAAAAATAAAAAACAACTGTAATTTTAACTAATCATACTTAAGTAAGGTGTTCAAAATGACCTTCCAAAACATCTATGCATACTTGAAAGCGGTCATTGAAAAAGTTACTTACATTACTAAGCATTTGTAAAGAAATATTTTGAAATGCAATTCGGATTCTATTTTTTATATCCCTTGTTGTTGAAGGTATTTTATATAGTTCATTCTTAATGTAACCCCAAAAAAATGAGTCCACTTTATTGAATTCTGGTGACCTTGGGCCACCCCTTAAGATCCATCTTTCACCAAACTGATTATTAAGTTTACCACGTACTAGTTCGTTGTGGTACGCAGAAGCACCTCCATGTAGAAACCACATTTGTTCACGTATATTAAGTGGAACCTCTTCTAATAATATCGGTAACTGCTGTACGATAAAATCTAAATAAATCTTACCATTTACGTTATATTTAAACAAATATGGTTTTACTACATGGTTACCCACGATACTTCCCCACACATTTAAAAATTATCTTGTTTGACTATGTGTTACTATTTGGTATGGATTACTTGTTGAATAGTAGTGAAAGTTATTTATGCCTATTAACAGAACCGTTTCAGTGGAATGCAGCTTCATCACCAAATATGATATAATCAAAAAAACTCTCTGTTCATTAATTTTTTTTAAGGCCCATTCACAAAATACTATTCGTTTCTGAAAATCATCATCATTTCATTCTTGGTACTTTTGAATATGATATGGGTGCATCTTGTTTTTAGATAGAATGTTTTGAACAGAGTAGTAACGTAACTAAGTTCTTGCTTATTGGAAATACTCCTTATACTTGTGAGTGGGTTTTCTATAACTGCCATCAACACACTCATTTCGTTTTCCTCTGTCACACTAGTTTTTTTTTTCGTTCATGTTTTTCATAATTCACTGAACGAGTGCGGTTAAATCGATCTTTCAATTTTTCAAATGTATCTTGTCTAGGTTGCCGCCTATCTGGAAACCGTTCATGATAAATTCTAGCTGATAGTAATGAATTTTTATTTCATTCCCCCAATATCCAGATCATATTTATCTATCATTTCCTCAGTAGTAAAATTCATTATTGCTAATTTAAATTGAATAAATTATTGTATTGCTAAATAATAATTGTTGCTATTTTAGGATGTACCCCAATACTGAATTAATAAACAATAATTTCAAACAATAATGTCAAACGTTAAAATATCTTCAAAATTTATACTTTGATGGAAAAATAAAAATATCTAGAAAACTAATAACTTTATGTATAGGGAGTATTCTATAAAATTTGAAGTACGATATTAGTACTTTTCGATAGTGATATAAAATACAGGGTGTTCTATTTAAAATTACCAAGAAAATAATGTACTTGCATTTTGACTTACCATGTAATTAATTTAACGAATATTACGAAAACGAATATGTTTTATAATTTCTAACAATTAATAAAAAACTATGGTTGCAATAGATCAATGGACCTATACTCCTTTTTAATTATACAGGGATTTAAACTTAATACGATTTTCAGGTAATATTGGTTATAACTTTTTAAATACCCGGTATAACATAATAAAACTTTACATTGTTGTGATGTGGAAGTGAAGCAGATTTCAAATTCAAAATAAAATACAGGGTGTTTCATTTAAAAAACATAAGTTTGGTCTGCCACCATCTTATTGAACACCCTGTAAGATTGAAACTAATTTTAAAATGTCGAGTTTAAAGCTGTCTACAAGTTTTGTTAATAACATTTTTTTTGTAGTTTTTACTAAAACAGATCTACTGAGCTTCCTCACCCTAATCAATCACCCAGAAGAGTTATCAGAAAAATTTTCCAACCAAATTTTCTACCAAGTAACCAAAACAAAATTTGATTAATTTATTAATGTTCTGTATTCTGAGAAAGATTTCCGAAGTAGAAATCGAAATGTCAGAAATAAACTTATTATAAACTTAAAATGTGGCTTATTTCCCAAAATATAGAAAATGACAAGTACTTCTGTTTTACATTCAAACTGAACTTAAATACTACTAAACAAATTTAAACAAATTGTTTTTAAACAAATTATCTGGTTTATTTGACAATTTATTTATTAAAATAATGCATATTCGTAATGTACGCAAAAAGTACATACAAGTTCAAAAAGAAACGTTGAAATACATAAAAAAGGAACAGAGATACAGTTAACAGCGCCTTCCCCCTCCCTTCAGCTCCCGAGAGTTTTAAAGCCAACGGATTTTACATACATTTTGAAGCTTTGTGGAGGATTCCATTAAAGGGCAATAATTTTAAAATTTAGTAGTTTAAAACTAGTATGTATATTCTTTCAAATAGCGCTAATTAGATTTCTTAATTGTTATAAACAAAGGAGCTATGAATTAAACAAAAAAAGAGGCTAACTTTGTACCAAATTATTTTAGGACAAACTTTTTTTTATTTAAACTTGTGAAAAAATTTAGGCTTTTTAAATATGTATAAATAATATTTTTACAGTCAATGGTTAAAAAGTTATTCTAATTGTTTATAAGCAAAAAATCGACATGTTTTTGCAAAATTCTTTTGCAATATTTAAAATTAATTTTCTTAATTTTTTTAATGTAAATAATAAAACAAGTCTTCTTCTACCAGAAACAATCCTTGCAATTTCTAAAGCTGTATAAATTTCTGACTTATATTGTTGCAAAAAATGTTAATTTGGGATAAACAAATAAAATAACTTTTAAACTATTGGACCGATCACTTTGAAATTTTAACCCTATTTTAAGCACTACAAGACACATCATTCCATGAAATATAAATATTATAAGTTTATTTTCAAAAAAGTTATTAACATTTATAAAAAACCGAAATTTTTGACTTATTTTGCAACTTTCTAAGCAACAAATAAGGATAGAAACATTTTGGAAACGCCATTTTGAAGGTTTTTATATAACTTATAAGTTTCCTCTCTTCTAAAATTTGTTTAAATTGCTTCAATTTTTGATGATAGACGAAAAAAGCAAAAATTTTCCGTTTTTTGACCTTAATTTGTTAATAACTAATTAAGTCCAAAAAATCGACTGCAGGAAACATATAGGTTTTTATTACAGAGGTCCATACTACTCAAAACAACTGTCGTCTGCCTGGCCGGACGAGTGTCATGAAAAAATGCTTATTTCCCTGGGCTATAAGTACACCTGGGTTCAACCAACGAGAAACACAAAGTCAATTATAGATTATGTCATCATAAAACAAGAAACACACATACAAGTTAAAGACATAAGAGTATTAAGAGGATCATAGTGCGGAATTGACCACTATGTAGTCAGTTACAGAAATAATCCAGATGATAGATGAACATATGCAAGATCAAACAGAGAAGTAAAAAATTTAGTAACTAAAGCAAAAAATATTTCCTGGGAGAGTAAATGCAAAGAACTCAACAAATATATAGGGTCAACAAGATCAAGAGAAGCATGGAAAACGGTAAAAATCTGAGAACAAACAGAAAAGAAACGAGTAGAATAGATTTAGTAGAAGAAAGATCTTGGATCGAACACTACTCACAACTTTTGACTGAAACAAGACCTCAATTTACGAACATCAGTACAACATATGAACTGGAATTTAGTGAAGACGATGAAATAACAGTACAGGAAGTCGAGAATGCAATACGAACTCTAAAAAATCGTTAGTCATGCAGACCACAAGGTATACCAAATGAATTTTTAAAACATATCTCACAAGGGAATTACTGGCGTATGTCTTCACCTTATTCTATAATGGACACGACTTACCACCGGAGTGAACAAAAGCACATATTAACAACATCTACAAAAAAGGAGATTGAAAGAATTGTTCAAACTACAGGGTGCTAAGTGTCATGAATTCACTCTCAAGACTGTACATAATGGCTTTCGTGCAGGCAGATCCTGTATAGACAGTATATTCTCTCTAAAGCAAGTTATCGAGAAAAGATTAGCTCACAACCTGTCAACTCATATAGTCTTTATAGACCTGACAAAGGCATACGATAGTGTATCACTTTCAATGCTTTGGGTAGCAATGAAAAAACAATGAATAAGCAAAAAAATATACAAGCAGTACAACAGCTCTACAAAAATATGACGGCAAACATTAAAATTGAAAATAGATTAACTAGAGAAATTCCTATTAGTAAGGGCCTAAAGCAAGGCTGCTGCATAGCACCTACACTCTTCAAAATATATCTAAATGAGGCACTCTCACTGTGGAGAAGAAAGTGCTGTAATATGGGCGTCCCAATGGGAGATGATAGATTGTACACGATACACTTCGCTGACGACCAAGTCATTCTAGCTGAAGACGAGAGTGATGTAGGATACACGCTTAGAAAACTGGAAGATGAGTACACTAAATGGGGCCTTACAATTAATATACAAAAAACTGAGTACTTAGTTGTACGAGAGAAACCAGAAAGCCTACAAATCGAAATGGGAACTATAAAACCAACAGACAATTTTAAATACTTGGGAGTCCAAATAACATCCAACGCAGAAAGTAGCGAAGAAATATTCCAGAATTGGCCAAGCAAGATCAGCCACCAGATAGCTACACGGACTATTATATGGAACAAAAAAATAATAAAAGAAAATAAAAAAAACAATTTATAAAACAATAATAGAAAGTATTGGACTGTACGGTGCCGAACTCTGGGAAATAAACCAAAGAAACAAATCAAAAATTAAGGCCATGGAAATAAACTACTGAAGACGATGTTGCCAGCCCACTAGACTTGATAGAGCGAGAAACAAAGATATTCGGAGAGAAATGGAAATTGATCTAGACATAATAGACACAATCGAAGCCAAAAGACTTAACACTGGTATGGACACCTTCAGAGAATGCCGGAAAATAGATGACCAAAAAAAAATAGAAAAATGGACTCCGCCAACTAGAAGAAAACGAGGTAGATAATGTCGACGATGCAATGACCGCCAGAGATCTAACAACTGAAGATTGCTTCGACAGAAAACGCTGGAAATTAGGATGCGAGAAGCGGCGCCAGCTGTAGAAGACGAGTTTTATCTCTTTTTATTTTACACGGTAACTGTGTTTTCTATTTCTTACGTTAAAAAAACCGGGTGGTAAGGCACTCATCACTGTATAGTATATTTTTGTCATCATTGCTACCATTAGATATTTTTGTTTTTATTTATTATTCATATCATTTATCACATAACATCACAAATTATTTTCTTTATATTATTTTTCTAGTAGCCACATGAATATTTCTATTATTTCAATATTATATTATTATTTATGTCAAATTATAAATCACTTTTTCCATTTTCTAATTATTTCAAACTAACTTAGTAAACTTGAGGTTAAGTGGAATAGCTCTAGCTAGACTTCGCCTCATGTATCTAGTGTTTGTTAATTTTTACAGACTAAATAAAGGCAATTTATTATTATTATTATCCAGATTTAGTCATACGGTTCACACTCCCTCTAAGGGAAAAATTCACTCATGCTAGATACCTACGGTATAAAAAGGATTGAGCTCTGTTGGGACTCTTTCCATGTTATTGAGTCCTAGGTGACTTCGTACGTCGGTGTACCTCCTAAAAATTTTCGCACGCATCTGGATGTCAGTAGCACAGCTTTCTGCATGTTATATATATATATATATATATATATATATATATATATATATATATATATATATATATATATATATATTCATTTAGACCCACCTTTTTGATGTTTTCTAGGAGGTTCTTTGGGATGACTCCAGTGGTAAAAAGAATAATAGGTATCGTCTTGGTACTTTCCATTCTACATTGTCTCCTTCTTTGTATTTCCAGATCTCTCTACTTGGCAATATTTTCGTTGTACTTATTTCGCACATCATTGTTAGTTATCGCCACATCGATTAGAGTTGTTTGTCTTGTTTGTTTATTAACTAGTACGAGATCTGGTTTATTATATGCTACAGTTTGGTCTGTGAGCACAGTGCGATCAGAGTATAGCTTGTAGTTGTCATTCTCAACTATATTCTCAGGAACATATTCTTCCCTACTGAGTCATGCCGTTTCATATATTCATTTGCAGCAAATACCTGGCAGCCCCCGGTAAGATGTTGGATAGTTTCTTGGGCTTGACATCCATGTCGGCATTTGTCGTTTTGGACCTAAGGGTCTTTAACAATATATTTCAGCTAATTTTTGGTTGGTATAACCTGATCCTGAATGGCGAGTCATGAACCTTTTGTTTCAGGGAACATCTTTTCTGATGTCAGCCAATAGTTCGACGCTATATTGTCGACCTAGTCTTGACTGACTTCATTGGGATGTCGCCCGTGCAGAGGTTTACCCATACAGGTGCGCATTTTTTCGTTCTTAGAAAGATGGTTTATGCGCATTTCTTTTTCCCTCAGTTTGATCGGTGTTGTGTCATCTACTGCACATATCACGCGATGAAAAGTAGATGTCAACAAATATTTACTATTAAGATGTAAGCCGAGTAGCTGTATTATTCTTCGTATAATCTCTGATGTTATTCGATTTTCATTTGTTTATGGTCAATTTTCCGGGCTTGCGTTACTCCTAGATATTTATACATGTCATTTTCGCCCATAGCCTCGATGTTTTGGCCATTTTGCATTTCGAATCCCCCGGGCTGAACCTTTCCCTTGACTATATTTAATACACGACATTTGTCTAACACAAAGTGCATGATATCATTTGAAAAAGCTTCTACAGTTTTTAGTATTTGATCTAACTGATTTCGAGTGGAAGCCATTAGTTTCAAATCATCCATATACAACAGGTGGTTAAGCTTCACCACTACAGTGTTGTTGTTTTTAATGCTAAAACCTGAGTCAGTGGAGTTCCATAGCTGGGATAGTTGGTTCATCGCTAGACAGAACCACAATGGACCCAGAGAGTCTCCTTGGACTAGTCGGCGATTAATTGCGATATTTTCCGTTTCGATATTGTTTTCACCAGGTATTTGAAGGTGAATTTTAGTCTTCCAATCTGTCATCATATGTGTTAAGAACGACATAATATTACCATCGACTTAGATATATTCTTAATATATCTTCCAGCCATTCATGCAGCACTGAGTCGAACGCTTTCTTATAGTCAATAAAGGTAGTGAGGAGGTCCTTTTTTGGTGTATGCCTGGTTAAAAATGACTGGGTCTATAATAAGCTGTTCTTTGCAACCCATGGAACATTTAGCGCATCCTTTCTGTTGAGATTCTATGATATTGTTTAGTTGGAAGACACATAATCGGGCGGTACTTGGCTGGATCTTAGGTATTATTTTGATCCTTCGGTATTAAATAAGTTGTTCCCTGAGTTAGAAATGATGCAGATTGGAAACACGATTAATTAGTGTTGACAGGTACTCATGGGCACTCCAGAACTTTTTAAGCCAGAAGTTTTGAACTCCGTCTAGTCCAGGAGATTTCCAGTTATGAAATTCTTTGATGATATTAGAGCCTTCTTCTGTGGTGTAGGGTTCATAGACAGTTTTGCGGTAGTGTTGACAGCTGTGCGTCGTATCTTCTATCCATCCAGCATTGATGTTATTATTATTATTATTTTAATTTGCATTTATAGCATACATTTTGTTATCTATTTACGTATATTTCTTCTTGTGAACATGCAATATATAATTTCTAATTTAATTTGTCGAATCTTATCATTTTTGATTTATCAATATAACACTGTTAGAAAAAATATTTATTCTTTTATTTTAGGATCTAGTTAGTCGCTTAGTCATTTTACCATAATTTTTATGGTCCCTTTTATGTATGATTTATTATGTAGTTTTAATAATTTATCTGCAAATGATTATTTAATATATATTGTTATGATGTTTTGTTATGTATATATGAGCAATGAGTGTTTAAAATAAAATATATGAGTATAGGGTTTTTATCGCGGTTCTCAAAGAATTAGTTTGTAAGTATTTTTTTAAATTATCTTTTTTACAACTATTATGAAACAGACATATATATCTAATATAAACAATATAAATTTAAAACAACCTATCTAAATTTGCATTTCTTACAATTATTAAATTATATTAACAACATTTGGTACCTTTCTGTCACTGAACGCCTAAAGTTTTCCAAAATCAATGTTATAATCACCACTAAATATCTTCTTAATCAGCCTCGGTTATCTTTGTATTTGGGAAATTGCATACATATAGATATTATAATTTAAAATTCTTGTAATTTCCATATAATATACCAACTCCAACTGTATCTGACTTAATGAATTCTTTCAAGACTGTCTGGCTTTTTCTCACTTAATCCTTTTTTCTAACTTAATTTAATTTAATCACTTCATGAATTCTTCTCACTTAATCAATTGTAACTGACTGACTGACTTAATGTAACTTAATTCTTAAATTCTTCTAACTAATTCACTTAATAATTGACTGTAACTTAATGACTTCTTGTAGCTTAATGATCTTCTAACTTTACTAACTTCACGAATCAACTGTAACTTACTTAATAATCTAATGTAACTGACTTAATAATTTTCTTGTAACTAAATTCTTGAATTCTAACTTTACTAACTTCACGAATCAACTGTAACTTACTTAATAATCCCCTCTACTTGACTTAATAATCATCCGTATTTGTCTTAATAATCTTCTTGTAACTAAATTCTTGAATTCTAACTTTTGAATCAACTGTAACTTACTTAATAATCTAATGGAACTGACTTAATAATCTTCTTGTAACTAAATTCTTGAATTCTAACTTTACTAACTTCACGAATCAATCATAACTTACTTAATAATCCCCTGTACTTGACTTAATAATCCCCTGTAACTGACTTAATAATCTTCTTATAACTAAATTCTTGAATTCTAACTTTACTAACTTCACGAATCAACTCTAACTTACTTAATAATCCCCTGTAACTGACTTAATAATCTCCTCTTGCTTCAATTACATCCTTTTATATATCTTTTCAGGGTTCCAGAATTATCGGGAAAGAAAATATGTTCTAAACTTTTTATCTCATCCATAGATGAAAGTTCTCGAATCCTCTACTATCAAATAGTCATATTGACGCAAAGTGTGCTCTATATCGTAATCTCAGTGCGAAACACGTGGTTAGAAACCGGTGCCCGGACAGATTTCGCATAAGAAGAATAACCACGAGTGAAAGCCGGGAAAACCGCGAGAGTGTGGAGCAGAAATATTGGTAAGACTTTGTATAAACTTAATTTGCTATTTTCTGTATACCCTTTACTACATATCCTAATTTATTTGAACCAGCCCTTTATAATACAGTCTACATACACTGAAATTATACTCATAATTTCCCACATATGTACACCCTTTCTGTACACAGACAGCTAAACTAAAATGAAAAATTTTTTCCTATGTTGCCATTTCCAGAATTATGGGGTTGTGGTCTGCTGTAAGACATGGGTTGCTGCAATTAATTCTTCACGTCAAAGTTAAAGGAAAACGAGGAACAAGAAGGCGAAGAATTTACTGGCTGATAAATCTACGTACGTGGATCATCACAACAAATCTTTTGGCAACTCTTGACAAATCTTTTCAGAACCGCAGTTTACAAAATACATATTGTCATGATAGTCGCCAAGATCCGAAACGGATAGGCACTACAAGAAGGAGAAGAAGGTCTGCTGTACCTTTGTTTAGTGTCCTGATTTCTGTTTGCAGTTATAGGTTTTTTGCTAATACAATATCTAAATGGGTTCTTTGAGCATTTCCTTCGTGTCTTCGTTCTTTTCTATATAGTTGTTTAAGAGTCTTTATTTTCTGTTCGTAGCTTTGCCGTTCCAATTTGGGAATCTATCTTTTAAGTCTCTCATAATTATAAACGATTCTGTTATATTCAAGAGCGCGTTTAGGTCATCGTCAACTATTGGATTTTGGGGCCTTATGTGTGCGGGAGTGAATCTGATGTCTCCTTGATATATAAAATAAATATTAAAAATGTCTCCTTAAATAAAAACAAAAATTATTTAGATAATCTACATCGACATCAGAGAACAAAGGCAAGGCCAGCTGAGGTTAGTCTTCGTAAATGGGTATATTTATTTAAAAACCCTTAAAAGGGCTACATCTCTGCTGGTAGCTGGTTCTCCGTGTGAAGAGGTTTACTCTCCGACTCTGGAACTTAATTCAGCGATGTATGTTACCTGAAGTCATATTTAATTTAATACTGAACATCACAGTTTTTAAACAACATGATGTATAATCTTTTACAACTATATGTAATTTAAAGGGTTTTTACCCATGCATTTTGGTGGCTCAGGCATTTTAACCTAGCAATTTTAAAATTTAAACCTGACGATGGACTGTTTAGTCCGAAAACGTTTGTTTTTTTGATGTAGCCCTTTTCAGGGTTTTTAAATAAATATACCCATTTACGAAGACTAACCTCTTTTTTGTGACACGTGGTATACAGCCAGATACAGGAATTGTTTTCCTTGTGGATTTTTTTAAAGTGTTTTGATATATGGACCAGTTTACCAAATCTGCCAAGAAAGGGGATATAATAGTTAAATCAAACTCAATTGCGATCTTCTGGAATAGGACCCCACGTGAAATGGTGTACATTAAAATGGCCACAAATTGTAGGAATTTCAAACTGTTCAAAAAAATTTAACCAATCTTTTTTTGTGGCTGCTATGTGTGAAGGTTTGTATAGTTGTATACTGAAACGAAAGAAATATTTATATCTGGAATAAATACTGCACATATTTCAATGCCCCTTTAAAAAATTTGGAATACTACACTTTCTTATTAGTTAATTGTTTAAAAAATTGTTTGAAAAATAAATGTCCCAACTTTACCATATCCGTCAACACGGCATTTTTTTAATGAAATTTTAAGCCTTTTTATATTAAAATTACTAATACGTATGATAATATCAACATGTTTTTATTATAATTTAACAAATTATTTTTATTGGATGTTGTTGATCTACTATTCTAGTGCAAAAATACTAATTGGTTTTTGATTGTTTGTTTTTTAACCATTTTTTCAGTTTAATCAGAAAAATAGCTTTTAACTTTAATTTAATTCAGTATATGTTCCCAGAGCATCATTTGCCTTGGGACAAAGGCACTTTCTACAAAGTCCCTAATATTTGGTGCAGATTGAAAATGTTTATGAAATTTATTTATGATTTAGGTAATTAACATTATAGATTTCTCTTTATAGTCTATAAAATTTTCTCTGTAGGGACTAGGAATAATGGGTTTAGGTTTTTGAATAGGCTTATTTGATTTTTCACAGGGACCGTGTGTGCTTGTTTAATTGTATTACTAGTATTGGCTTTAGAAGCTGCTTTTAGTTTTTTAAAGTAAAATTAGACGATGAACTATCCACCAGAAGTATTCCATAAAGTAGTAAAATTGTTATAATTGTTTAAAATCGAGAATCGGTTATTCGTAGCCACTTTCGCATATGATGGAATATAGTTTCGGCTTTTTTAACAGAAATGTTTTCGACTGACATAATTTATTTTATCCCTTTTTGCTTTAGATATACAGAACAAATACGTGAATGTATAATACGCTATATAGTGTAAGGTTTAACATTGAAATTGCACAAATTAATTTGAATATATTTTGGAATTTCAGTTCTTAAAATTTCTACTATTATCAATTGTCTGTTTACCAAAACTACCTTTCCATCAGAGTCTATAATTTTCCCTTCTATACGATGAACACTTGCTACCTGTTTGTTTAATTTGATAGACGTTTATAAAAATATTGTTCAGAAAAGAAAGTATCTACTATCCTGAAAAATTCTTTGTTTGTGAGCATAAAATTTTGTTATAAATGCTGGTAAATCGTTTTTTACTATTACATCATGATTAACTAAGTTATTGGCTATTTCTAAGGTATTAAAAATATCCTTTATCCTATTAACTCCTACCGGTTTTATATCTAATACATATTTCTTTAAAGTTTCATGTTTAATTAAAAATAAATTGGAAAAAGTCTCCCTTAATTTGTACTTTAGTGTTCAACAAACACATAAAATGGCCTATTATCATCTGGTCTATATCTTTTATGAAAATCTACTAGTTGTACATACCTGTCCAGCCTATGGGAGTTTTCCTCAGTTCTTCTATCAGGCGCGGCCCCCTGCGAATGGGGGACGCTTTCTGGGTACTCTTAGAATCGATACACTGAGGGTAGCAGGGATACCTGCCGTGGAAAAAAACTGACACCTGGCAGTAGGTATAAAATGCACACCCATGATAATGGAGTTTAATAATTTATGTTTAGGGTCGCTGCCTGGGGATCGTCACAGCACGTCTGGAGCTGGCGCTGGACGTGACAGCATGCGGGACGCCGGTGGCAGGGTGTTGAGGAAGCGGGCCCCTGTCATACAATCAGCTACAGCCCAACAACAACAACAACAACAACCACAAGTGAGCCAAACAACAACAAGAGCTCCATTCGCTGAAGGTGCTGCGCTGGAACATCAGCCGGTGTTGTCCCACTCAAGCGGGAAAACTGAGGCTGCATATGAAATGGACAGTGTCCATAAACGAAAATGTTTTGCGCTTTTATTATAAGGTAACAAACCTCGGTCAAGAAACGATCGGCTATCGACAACAACTGTATGCCGAATTTTGCAGGGAGTACCCAGAAATTTTTGTGTTCGAGAAATACATAAAATGGCCCATTATCATCTGGTCTATATCTTTTACGAAAATCTACTAGTTGTACATACCTGTTATCAGTATCATTATTATTAGGTGTATTTTCATCATCGGTCGGCTTATCGCCGCCTGTTTCTTGTGACATTCTTTACACCTTAAAATTTAATTATGCTCTCCGGAAATACACAATATCCAAAACAATACTAATTATTTATATTTCTATTTTACAAAAGCTTAATCACTAGCTAATTCACAATAAACTCGAAGACGTCTATTCACTTCGACTAACGAATTAGTACGGATATGTAGAAATATTGGAGCTTTTATTTCCTTTTCTAATTCTAAATTATAAACCTTAAAGATTTAAATTAATGTGATCGTAAAAAAACGACATGAGAATTTCAGTTTTTGCGTACACAACATCCGGATTGCAATGAATAACCCAATTCGATCTTTATCATCTGATCTAACAGTTGAGTAGAAGATATTTATTTGATTTGTCGCATCGCGCACGTTTGATTGCAGCAACATTCCTCGAATTCGTCTTCTCTTAAACAATACGTAATGAAGTTTAACAAGTATTTGCAGACTGTATTATTTTTTACTGCACAACTGTATAAATAATGAGATTAATAAAATAAAGAGAGTGCCGAAATAAAGGTGATATTCCTAATATTGAGAAATGATAAATATAAATTATGAAAAAGTTCTTAACTACATCACTAACTATAAACTCAGAATATTAACAATATTAAAAATAATTTAACAAAAAAATTGCTTTTAATAATTTTTAATGGATCGTCTGTATAATCCTAGCTCGTATTTCAAGTACATGATTTCTCATCTTAAAAGAAGAAACCTTAAACCTGTTTTTTTAATTACTGATACAAATAATTTTCTGTTATCAGTTGAATCTCATACAGTGTAATCTCGGAAACCTTTTTTGGATGGTGCTAGAAAGGTCAGCAATGGAGAAACTGCTGACGGCAGCCAGATGGTTGGTTAAGAGCGAGTCGTGGGTTCGAAACTAGCTTTTGGAACCGAGAATGGGTCCAACGTATGAAACAAGTAAAGATAGGATAAGAGATATTAGAAAAGATACAGAAATAACAAAAAGATGGATGGGTAAAATTACCAAAGATACGATAAGATAGAAACAGTGCGCCACTCAATTTTTTGGGGTTAAGGAGAAAATTAAGAAACCTTAAGAAAATTTGGTCAACACATTATATAAACAAATTATAAATATATTAGGTATTACACTTACTTACCTACGAAACTGAATCAGCCTGATCTTTCTACTGGTCAAAGACATAATAATAATTAAAGGTAAAACGCAAATATTCAGAGTTACTATTTTATCAGGGAACTTGTTAGGAGCCGACAAATAAAATAAATACATAAAACAATAACAATATATTCAACAACAAAATTATGACGCTGCTAATTGCAACACAAATAATAAAAAGACACCAACAACTATAAAATGGTGGTATACATATAAAAATACGTAGTAATATAATTAGAAAATACCTTTACAAAGATATATAATACAATCATGTACAAATAAAGTTTTAAAGTGGGCGTACCTCGAAATATTACAGTAAAAAAAAGTAACAAAAATTATAACAAACACAAAAGGTAATCAAAGCTAAATTTACAAAAATACAAAAAGGTTACAGACATAAAACTTTAACCAAACAGCACTTGGTTAAGTCGATTATTTGCTTCGCACTATTATTTAATGATAAACAGGCTTAAATGTTCATATTTATTACTTATTGAAATTTCTTGAATTTAATGAAATTTTATTTAAATTGAATACAAAAATCAGCAATCTACAGGTGAAGACATGGATGAACGTTAGATACGTCCAGATAATGGAGGATGATATGATACCATACCATATTACTTGTCCAGATAATTGGAGATACTAAGATTATGGTAACTTACAGTAATTCCTGATGACTGCTGCTTAGGTACTTCACTGAAGCTATATACTGTACTTAATACTTTACTTGTATCAAACACTGACTTTAATTAACATTAAAGGTACTTAATAACTATATTTAATCTAATATAGTATAGAAAAAAACTCAAATATAAAGTGTATACACACTCAGAGAAAAAAAATGCACAGAGACGGTAAGAGACGGTAATTTTAGGCAAGCCACCCCACTCAATGATCACCCCACTAGAAGTAACTTGGTTTTTCTAAAATTTTACAAACGACCCAAGAAAAAAGAAGGGTTATCTCCCACTTAGAAATCATAGGCCAGTTGTATGTAGTTCTGAGAAGGTAAAAATATTCTAATGGACATCGAAAAGTTTGAGGTATTTACGGTAGGTACTAGTAATTGGACGTGTTCAAATATACAATCCTTTGGATTATGTTATTGTCAAAAGATTACTATACGAGCCTTCGACGAAAATTACCAATTTATGAAAAAGAACCCGTATATCGAAAAGCATTAGTTCCTTTCATACTCGGGATTAAGAAGGAAAGTATTAACAACCTTTCTTAATTAGGGAAATTCCCTGTTATTTTGGTAGGTATTCATGGTTGACGGAATTATTCCATCATAAAAAATAAAAATAATAAAAAAAATAATAAAAAAATAAAAACAATTAATATTTTAATTATAAAAAAAAATGTTAAACAGTAAGACAAGCGAGAACTAGCAGTTCATTTGTATATAAATAGAAAAGATATTTGCCAGAAAAAGATGCAATAGCTTCATCATCATCACTGGTGTTACAAGTCGTAACTAGTCTCTACAAGTCTTCTCCGCCTATTGGTTCAATATATCACTTGACAGCTGCTGCCAATTTATTGCACCACTTCATCTAGCATCTTCATCTACATTATCCTTACATCTACATATTGGCCCACCTCTACATCTTTTTCTTCCGGACTTTGGTATAAATATTACAGTTGGTAGGTTTATTTTGTTTTATGTTATACCCATTACAGTTTTCTAATTTTTATGTGAGAGATCAGATGTTTTCCACCTATATTGATTTATATTTTTTTTTTAATTTATTTACGCTGTAACCACCAGGGTTATTAGCGACCTAAATGTAAAATACAGGTAAAGTTAAAAAAAAATTACAATAAATGATATAGTCCTGAGTCTTTAAGATAACTTATTGTTTTTTCAATGTTCATATTTTTTCCTAGGGCTTCCTTCATATTATTTGGTATATTGTGCTTTTTTCTTGCTGCTTCATATTTTTTGCAATGAGTTAGTATATGTTTCACGGAGAGTGTTACTTGACCCGTTTCACATATTGGCGGCACAGTTCGCGTAAAGAGGTGTTTATTTGTAAAGTTACTATGTCCTAGTCGCAAACGTGTTATTTTCACTTGGTCGTTTCTATTCGCTGTGGGTTGGAGCCACTCTTTCACTAATTGTTTAATTTCTTTGAGTTTATTTTGTGATACATTCCACTTATTTTGCCACGCACTTAACACTTTATGTTTTATTTCTGACTTAAAGTCATCTGAAGGAACCTCATTAATGAGAATGGAGTCCTGGCTGAAGGATGCTAAGCGGGCTAGTTCATCTGCTTCTTCATTTCCTTGTATATCTGAATGTGATGGAACAAACATGAAGTCAACAGTGATCTTATTATTATTTAGAATCTCTATTTCTGATTTGATATGTGAGGAAATTGGATTATTGGTATATAAACGTTTGATAGTGTGAAGTGAGCTTAGTGAATCGGTTATTATGAGAGACGGGGACTGTTTCGTCTCTTTTATGTGGATAAGTGCTTGCAATATTGCAAACAACTCCGCAGTATACGACGAAGTAATGGGATTGAATTTAAATTTTAAGGATGTATTGGGTGTAAGGATGGCTGCACCAACACCGTCTGAAGATTTGGATGCGTCAGTGTATATCTTATAGTGATTTTTATAAGTTTCCATTTCTGTTAAGAATGATTGTTTGATTAGGTCTGTTATAGTCTCACGTTTTTCATATATACTAAGATTAGTATTAATCTTGGGAATTGGTATTAACCAAGGTGGAGAAGTTAGGAAATTTGTTGGGAGAATTTTAGGAAATTTAAGATGTAGGTCATGAAGGTTTCTTCTAATTCTTTCGTAAAATGGTGGATCTAGTCTTCTTGTAGAGAAAGTGTCTTGAAATCGATATGTGAACGTATTGTTATAAGTAGGGTGTTCTTTATTACTAGCTATTTTAGAAGCATATGAGAGAGAAAGGTATTTGCGTCGTAAACTTAGTGGTGGTTCTCCTGTTAAGCATTGTAAACTTTCAACTGGTGTCGTGCGAAACGCGCCTGTAGCTATTCGTAAAGCTGTGTTTTGAACAGTTTTTAATGTTTTCAATACTGATACTTTGCTTGATGAATAAACTATCGCACCATAGTCGAGTTTGGATCTAATTAAAGATTTATATACATGTAATAGTGTATTTTGATCTGATCCCCAGTTTTTGCTGGAAATAGTTTTCATGAAATTTAGTCCAGCTTGGCATGATTTTTTAAGTTCTTCTGTATGTTTTTTCCAGGAGAGCTTTTGGTCGAAAACCATACCTAAAAATCTGATATTATTTGTGAAACTAAGGGTTTGATTATATAGCTTTAGATGTGAAATTAGAGTGTTATGTTTTCGTGTGAATAAAATACACTTAGTTTTTGTCGGTGAAAATTGTAATCCGATAGTCCTAGACCATGATTCTAACTGATTAATTGTTTGTTGTAAATGTTTTTGAATAGATGTAGGGTTTTTTCCTTTGGCAAATAAAACTAAGTCATCAGCGTATAATCTTCCTTTAACAATCGGAGAGCATTGTTGAAGTATGTCGTTTGGCTATTAGAAAAAGGGTTGAGCTTATAATTGATCCTTGTGGTACTCCGTTCTTTTGAACTTTTTTATCTGAGTTAGCGTTGTCTGATCGAACTATGAAGCTGCGAGAATGAAGAAAATTGGAAATAAATCTTAACATATTGCCTCTGATATTCCAATTATGTAATTTTGATACGATATTGTATCGCCAGACAGTAACATAAGCTTTATTAATATCAAAAAAAAACTGCGATACAATCTTGCTTATTTGCAAATGCTTTATGTATTCCTGACTCTAAGTCTATTAGGTTATCTATAGTGGATCTATTTTGCCTAAATTCGCTTTGTTGTGAAATAAGGAGTTTTTGTTGTTCTAAATACCATCTCAGCCTTTTATTTACCATTTTCTCTAACACTTTACGTATAATATTGGTTAAAGGTATTGGTCGATATGACTCAGGTGATGTCCGGGATTTCTCAGGTTTAAGAAGTGGTAGTATTATTGCTTCGGACCAAGTTGATGGGAAAACCTGGTTACTCCAGATAAAATTATAAAGGTCTAGTAATAAATTTTTTCCATTGTCTGGTAGATGTAGTAGAAATGCTAAGTTGATACCGTCTGGTCCTGGGCTTGAATCTTTGGAAGAGTTTAAGGCTTCAGCAAGTTCTATGAAGGAAAAAGGAACGTTCAGGTTGTGAATCTCATGTCCGTCGAATCCCAATACGTTTTTTTCTACGTTGTTTTTATGTATTTTAAAATTATCAGTGTAATTTTCGTCACTGGAATTTAATTCGTATTGGTCTGATAACAAATCTACGATTTCTTTTCTATCACTAATTATTTTGTTATTTTTTGCTAAAAAAGGAATCTTATATGGTTGGCTTTTGCCAGAGATTTTCCTTAAGTTTCTCCAAACTGTACTTATGCTTGAAGAGGTATTAAGAGATGAGATGAATTTTCTCCAGGATTCTATTCTATTCTTTTTTAGAATGTATCTTGCCTCAGCTCTTCGTTTTTTGTAGTCCATTATGTTCTCGTCTGTTTTATCATGGTTTAGTTTATTGAAAGATTTCTTATACGCTCTTAAAGCTTGGCTGCATTCAGATGTCCACCACGGAAGAGGTTTATGTTTTTTTAAAATTTTCGTTTTTCTTACATACGTCTCTGCGGCTGCTGTGATGATTTGTAAAAATGTACTTAAAAACTTGTCAATGTCGTTTGGTTGTAAAGCAGTATTGTCAGGGGTTGTAATTCCTGCCTTAGATTGGCCTGCGAAATGTCTTGACCTCAACCCAATAGAACATGTTTGGGACATCATAGGCAGATGACTACGACAACTACCTAATGCAGCAAACACATTAGATGAACTATTTTTCGGTTGGTTGAAATTTGGGATCAAATTGATCAAGAAGAAATCAGAACGATTATTTTCAGTATGAGAGATCCTTGTCAAGCAGTAATAAATGCCAGAGAAAGCAATACTCGATACTAGTATACGGTACTAGTACTTTCTTCAACTTTAAAAATTTCAATTTCGTCATTAATTTATAATGTTATTTTGTTTAGATCAGTAGTTTGTTTAGATGTTTAGATTTATGATGTTATATTGTAAATTCGAATACATTTTTTGTAAAAAAAAGAAATGTTTTTTATTTAAGATGTTCTAAAACAACCATAAAGCAGAAAATTTTTTTTTTAATTACAACTCAAAATAAGAATTTTAAAATTATGCGTTAATTTTGGAGCGCAGTGTATAAAACTAATCGTTTCCCTTTACTTCATAGTAAGTAATTCTGTAAGTTGAAGTAGTTTTGTTTTCGTCATATAAAATAATTATTTTTGATGAGTTTTTTTTTTTGAGAAAAAAAAACAAAACTAATTGTGCCCAAGACTGCGATGTAGTGCATTAAAGCCCTTCCCCCTTTTAAATTCAATGTTTGTTTCGTCCCTTCCAAGTGTTTTCTGTTTTAGTGTGTTTAAATTGTCCTTAATTGTTTGTATTTTAATATTTTACTTACTTGACTTTCCAATAATTTACTAATTGCCAATAGAACTTTATCAAAGTAATTTGATAACTACAAGTTGGAAAATAATTGCACACCCACACAATTACATCTAAACTTATTCATTGTCATAAAGCTGTCACCTTCATAAAACAATTACTCAATAAATAACACACATTTCAAAAATATATTTCTCGAATAAGTATAAATAGCTTTTAATAACACAATGGTATATTACATCACTTTCATTTAACAAACAATCACACACATATCTCTTCTTCATTGGATCAAATCTATCTCCTCAAGAACTTCCCGTTTACTGTCAAACAACTGCAATAATAGAATTGAATTCTCCATTCAACAATACATAGTAGTTTCAACCATGTTCTACCATCCATCAATTAATAGAGTACCGGCATCATTTGTTTAACTTTGTATCGAGACCTGAGGATGCTTTGCATATTGTAGAAAGCGAAACCGGTCGTAGGATAGTTAAATTAAATTGATTGTGAGTAAGTCTTATTTATTTTCTTTACCCATTTGAAATGGACTCACACAAGCAACACATTCATGATGTAAAAGTTTTATTTGGTGAGACTCGATAATATGAACAAGTCTCGTCAGCGTTATAAATATTTTCTGGTATTTTTGTTTGTTACTCTGAAACTTCGTCAAAGTTAACATTTGCAGCTTCTTCAGAAATTGCTCTAAATTTAATGTTATGTCTTAAGCAAAACTTGTCATGCCATTCATTGGACAATTTAAAATTCAAATTAAGTTCTTTTGTCGTCTCTAAATCTTTTTCTTTTATTATCAGTACATATAATGGAATGTTCTCACTTCTCACTTTACAAAACCAATCGTACCCTATAATATCGATGGTAACAACTTCAGTCTTAATCCTCTTTTTTTGTTGAACATTTCCACTTCTCTTTCCATTTTTTTAAATCGGCTTTTTTCTTTAAAATGTCACTAACTTGAGTTTTCCCTATTTGAAACTTTTTGGCCCAAACTCAAACAATATAATTATTTTTTTCAGATGCTTCTACCACTGATATTTTTTTTCCAAACTTAAAACTTTCTTTTAGTCGAAGATTTTGTTACCCTTAGATCAAAATATGATTTTGATCTAAACTAAATTAGAAATGTGTACAAATGATGAATCAATTATAAAATGGGTTTTTCCAAATCAAACTGTGAGTAAACAAAGTACCTTGTTGTATAACCATAAGTAAAATACCTACTCATATAATTAGTTTTATGGTTAAAATATGTTATGTACATATTTGGATTTTTGGAGTTCCAACTTTAATCTTTAAATCGCCTTTACCTGACTATCCGCGGTTGGTAGGTAAAATTACAATGATTTCCTAGAAAAACTAAAGGCACATTTTGTCCGGAGTCGTTGTGACCAGGGGCCGTTGTTCGAAGGTGTCTTCCTATTTACCCACATATTATGAAATGTTCAGTTACCTTAAAACTGTTCGTTCAGCAGAGGTTTCCATTGTGGAGAGGTGTAAATTAACAGAAGTTTTACTGTAAATCTGAACGAAGCATCTTTTCATTATATAAAAATCCCCTAATCCTTTGAAGGAACACGCCTATGCATGTATTGACTTTAATGGTGGTACCAATATCTTCTTAAAAACAGATACTAAACAACTTGTCGAATGTACCACTCGTACCAAATGTACCAAAATGGGCGGTGCTACCTCCATCGTTATCGGCAAATGAATTACGGGTGACATTGCGAATCGGCCCTAAGTGACGTCTGTTTTCATTTGTTTTAGGCCAGTATTTTAGTACTCACCGCCATATTTTGTCGCAGTATAATTTAAATCCTTTCAATATTTGGATATAAGCGAGCGATTGAAAATAACAGATATATCTATTTTGACGAATTATTTATTTATACAGAAAGAAAAATAATATTATGAATTAACATAATTATTGAAGAAAAAAAAAAGATAATTAAAACAATTAATAGAAAGGGATATTAAAGAAAATATGGAAACATTTATGCAAAAAAATATACCGTGGCTAAATTTATCAATTTTTTTGTACAGTAATCAGATGGATCATAAAAACTATATCTCATAGAAATAACAATAAGAACTACCGGTATGGGTAGATAGAGTTGAAAAATAAGTTTTAAAACTTAAATGCAAGCACCACATGTAGGATTTTTTATCAAAACTGTATTAACAACATTGTTGTATTAACAAGAAAATCGTTTCCCAACAATATTGCATAAAAAAATATGTAAAATTTAATGTGGGAAACTTTAAAATAAAAAATTTTATACACTTTTTGTAAGCAATAGTTAATAGTGAAAAAAAAAACAAAAGATCGTTTTCCTTTTTTTAAGTCTAATTTTAATTAAGATTTTCGACCCAGTAACGCACCCATGTCTATTGCAGCATTTCTGACCACTCAGATGTTCGAGGGTACAGGTTGAAGTACACCTGGGACATGGCAGAAGGTGTTCCATAGTTTGTCGTTTTCCATACTGATACTGGTCACTATAAGTCTTTTGTGGGTTCCACTTTGTCTTATTAATTTTTACTAGGGCTGGTTGGTATGCGCTTTAAAGTCTTCCAGGTCGTCCAGTCAAAAACACCACCGGATGGTCTCTCCTTTGAGAAACTATTAGGTGGAGGATGGCTTTCTAGTAGGTCAATTGGTACACAACGCAAAAAACTTTATGTGGATTTTAGCTTTAAGTAGTTGAGTTCAACGTTATATAATGGGTTTTGTGTGCACTTGTCAGTTTTAAAATAAAAAAGCAAATTCTCCCGTTAAAAAGCACATTGTTCGTGCAGTAGTTATTATAGCGTGAGGGCATGCGTATAGTTACTACCAGTCAATTTTCTTAGTAAAGTATTTCTCATGGCGACTTTTCTCTTGTACTCTGACAATGGTGTTTATACGTTAAATACCTTAAATACCTGTCTAAAGTAATCTCGAGGTACGTAAGTTATTGAGTGTATGGCAGGACTTGTTTCTCCCATGTAACTTGAAATTCACCTTTTCTTGTGTATCTTTAGAGAGAAAGTGCTTATTTGTGTTTTTGAGAGATTCGGCTAGAGGTAGTTTTCACTATAATTGGATTGGTTAATGTACCATTCATCAGTATCTATCTAATTAGCCTTCTTCGGTCCATCTTTGGACATAGGCCTTCCCAATCCTTTTCCATTCTTCTCTGTCTGTCGCAACAGTCATCCATCTAGAGCCCACGTGCTTCTTGATATCATCTGCCCATCTCATTTGGGGCCTTCCTCTGCTTCGTTTATATTCCCACGGTCTCCAACTTATAAGAATTTTGTTCCATCGGTCTTCTTTTTGTCTTATATTGTGTCCGGCAAATCTCCATTTCAATTTTGCAACTTCTTGTCTAACATCCCTCACACAACTTTTCTCTCTTATCCACTCGTTTCTCTTCTTATCCATTAGTCTTATGTGCAACATTTGTCTTTCCATTGCTCTTTGGGTTTTTGGGTTTTCCCAACCCATTCATCAGTAACTAATTAGAAATAAAATATGCTGCCAAGATAGGCCCTGTAACCATTTTTATTACCGAGATATAGCTATAGCTATGCTACCTTTACCGTAAAGTAAGTATAGCCATTGTTTCTCGGAAACGGCTGCAGCCATATATTGTTTGTTGGCATAAAACTGCAGCCATACATTACCAATAAATTCCTTGCGGTTCGCTTTTTGGCGATATTTCGGTTTTTCCAGGCATGTGTTTTCAGCTAGGTGATGATGGGGTAGTTTTTGGGGATCAGTTAATGAACCAATCAACAGCAATTAATTAACAATAAAATATGCCACCAAGATGGGCCTTGTACTTCTTTTCCTGGACGAGATATAACTATGCCTATACTAGCTTTACCGCAAAGTTTGCATAATCATTATTTTTCGGAAACGGTTGCAACAATAAATTGTTTCTTGGCGTAAAGCTTCGGCAATAAATTAGTAATCAATTCCTTGTGTTTTGCTTTTTGGCCGATAGCTTGGTTTTCTAAGGATGTGTTTTGAGCTAGGGGATAATGGTACATTTTTTTTGGATATATTAATATACCAACCAACAGCAATTAATTAGCAATAAAATATGTCATCAAGATGGGCCCTGTACTCCTTTCCTTGCTAAGATATAGCTGTGACTATGTTAGCTTTATCGTAACGTTAGCATACATACTATTTCTCGGAAGCGGCTACAGCATAATTTTTTTCTTTTCGTAATAAATTAGCAATCAATTAGCAAGAAATTAAAATGTTGGTCTGAATACGTACGCCACACGTATTTTGCCAAACGTATTTTGGCAAAAGAAAAGAACCTTTCAAAACGTGTTTTTTTGGAAATGTGTTTCATAAAATCTAGCACATCTTGCATTAACAAAAGGTCAGACATAGACAAATTAAGCAACATTTATTGTTATTTACTAGAAAAACACCAAAAATAAAATAAATATTTACCTGTACATAAATTACACCTCTATGTATAATATGTTGCATACCATTAAGACAGGTTTAAAAACCATAGTTCACCTAAGAAGGGCCTCTTGTATTTCTTTAAAAGAAAGATAGCATCAATTACACCTAATTACATATTAATTACAGTGTTTTTCCATTCTGTGCATGAGTTAATATACACCAGTAAAACATGCCATCAACCAAGTTTTACTATTTTTACAATAAATTTTAAAAATTTTATAATGTATTCTGTCCATAATTGTATATTTTAATGTTTTAATGTGTATTATAAATGTTGAGTGTCAATTGTGATATTTTTTAAATAATTACATTTTTGTCTTATTACAGTGTCTTGAAAAAGGAATAAAACCATTCCGAAAGCTCGACAAAAAAGTCAAAAGAGTGTTTTTTAACATCCCGGCCAATATTCTGACTGCAACCCTAATAAACTGTGTTATTTGTATATATATATATATATATATATATATATATATATATATATATATTATATATATATAATATATATATATATATATATATATATATATATATATATATATATATTCAAAGAGTATAGAGCCTTAAAAATAGACAGAAAAGAAAATTTTAAAATTTCGTGAAGATAGAGCAATAAGAAATAATAATTAAGAAGAGTAAAATGTTTACAGAGGCTCAACTCCTGAAAAACCACTATCAGACTCAGAATTATCATCACTGAAATCACTACTACTATCTTCGTCAAGATTAATTATTATTTCATCAAAAACTAAATCTAAAACGGGTTCTTTTTCCCTTAAAAATTGTTCGAAACTTTTAGCGTATTCACACCGTTTTTTCCACTCTTCATTTAAAAATGTTTTAAAAAATTCATCGCAAAAACGATACACAGAACTAAACTTAAAGTCAACGTTTTTATCGGCCACGTATTTCTTAAGAGTTGCCCATGCAGCTTGCCAGATGTTGGATGTCTCTCTGAGAGATCGAGTCCCAAACGAAGAAATACGTCGTTGAACAAAAACAAGAAATGTCATCGAAAAAATCGCGTCGCTAAAATTGAATTAAGCAGGACACGTCGCCAGATTATTAGACAACCTATGGACAAATATGTCGAGTGGAGACCAAGACAAAAAACAATACGGAGCAAAGGACGCCCACCAACTAGACGGACTGGCGACCTGAAGCGTGTTAGCAATAACTAGATGCCAGCCGCACAAGACAGAGACAGATGAAAAGAGCTGAGGGAGAACTATCCCCTATAACTATCCTCATTAGGTCTAATTCACTGACAACTTCCAGGTGAGATAATATTGAGCATAATTAAATATTTAGAAAGTTTTTTTAAACTATTGTTTTTTCATTGTATGTGATGGTTCAGACTGCGTTTCAGGATGTAATTCAGTATCGAAGGTGAATGTTTGTAAAAGAACTGAAGTTAGAATCGACGTCATTGTGTGTAATTCATCTTCGAATTCTTAAAAACTTTCAAGTGTAGAAAGGATGTCTTATAATCTTGTCGTCTGTCATCTGTCAACTGTAATTACATCTTGAAAGAACATCAAATATGGAAGAGCGTCCTCGCTCTTCCATATACAAAAATACAACTATTTGAAAGTACATAAACATGACAAAATCATAAAATTCATAAATATTTGTCATAACATATCATTTGTCATAAACTGTCATTGAAAGTACATAAACATGACAAAAATCATAACATAAATATTTGTCATAACATATAATCTATGTCAAACATATATCTATCTCAAAAAATATAACTACACTGAAAGTACAAAAACATGACAAAAATCATAACATTCATAAATATTAGTCATAACATGTCATTGAAAGTACATAAATATAAGTTCTTAATTGTAGACATAATGGGTAATAATAGACATTAATTGTTTTGCTTAAATATAAGTGTACACCTACATTGGAACCGTAATTCTCCCGATCCGATATCTGGCGACGCCGGCCGACGTCGGATTAAAAACAAACTCAAGGTATTAAATCAGACTGCCTATACTGCTTCGTCATGGAAGCAGTATAGGCACTATGATTTAATACCTTGAGTTTGTTTTTAATCCGACGTCGGCCGACGTCGCCCGGTATCGGATCGGGAGAAATACGGTTCCAATGTAGGTGTACACTAAGTTGTAGTTTCTAAACATAAAGTAAGTAATTTAGTATGAATAAAAATGTGAATAAAAGAAGAACCATAATATCAAAGCTTAAAATAATTAAATAAAATCTTAAGTTCTATATGGATAAAACCCATATATAACTATTAAGTCGTAGAGGAAGACTTAGTTTAGTGTGATGATTTCATCCATAATCTGAGATGATCAGCATCAAATACCCCTTCGAATGATTTCTGAGTCACCTGAAACCCCTCAACATCAGAAATTACATATCTGTCATTAGGTAATATTTTCTTAGTAATATAAGGTCCCTTAAATTTAGGTAATTGTTTCTTATTTACACCAGGTGTAACATCAATGTTAGGTGTCATGACATAATCACCAATATTATAAATTGAGGCTTGTTTATATCTTGAATCGTAATACAGCTTGTTGACTTCTTGGGATTTCTCTATCTTGTCACATGCATTATGTCGTAGTTCGTTAATATCAGATTTGTCTGTGTTAATGGACGACAGAAATTACTTTAAATTATTTTTGACATTACCTACTTGGTTCATTCCAAACAATAGTTTAGAAGGTCTGACCTGTAGTTCGATTAACAGTGCAAATTCAACTTCATTAAGTACTTGATCCCAACATTCCGGGCCCTTGATTAGTTTCGCTATCATTGGTATAATGAAACAGTTGAACGTTTTAAATTGTCCACTGGCTCTTGGTATGCCAGTAGCTACAAGAATATGCTTATTCCTTATTCCATTATCTGTTAAAAATTCAGTGAATTGTTTGTTAGTTTAAAGTTTAGTTTCACTGTAAGTAAAGAAGTATGAGTTTAAATACTTAATAATTTCATTACAATTAGTTGACTTGCAAGGATACAATTTCAAGAATTTGGTAAAGCCATCTACAACTGCAAAAATATGCTATTCCTTTAGATTTTTCAAGTGGTTCACAATGATCCAAATGTAAAATATTAAATGGTTTGTCTCCCTTTGGTATGCTGTGTAAAAATCCTTCCGTTTTACCACGGTTAGGAACAAATACAATGCACTTCAAATAATTTGTAATATAAGTTCTTACCTTTTGTCTCATATTAGGAAACCAGTATGATTCTTTTATGGCTTCACAACATTTATCTAAGCCCACATGCTCTAATTCATCATGGCAACTCCGAATCACATTGTTTTCCATTGATTCAGGTACATAAAACAGTAGTAAATTATTACATTTTTTATAAAGTATATCATTGTTAATTTCAAACAACTTATGCTCACCGGATTGTAATGTCTCCTTTAATTTACATATAATATCATCTTGTCCTTGTTTAATAGTTAAATTATGTTTAAAGGTGTTTTCCTCAATTATTAAAATTCTTCCATGGCACCTACTTACATCTTCAACATGCTTCGTGCTTGTCCCACTTCTATGTTCTATAGTATAATCAAAATTATCAAGAATGAGACTCCATCTCATAATTTTAGGGCTAACATCTATCTTCTGTAAAGCTGTTGTTACACTATTACAGTCTGGCAGTATCTTAAATTTAATTCCATATAAGTATACTCTAAATCAGTTAAGTGTGTTGATAACGGCTTTTAGTTCCAAAATAAAACTATGCTGTGTAGATTCTGCTTGAGTAGTTCTCTGGCTGTAAAAGAACACTGGATGAAATTTTTATTCTGCTTGTTTTTGGAGTAATATTCCACCATAACCACTAGAGCTTGCATCACAATGGATTTGGGTTTCAGCTGTAGGAGAATAGAGAGCTGGAACAGGTTTGAATACTAAAATTTGTTTTAAACTATGAAAACTTTTCATTTGTTCTCTTTGAAATTCAAATGAAACATTCTTTTTTAATATATCATAAAGTGGTCCAGCAATTATTAAAAAGTTGGGAAAATTTTTCTAAAATATGAAGTAAGGCCTATGAAACGGTGTAACTGTTTAACATTTCGTGGTACTGGGTACTCTTTAATTGCACTAATATGTCTATCACTTGGTCTTATCTCATCACCATTAATTATGTAGCCTAAATGATTTATTTCAGTCATTAAAAAGAAGCATTTGTCAAGACGGAGATTCAATTTGTTTTGAATCAATAAGCAAAATATCTCTTTTAGAATATCTAAGTTCTCTTCAACAGTTTTTGTTGCTATTAATAAATCATCAATATAAATTACTAATTTATTATGTTCCATTAAATCCTTGAATATAGTATGAATGTATCGTATAAAAACAGATGGTGAATTGCGCAAACCAAATGGCGTTTTTAAACAATTTAAACAACAAACAATTAACATGTTAAAAAGCACTTTTGAGATCCAAAGTTGAAAAATAATGTTTATCTTGAAGTTGACAAAGTTGATCGTCAATTAGTGGGATTGAAAAAATGATCCCGTATTCCTGACTTTGTTTAATGAACGATAGTCTACACATAGTCTGAAGTCATTAGTTTTCTTTTTTACTTAAAACTATTGGTGAACTATACTCTGAATTACTCTTACGAACAATATTCTTATCTAACAAGTCATTAATTATTTCTTGTACAGCATTTTTTTTAGCATATGATAACCTACGTGGTTTATAATTAAAAGGAACATGATTTAGATCTACAACAATTTTTATTTCACATTTGGTTATAGGTTCATTAGGTCTTTCTGGATTTACATAATCAGTCATAAAAATATCAACTAACTTTTGCTAACTAAATTATTTAAATTAGGATTGATATTAATATTAATTTCATTTTTATCTACATAGTCAATATGTCAAATATCATTGTCAATATTTGTATTTTTAATATCTTTAGAAGAAATCTCTACTTTATTCCCTGAAAAAGATACGGTAAGGTTGTCATTCTGCATAAAATCTCTGCCTAACAGACATTTATATGGTATGGTTTCGTTTGGTACAACATAAATGAGTAAATCAATAAGTATGTCATTAATTTTCATTTTAAACAATACAAAACCCAAAATTTCTAATCTACTTTGGTTAATACCCTGGAAAGTTTTCTCAGGAATATCAGAAAATTCAAAATTGAAAGACTTTACAATATCTAAAGCTATGAAGGATATAGCACTATCTGAATCTACAATAGAATCAATATAAATAGAAATTTTGTCCTTCAAAAGACAAATTGGCAACATATACCCACTTGCATTATGCTGTTCCATAAAAAGTGCAGTGTTACTTTCTACCTTGACTGGATTCATCCTGGACTCATTCTTGGGGCAATTATTTCTTTGGTGATCTATTGCTCCACACATATAACATGAACCCGTCTGTCTAGCTGCTTTAGTACATTGAACTGCAGAATGTTCCATATCATTACAGTTGTAACATCTAATAGCTTTGCTTCGTGTAGCTGGATTATTTTTAAAAGTAATTGGTCTTTGCCAGTCAAATTTTAAATGTTCATATTTTGTATCATAGTTTTCCTTTGTTTAAGGTTTCTCTCTTAAATCGCTTATTCTACCTTTTCGAGCACTAACAATTCTTTAATAACTCACAATGTCTTGATACAGGGTGTCTTCATCACTATGTAAACAAATTCCCCTTCTTTGGCTCAGTGAAGATGTTCGTCAGTTGTAAGGAAACACAAAATAATAGTAGCAGAGTTTATTGACGAGACGTACACTATGGGTGTTGACCCGGGATTACTTTGTTGAGTAGAGACTGTTGCAGTTGAGCGTTGAAGACTATCACGTTTGTTGAGTGAATATTGATTGAATGCTTCTCTAGGCAAGAGATTTTAGTTTTATATAAGTTTTAATTGGGTCAATATATTCGCGGACCTAATGACATGTGTATCTAAGTTGTGTGTAAATTGTTTAACTTTCGTCAGCACTTTCGACTGATTTCCAAATTTTATTGTTGATAATTGACCAAATCTAATGTAACCTAATTAACTGCGTGTGTGTATTTAATAACAAATAAATTCATTCGGTCTACTGGGTGATAAAATTATACTGTCCAATTTCGGATATGAATTCTGAAGATTTGATATTGGACATACTGCGGAATCGGGCAATCTGGCCCAAGTGTCAATACTCAAAGTTTACATATAAGTATTACATAACATAGTAAAATTCAAACATGATAAATTATAAATAGTTTAAGAATAATCAATAATCTTCCAACCGTACCCTAGCTATCAATGTCCGACTCTATCTCTAGATTAAAATTAGGGCAATTGGATGAAAATGTGGAGAGTGGGATGTCGGCTTGGGAAGTCGACGGTACATTGTTGTGCCGATTATTAACTAACACAGGTACTTCCTGTTCGTTAGTCTGAGTTTGTGGATTACCTGAACGACATAGTCGTGCAACAGGACGGTACTTCCATAACGTGAGTATCCCAATTATTACCATTATAGTAATGGTCCCGGTGGCCACAAAATAATGCCAATTAGATTCGTGAATCGATCGCCACTGCGTATGCGTCATTTCTTGTTCCAGACTCTCCTCCTCAAGTAACACATGACGTAGCTCTCCTTCTGGTATGTCAAGGTAGGTGTTTAGAGGTGTGTTAAACCTGCGGGGTGTCCTCGCCACCAGTTGGGCCACGGAAGTGATTGGCGACTTCAGGTAACTCGTCACCGCTCTGTCCACCCCACTGCTAGTGGGGAGTAATGTAATATTTTTCGTATGGGCGATACATTTGGGTGAAGGCTTCAGGAATGTGACTCGTTCCAGTACTCTTTCGCTCCGATTTCCATCGAAAATAATGGATATGTGTATCGTGACTGGCGTGACAACTAGCCAGAGGTTGGGAGTACCCATCTTACTTCATTGAGCTGTCTGTATTGTCCTGGCTACCAGTGGACATGTGCTATTCTTAGATCGCTCATAAATTTCTTCAAGTATGCAATTTGGGTGGGTATCCATGTTTCTTATAGCCGTTGGTGAGCACGCTATCTGCGCCTTTGTCAACAGTAAGCACCTTTCTCTATCTTCCGCGGTCAATTCGAAGTAGTGCAGTGTGTTATAATCTACGACCAGTAGATTCCTTGGGGCGACAAATGTGCGCAACACCGACCCCTCAACGTTAAGTGGTATGGCCGTGACTTTGAGCATGCTGTACTTATTTTTCCCTGTCACTATGAAGTAGCCGATGAATATTATAAATCTGTCGTCATGACTGACTTCTGTTTCTATAATGGGTTGTCGTCGTATTTCGACCCCTTGAGGCAATATCTGCCCTGCTTTCTCTATTAATTTGGTTATTTCACCCGGTTTCACTATATCAATGAAGTGTCCGTGGTTATAGTGAAGGTTTAATATTCCCTCGTAAAATTGAGTATATTCGTTTATGAACTCCATAACTTGTAATTCTCCATCGTTTGTATTCGTAACGTGTTATATTCGGTTTCTAGTCTTTGTGCTTTGTCTTATACTTCGTTAAGTCCTGTAGATATTTGTTGTAGACCTGTGATTAGTGATTTGTTAAACTTGTTCATTTGCTCGTTTATCCTGTTCTCTGTGTGGTTGATTGATGTTATTGTTTCTAACATTATCTTCGCCTGGTGCTGTGATCCCTTTATTAGCTCCTTTTGGTTATCATCTAATGCTTCAATGTGACTGTAGGCTTCGTCATTGACTCCAAATACTGAGGTTAATATTGTTCCTAATATTCCTCTTCTTTCCCTTCCTTTTATTTCTACTGTCAACCAATCGCTTACTGACGTAAGCCTTGTATCATATTTCCTATTAGTTGGTGCTCTGTTCGAATTCTTCCTTTTTCGAGTAACACCTTTATTCGAAATGTTCCCCGGTCTATGACGACCTCTCCAAGGTCTTCTGTAAAAAATCCTGGTACCGGATTATATATTTTATACGGTTCTGCCTTTATGGGTTTTAACATCGTTAAAAACATTATAGCTACTAGTATTTTCTTCCATCTTAGTGCTGCTGCCTTCTTCGGCTTTTCCTGTTTCTCTTCTTCCAGTCGTATTAGCTTATGTATGGGTCTTTTAGTCAGTTTCCCGTTTGCCTTCCTCACTGTTACTTCTCTGGTTAATCCCTCCGCTCCAGGGTGTGTTTCTGTTAACCTCGCTAATGGCCATCTGCCTGGAGGTGTATCCTCTTCTTTAATTATAACTATTTCTTCTTCTTTTATGTTAGGGTGCGCCTTATGCCATCTATTTCTCTGTTGTAATTGGTGCAGGTATTCCTGTTTCCAAATTTTCCAGAAGTCTCTTTTTATTTTCTCCAATAATCTCCACCTCGTCGGCATCTTCAAATAAGTCGTAAGCTCTTCTTCCCGATTTGGTGATATAATTTCTCTCCCTATAAGGAAGTGAGCTGGTGTCAGGGCTATTTTCCCTTCAGGGTCTTCTGATGACCCGCATAATGGTCTCGAGTTCATACATGCTTCTATTTGTGTCAGCACCGTACTCAATTCTTCATATGTTAGAACTGTTTCCCCGATGATTCTTTTCAAGTGATATTTCATTATTCGCACTGCGCTCTCCCATAATCCTCCGAAGTGTGGTGCATATGCAGGTATGACATGCCACTGGGTACCTAGTGCCAGTAATCCATGTTTTATCTCGTCATCTATTTTTTGATTTTCTTTTTTCAACAAGTTTGCTGTTCCTACGAATGTGGTTCCGTTATCGCTGTATACGTTGTTGCACTGTTCTCTGCGTGCCGTAATTCTCTTGAACGCCGCGATGAATGCATCCGTAGACATATCGCTTACTACCTCAAGGTGTGCTGCCTTCGTTGACAGACACACAAATACTGAGATGTAGCCCTTATAGCTCCTCTGTCCTCTGCCTCTTGTGGTACTTATTTTTATTGGCCCGGCATAATCTATCCCTGTGTTAGTAAAGGGATGACTCGGGTTCACTCTGTCTTTCGGTAGATCTCCCATTAATTGTTGTGCTGCTTGGCTTTTGTACCTCCTGCACTTTAAACATTTTGCTAGATGATCTTTCACGGTTCTTCTGCCGTTGATTATCTAGTATTTCCTTTTTATGTACTGTAGTGTTTGTTGTAATCCGCTATGTAGATTTCTTGCGTGACTATCTGCTATAAGTAACTTTGTTAATGCACTACCCTTGGGCAAAATTATCGGATGTTTTTCTCCGTACTTTAGATCCGTGTGTCTCAGTCTTCCGGTGACTCTTAGAATTCCTTGTCTATCCAGGAATGGTACCAATGACGCTAATTTATTTTTCTTGTCTAATTGCTGTTTCTTCTCCAGCTTATTTATTTCTTGTTTGAAGTAGGCGTACTGTGTGTGCCTTATCACATTTAATAGCGTTTCCTCTAATTCTTGGACTGTAAGCTGACTTTGTCCATTGTCCTGCTTTTTTCTGCATTTGTCTGCAAATCTCCTACAGTATGAAAGTACTCTTCTTATTCTTTCTAAATTTGAGAATCTCTCGCATATGTCCTCCTTTATCGTTGTCGTGTGCACCGTTATTTTCGTTTTGACTTCCTCCTCATTTGTCTCTGGTATTTCTTCTGATTCCTGCGTTAATGTTTTGTTACTAGTCAGCCAAGTTGGTCCCTTCTACCATAGCTCTGCTTCTAATAATTCTGATGCGGTACTTCCACATAAGAGGATGTCCGCTGGATTTTCCTTTGTATCTACCTTATGCCAATTTTTCGGTCCTATAACGCCTCTTATTTCCTCTACTCTGTTAGCGACGAACATTTTCCACCTTTTTGATGATCCCCTTATCCAAGCCAGAGTTATCGTTGAGTCCGACCATGCATATACCTCAATGTTTTCCCTGTTCAATGCTTGTAGGGTTTTCTTCATTAAATTTGCTAGTAGTACCGCGGCACACAGCTCGAGCCTTGGTAACGTCGTTTTCCCTTTCAATTGTGCGACTTTTGATTTTGCTATCATTAGATTCGTTTTTATTTCTGGGCCTAATACCCTTGAGTAGATTACTGCTCCAAGTCCTTTCATAGACGCATCTGCAAATCCATGTAGTTCTACTCTGTTTATCTTGCTTAAGTTGTTCCACCTGGGCAATGTTATTTTCTCCAGATTTGCTAATTGCGCCTGGTATGTATTCCACCTGTTTTGTTGGTTGCTAGTTAATTGTTTATCCCAACTGGTCTTTTGCTCCCATAATTCATGTATGAACATTTTCGCTTGAATTACTACAGGTGCTATCCATCCCAGTGGGTCGTATAGTTTTGCTACTTCTGACAGTACGTGTCTTTTCGTTATTTTTTTTGCCTTCGTTATCCCTATTTTGAATGTGATAATATCCTCTTTAGGGGATCAGTGTATTCCTAACGTTTTCTGTACTTCTTCTTGTTTAAATGCCTTGGAGTCTACGTTCTCATATCCTCCGGTACGTTCTCCATTATTTTTTCTTTGTTGCTCAACCATTTTCTAAGAATGAAACCTCCTTTTCTGAACAGTTGTATTAATTCCTTTTGGTCTGTTTCTGCTTCCTGCACTGTCTCAGCTCCTCCTAGTATATCGTCTACATACATGTTTTCTTTTACAATTTTCGATGCCAACGGGAACCTCGCTCCTTCGTCTTCTTGTAATTGTTGTATTGTTCTTAACGCTAAAAACGGTGCTGCGGCCGTGTCGTATGTCACCGTCGTTAAGTTATACTCTTGTATGGGGTCCTTTGTGTCCTTTCTCCACAAATTTTTTTTATGTTTTTGGTCTTCTTCTGCCATTCTGATTTGTCTAAACATTTTTTCCAGATCCGCTGAGTATGCTATCTTATTGGATCTCCATCGTAATAGTATATTTGTCAAATCTTGTTGTAATTTCGGCCCTGTGTGCATAATATCATTCAGGCTTACCGCCGATGAGCTTTTGCTTGATGCATCAAACACTGCTATTATTTTCGTTGTAGTACTATCCTCTTTTCTCACTGGATGATGAGGTAAATAGTACCCATTTCCCTGGTTTTCTGCTATTATCATATGACCTTGGTTTTCATAATCTTCCATGAATTGTCTGTAATTCGCTTCTGTTTGTCTTTTCCAAACTTCCTTTCGAGTTGCATCAATCTGTCGAATGCTTGCTGTTTAGATTCTCCTAACTTTGCGACGTCTTCCCAAAACGGAATTTTTACTTCGTATCTCCCTTCTTCATTCCTTTTTACAGCCTGTCGATACAGTTCTTCACATTCTTGTTCTTCTACTGAAAAACTTGTGTCCTGATTTACTTCTTCTAATTCCCAAAAGTTCTTTATTTGTACGTCCATTTCTTGCCTTGATATCATACAGCATACTTCTGCTTTTATATTCTCCCTTTCTCGTGCTATTCCCGAAACTATCCATCCTAGTTTGGTGTTTTGACTTAGGAGTCCATTACTTATTCTGTGCATCCCTTCTGTCAATATGTAGCTGTATTCTTTTACTCCTAGTAGTAAGTCTATCTTCCCTACCTTGTAATATCTTGGATCTGCCAGTATTGCATTTTTCTCGTTATAGTCCGGTAGAATTATATCCTGTTACGGTAAATTCCTTGTTATCTTCGGTAGTACTAGTGCTTCTATTTCCATCTCGAAGTCACTTTCGTAATGAGTTTCGATTAAAAGTTTCATACTCCAGTTGGCTGTTTTATCTCCTGACGAGCCTATCCCGGATATTGTCGCCTGTATGGGCTTCCTTGTTGTTCCTAGCGTCGTCGCAGCTTGTTCCGTTATAAATGCGCATTGTGACCCTTGGTCGATTAGTGCTCTCAATATGTGTGAATCTCCTTTCTCATCTCTTATGCGTACCACAGCTGTCGCTAGTAATGCTTCACCTTCCTTATGGCTTGCACAGTTTACTGAATTCTGCCCTCTTTGTTGGTCGTTGGTATTCCTATGCCCATTGGTGTCTTGTGTGTTTTCTCGCCTTCCGTTATTTTGTTCTCTGGCATTGTATGGATTATTATTTCTTCCTCTGTACCTATCAGCTTGGTACCCGTTTCTTCTATTGTTCGAATCTCTTCCATTTCTTTCTTGTGTTTGTTCTCCTTTCGTTTCATTGGAGTTTCTTTTAGTGCTTGTGTTTCATTTTTCATAATACAACATATGGTGGTGGTCTCCGCCACAGTATCTGCATCTATATTGTGAATAACATTGTTTTTCTTTTTTATGTGCTAGGCAGTTTGTACACAATCCTTTTTCTTTTATCATCCTGTTCCGGTCTCTTACATTGGGTTTCTGAAATTCTCTGCAGTTCGGTACTCCGTGATCTCCGTTGCATATCACGCAACGTGTTCTTGGTTTCCTACCAGATCCTCCTTGCTTTTCTTGTCTTTTTTCTGACTCCAGCAGTTCCAGTGTCTAAAATCTTCGCTGTAAGAATGTTTGTGTCGATTTGTACGTCGGTATCTCTCTACTGTCTCCAATGAGGTTTTCGTACAGCCTCCTAGTTTCATTGTTCCATTTCGTTATGATTATTCTGGCTATCAATGGGCTCCACGCTTCCGTGTCTGTTTCTAACCCTCCTATGGCTTCCAGACTTTCGTGGAAGGTGTCATGTAGTGATTTCAATGCTCTAGCAGAAGATTCCTTTACTTCCTGCGCTAGTAGCATCCTGTCTATTAATTTAAACAATATCATCCTTGATTTCTCATACCTATCTTTTAGCATGTTCCAGACCACTTCGTAGTTGGCCTCGGATATGTTTAAGTGTTGTATCATTCTGTTGGCTTCCCTTCTTACTTGAGTTTTTAGGTACTGCATTTTTTCTGAGTTTGATAACTGGTCGTTTTCATGTATTACTTTAGTAAAGAGATCGTGGAAGGTTTTCCACGTTTCATATCTCCGCCTTCATACAC
This sequence comes from Diabrotica balteata, assembly GCA_918026665.1. Lineage (NCBI taxonomy): Eukaryota > Metazoa > Arthropoda > Insecta > Coleoptera > Chrysomelidae > Diabrotica > Diabrotica balteata. The sequence continues at coordinate 76,581,969 of OU898278.1, read as the reverse complement.
AGGGATTTTTACCTGCGGTAATGTCACACCGTCCCTCCTCTGTGTGCTTTCTGGCCATTGCATTCCTGGTCTTATTTTCTTCAATGCTTCCCTGACTTTCCTCTTTAGATGATTTATTCTCTCTACTTCTCCATTATCTGTAGAGTCTAGTTCCTCATTTACTGCTGCTTCAATCATTAGTGTATTCACCTTTTCCATGTATTCTCTTAACTCTGACTGCAATTCTTCATCCTCCCGCAAGTCTTGTTCATTTTCTGGCCGTAATAATTCCTCGATTCTTTGTTTTCTTATCTGTATCTCCTTTACTTTCGGTGTTTTTCCTCTTTTCAGCACCCTTCCATATTCTTCCAACAGGGTTTTCCCCTCAATGTATGTCTTAAATACCTGATCATAGTATTTTGTTTCAAAATATTTTTCTTTCGTTATACCCCCTTCTAGCAGCTTTTCGTGGTTATTCAAAAATTTTGCCCAATATTCTTCTAGTTTTTCCTGTCTATCCCGGATGTATTGTTGATTTTTCCGAAATTGGGAATCCTTTTTAGTATTTGAAACGAGTTTCGCTATTTCTGCTCCTATCTCAGCTTGCTTAACGTATACACTATCCATGATTATTTTTAAATAGGTAAAGAAATAATAAATAAGACTTACTCACAATCAATTTAATTTAACTATTCGACGACCGGTTTCGCTTTCTACAATATGCAAAGCATCTTCAGGTCTCGATACAAAGTTAAACAAATGCTGAAATGATAAAAACCCATATTAGGGTGTTGTCTAATAAAGATAAACAAATTAGATGTTATAAATTACAATAATTATGCCAATATTACCTGTCTGTAATTTTATTTAAATGATTGAGTTGAATAAAAGGTATAAATATTTTTTAAGAAAGTTAAAAGGACAAGGTAAGGCCCACAAATTGTCATAAAATCTCTTCTATTGTAATAAATTAATGAATGAGCAAATAAATAAATAAAATAAAATTACTTACATGCCGGTACTCTATTAATAGATGGATGGTAGAACATGTTTGAAACTACTGTATATTGTTGAATGGAGAACTCAATACTATTATTGCAGTTGTTTGACAGTAAACGGGAAGTTGTGTGTATATTGTTTAACTTTCGTCAGCACTTTCGACTGATGTCCAAATTTTATTGTTGATAATTGACCAAATCTAATGTAACCTAATTAACTACGTGTGTGTATTTAATAACAAATAAATTCATTTGGTCTACTGGGTGATAAAATTATACTGTCCAATTTCGGATATGAATTCTGAAGATTTGATATTGGACACTATGCTCTTTTGACATAATAAAATTGCTTAATTCCTTACTCTACAAACCAATGGCAATTTGTTCTTTTGTCTCTTCAAATGGCAGTTCGAGTGATTTGCATAGAGAAACTTTCATATAGAAATATATGAAAACATTCTCATTTCAATTTTGAGTACACTCTTGCATCTTTCTTCATAAATCTGTTTTATTTTGTGAAAACAGAAACGTTTTCCGGAAAGCAGTTTTGAATTTAGACCAATCCGTGATTTCTTCATTTCGTCCTATAAACCAGAAATTTGCAGCACCTTCGAGATTGCTTTTGGCTGTTTGGTATATACATTGATCAGGCCAATTGTGGAGTACCGCTGTAGATTCAATTTTCTTTAACCATACTGCTGCTTGGCTGGAATCACCTTCACCATTAAATTTTTCAATAGTTTTAGATAAATCTGGCATTATATTAAAATTTGGTACAGGATTACTTATTGTTGACATGCTGTGTTGTAGTTGTAATATCTGAAGCATCTGTGCATTTTGTTGAAGCAATGAATTAACAAGGTTTACCATATTATCATCATTCGGATTCGGATTCAAATTATTATTTGCGCCGGTTCTATCTTGGGGTGATAACACATGTGGTGGTGTAACTGGTAAGTTATTTTCGAGGTTATCGATAACGAAACATAAAAAATATATCCTTCTGTCCTAACAACCTAGAGGGAACATAAGTATAACCCCACACCTGATTCTGTAGAAAGAATTTCTTACAATCTTCTTGTCGTCTGTCATCTGTCAACTGTCATTGCATCTTGAAAGAACATCAAATTTTAAATTTAAAAAAAGGCGGTAACAATAAGAAGCCTACATAATTAATTTTATTATTTTAATATTTATTTTAGGAAGACAGAGGGAGAGATAGAGAGAAAGAGAAAGAGAGAGAAAGATTATTATGCAGATAAATTTTATGAACAGACTAAACTAAATAATTAACTAAAGTAAGAATAGACGAAGAAGAACAAAAATATGAATCGAACAAATGACAATTCATATGTTAACCATTATGTTTATATGGGATTAAGCCACAATTTATAGGAATGAAACATTTTATACTTATTGTTGTTTGACGTTTCGATTTCCACTAAGAAAATCGTCTTAAAAAAATAATTTTAAATAAGGGAGGCTTTATAACCAAAGTTGTTTGGCGGTTATGTTTTTAAATTGACGGATGACTTACTTGGCTTTCATATTGTAGGTAAATAGAGTAGCTTTTAGTTGAAAACTCTGACGGTGTTTTTATCTTCAAGATGACATACAATTCTGATTATTTTCTGTGTTTATTTATTATGTGCTCATGTATTACGTATTGTATATGTATTATTTATGATTGTACACGATGTGTCTCCGACTTTCTATTAACCCGTTTCTTCTTCTTATTCCGTCGTCTTCTGCAAAATAATCGGTAAAATTATCTACTCAGGTTTTTCAGCCACGAGTTCTGACGTCTTCGGTTATTAATTGGCTAATGTTTGTATATTCTTGTTGCTAACCACTTTTAGTTTTGGCGTCCAGAGCCCATCTCATTCTTCTGATGGGTTTTCTACACATTTTTTTTCTTAAGTAGGATGAGAGCTACTTCTTTGATTGTTCTATTTTTTATGTCTTTCGTTTATGACTATCGATGCATATTTCTATTGCACTTAAGTCTCTGTTTTTGATGTATGTTTCATGCTTATTTATCCTGATACTTGTGGTATTGCGGTTTCTCCCACATGAAAATGTTACTTTCACAGGGTGTTTTATAGATGTAGTTCTTTGATATCTCTTGTGTGTAGTTGGGTTTGGTTTTGGAAATTACAGATATCAGTGTATTGGTTGTTTTAAATGTTGTGATGTTGTAGAGATCGTGTAAACACTCCTGACCACGGCGCAGTAGACGAAATTTGGTTTTGTCCCAACTTCCATGCGAAACGCACTGTACTATACAACGTGAATGGTAGAACGTTTCAGTTTGGTTAGCATAATTCCATTTACAATAGAACCTTTCTGCATTTACCCGAATTTTGACTCCGCCTTCGCGCAGCTCCATGGTCAGGCGTATTTGCACTATCTCTATTTATTTCATATTCTTTTTTATTTTTCCGATTATCCCTTTACATATGGTATTGTTGTCATTTTTAAATCCCTTCTTGTAAGTGTTTCTGGATTGCTTTTGGTGTTTGTTTCCGTTTTTCAATTTTCTGAAATTTCTTGTTTATAAATAACAAGGGGTATATATTTTTTGTTAAAACCTTTGATACCCCATATAATGATTTAAGAGTTTCCTTTTTGTTATTTATGTTATGATTTGAGCGGTAACGTAAATACCTGTTGGTTTGGATTGATTTTCTGTAAAGTTTGGAATCGTAATCTGTAACCAGTTTTGTGATTAACCCATCCAGAAAAAGAAGTGACTTGTTGTTATCTTTTTCCATGGTGAACTTAATTGATTATTCTGTACTATTGATCAGTATTTAATAAAACAGAAATTTATTTAATACTTCTGGTCCTTGGGGCCAAATAGAGAATACATCATCTATATATCTCCACTATGCTGTGGGTTGTTGGTCTTGTTTATGCACAATGTTTTGTTTGAAATTATCCATAAAAATATCTACTAATAAAGGAGATAATCCATCCATGGGTAATTCATGCAAATGTAAAAAAATGTAATTTCAAACAGATTGTAGTATTCTTATAAAAATATATAAAATATTCGTATATACTCTGAATTTAGATGCAAATAAACTGCTTTAAATGTATCCTGCGAGTATTTAAATCATGTTTTCAGTTGAAAACGGAAATTACCCCAGGTCAGTAGACATTCTCACACTGATTTATCAGTCTGTCCCAAGGATTCTGGAGGGACACAAATTTGACAAGAGTATGCTTTAAAAACAAACAGGTTTCAAAATTGCAACCATGAATACTAGAACTCTACTTTCTGACGAAAGATTTAAAGAAATGGAAAAAGAATTAGAAAAGATCAGATGGGACATCGTCGGAGTTAATGAAGTGAGAAGGCGAAATGAAGGCCTCGAGACTCTAAAATCCGGTCACTTGTTTTACTATCACGAAGAACAACATGAATCAGTAGGAGGCGTCGGATTCTTCATAAACAAACAGCTAGCAGGAAATCTAAAAACTGTCCAATCAGTATCCACTAAAGTTACATATGCCAAGTTCAACATAAATACTAGATATAATCTAAAAGTTATTTAAGTCCATGCTCCAACAACAGAATGTACAGACGAGGAGATCGAAGTCTTTTATGATGATTTAAGCACAGCCATCACAAACAACCGTACACATTTCACAGTTATATGTGGAGACTTTAACGCCAAAATAGTAACAAAACTGGATCCAGCAGAAACTGCTCTTGACAATTTTGGAAGTCAGGGACGGAACGACCGTGGTGACACTCTTTTAAACTTCCTATTAGAGAAAAACCTATTCCTAATGAACAGTTACTACTACAAGAAACCTCACCGCAGATGGACGTGGAAAAGCCCAGATGAGAAGACGAAAAACGAGATCGATTACTTTATCACTGATAAAAGATACATATCTACAGATGTGACAGTGCTAAATAAATTTGCGAAACCAAGCGACCATCGTATGGTGAGAGCCACCATTGTGTTAAATACCAACTATGAACGACACAATATGATAAAAAAGAAGCAAATAAACATATGGACACATCCAAACAACGAACAAAATTTTGAAGATCATATCGGTAAATTCCTTCAAGAAAAATTATCAACAAATGATATTAACATCCTAAATGACATAATAGTAAAAGCAATAACAGAAACTCAAAAGAAATGCTGCCCAAAAAGCATGAAGAAAGAAAAAATAGTATGGAAACACAGAAAAAAATGGAAGAAAGAAGAATACTGAGAAGCGACGAAAACTCTAGAAATGACGATATAAATAGAATGAACAAGGAAGTATCAAGAGAAATCAGAAAAGACCTAAGAAAATACAAAGATGAGAAAATCATTAAAACCATTGAAGAAAATAAGAGTATGAAAATTATGAGACGCAAACTCACAAATGGAAATAAACAAATAGTCAAACTCAAGGATAGAAATGGCAACATCACATCAAACAGAGAACATTTGTTACAAATTGTGGAATCATTCTATGAGACATTATATAGCGACCAATCGACTCTAGATATAGTTGAATATCAGCAGATGAAGGTTCAAAATCAGGGTTCCGAAGATATCCCAGAAATCTCCTTGGACGAAATTTGCAAGGCTCTAAACAAGATGAAGAATAACACAGCTCCGAAGAAGAACGGTGTCGTCACGGAAGCGATAAAGATAGGAGGCTCAGTACTGATAGCCAAAATTTAAAAGCTCTTTAATCTATGCCTATGGAATCAAAGTATCCCAGCAAAGTGGAATAATTCAATAACTGTACTCTTATACATGAAGGGAGATATAGCAGACCTGGAAAGATGCAGACCAATCAGTCTCCTTAACCATCTTTATAAATTATACACCAGAATAATAACGAACAGACTAGAGACAAAGCTAGATTTTTACCAACCTCGGGAACAAGTCGGTTTCCGCCCTAATTACGGCACAAACGATCACCTGCAGTGCCTAAAAACCCTGATAGAAAAAACTAACGAATATAACCGTCCCTTGGCATTGTTATTTGTAGAAGTACCGTCCATCTTAAGAGCACTACAAAATTGCAGGGTTGGCCACAGATATTGTAATATATTCAAAAATATATATGAAAATGCCACAACAATCATAACTCTACATTATGCAACTAATAAAATAAAGATAAAAAGGGGAGTCAGGCAAGGTGATACCATGTCACCAAAGCTGTTCATTACCGTTCTTGAGTATGCATTTAAAATACTAACATGGCAACAGAAAGGAATATCCATCGATGGAGAAATATTAAACCATCTACGTTTTGCGGATGATATCGTGCTTCTGTTAGGTAATCTGGAAGAGATCAAAGATATGCTCCAAGAACTGAATGACATACTACAAGAAACTGGGCTGGAGATAAATTTCGAGGAAACCAAAATGATGACCAAAATGGTTCCCAGCGAAGAGATATAGATCAATAACAAAAAGGTAGAATTAATCGATAAATACACATACTTGGGTCATGAAATTAGAATAACCAGAGACAACCAAACTTGCGAGCTATATAGACAAATCACGTTGGGATGGGCGGCATATGACAGGATAAGAGACATTTTTAAAACAAATATACCAATTCACCTAAAAAGAAAGGCATTTAACCAATGCATTCTACCAGTCTTGACCTACAGAGCAGCGACCCTAACTTTAACGAAGGCTACTGCCAAAAAACTGAGGGTAACACAAAGGCGAATGGAGAGATCAATGCTGGGCCTGACCTTGAAAGATCGCGTGAGAAATGAGGAGATATGCCGACGAACTGGCGTAGACGATATTATACTGCGAATCAATAAACAAAAGTGGAGGTGGGCTGGACATGTTGCTAGAATGAAAGACAGAAGATGGACAAAGAGATTATTATTGGAGTGGAGACCAAGAGCCGACAAGCGAAGTCGAAGCAGACCACCCACCCGATGAACCGACGATCTAAGGAGAATAGAAACAAACTGGATTGCAGCAGCTAGAGATAGAGAGAACTGGAGACGTTTGTAGGAGGCCTATATCCAATAATGGATGTGAAAATGGGGCTGGATAAGAATAATTATGATGATTTAATTAAGTATCTAGCGCACGAATTCAGCGACAAAAACCAAAAACCAATGAACCTAACTTTGACGATATAAATTTAAAACATAACATTAAAAAATAATTTAACAATAGAATAAAAACATCGGAGAACAACTAGAAGATCTAGAAGAACTATGGAGTGAATTTAAAAACCAAGTTAACGAAATCTACACAAACAATGATTATAGAAAAAACTTAATCAAGAAAAATAAATGGATGACAGACGACATCTTGAAATTAATGGAACAACGTCGACTGATAAAATCTAATGTAACATAATAGAGACACCTGCAGAGAAGAATAAAAAAGGAGATCAAATTAGCCAAAGAAAATTAGATGAGAGAAAGGTTACACGACTTAATTAAAGGTTCATGTGCACAAAAAAACTAAAGGAAATGAGTAACATATTTAAAAACGAGTTTCCTCTGTACTTATTGACAATAATACCAAAATTATTGTAAATATGCACGAAATAACAAAAAACTGACAGCTGTATATACCAGAGTTGTTTGAAAATGACAGGAATAATATTTCCGAATTCTACCAAAACTGTACTGAGGGCCTAGAAATTATAAAATGCGAGGTAGAACACGCTCTAAATAATACAAAAATTGGAAAAGCTTATGGTCCAGATGGTACACCAACTGAGTTGCTGAAACTAATAGAGAATTTTAACATAAAAGTAGTAGTAAAACTTTTTAATTCAATATATAACACCGGAGTGATTACCGCAGATTGGCTCAAATCCATATTTGTCGCAATACCCAAAAAATACAATGCAAGAAAATGCTCAGAATATCGATTAATTTGCCTAATGAGCCACACTCTTAAAATTTTCCTCAGAATACTTTACAACAGAATTAGACGCAAATGCGAAGAAGATCTTGAAAAAAACCAATTTGGTTTCAGAAATGCTATGGGAACCAGGGAGGCACTTTTTGCGCTTAACATCCTATTACAAAAATGCCGTAAACAAAGAAAAGATGTATTGGCATGTTTCGTGAACTTCGAAAAGGCATTCGATAAAGTACAGCATGTAAAAAATAGATGACAAGGATATTCGTGTCATTAAAAATTTGTACTGGAATCAAACTGCTATCGTAAAAATTGGAGTTAACTACACCAATAAAATCTCTATACAACGAGGAGTTAGACAAGGTTGCATTTTGTCGCCAATATTGTTTAATGTTTACTCGGACCAGTTATTTAAAAAGACACTTGAGAGACAACCATATGGAATAAAAATCAACGGGGAACTACTTAATGTGATTAGATATGCAGACTATGCAGTAAATCTAGTAGATAATATTTAAGGTCTTTAAATTCTGCTTCGTCGTATTTATGAGGTAGGAGAGTGAATGGGCATTAAAATACACTTAAACAAAACCAAATTTTTAGTGTTTAGTCGTGACCCACATCCCGATGCAAAGCTTCAATTAAACAAAGTCCAAGTTGAGAAAGTTCACACAATGACATATTGGGAACTGTGATAACGGATCAACTAGATCCAGACATAGAAATAAAACGTAGAATAGCAATGACTAAAACTTATTTTATGAAAATGAAGTCATTTCTTTGCAATAACCATCTCAGTTTAGAATTAAGGCAAAGAATGGTTAAGTGCTATGTTTGGTCCGTACTTTTGTATAGTGCAGAGTGTGGACGCTAAAAGTATCGATCATGAACAAAATCAAAGCATTGGAAATGTGGGTTCATAGACGAATGCTGAAGATAGCTTGGACAGTAAGGAAAACTAATAAGAAGAACTAAAGAGCGGCAATAAAGATAGAGAACTGCTTAAGACTGTTAAACATCGAAAAATGTCTTATCTCGGATATATAGTAAGGGGAAGTCGATATAAAATATTACAACTGATCCTAAATGGCAAAATAGAGGCCCGTAGAGGTGTAGGAAGAAAATAAATTTCTTGGTTAAAAAACATTCGTGAATGGACTAAAGTACCAAATTCAGGACAATTATTTCATATTGCAGAAGATCGAGAAGCTTTCGCAATGGTGATCCGCAAATTATCATATTATTTTGTAAATTTTCCTATTTCCTAGTATATATATTTTGTTTTTTTCAATATTAATACAAAATGTTAACATACATGACTTTTCAGTAAATAACTAACATATCGTTCATTGAAATCCACCCATATTGTCTTCCTTATTATGATTTTAACGAATCAATTATTCCTTCAAGCTTTTTTATTTTCTGTATAAGAACTTATTTCTTGGTAAATGCTGTTTGATACTCCAACACTCTAACACTCCCATGCTACCTCTGACAGTTCAAAATGATACGTGTGTGTCTGTCGCGGCGATTTTTCAAAACGACCCGTCTGTGACTAGCTGACTGAAAAATATATTGCAAAATACGCCGACAGTCTATACGTAGATAGTGATAGATCATTTCCATGAGCGCAACTTATGTGCTTTAAGAGGATAGTTTTTATGAAAACGATGTTATAATCTTGTCAGAGTCTAGTGTAATTTTTTTTTTTATTGAGTTTAATGCGTCGACAACCAATGGTCATTGGCATGGTACAGTGAATTTTTACAGTCAGGTGTGTAGTGTGTGTGTGTGTGTGTGTGTGTGTGTGTGTGTGTGTGTGTGTGTGTGTGTGTAGAGTAATTGTCTTTATACTTAGCAAAGTCGACGTCATTGTCTTTGCTAAGAGACGCTAATTGTATCCGAACGTCTGCGGTTCCTTCGGTGCATACCGATCGCACAAGGACAGAAATTATTTTCATTTATTAATTTTTAATAAACGAAAATTTCCACCCAGGTGAGATTCGAACTCACAACTTTTAGGTTCAAAGGTAGGCGCTCTTACCACTGAGCCACAGAGGGGGTTAGTGTAAATTTTAAATAACCTAAAATACTAACCTATTAATGATAATGGTAGATACCAATAATGCAAAAAATTTTATTGTAAATGTTGATTAAACTAACTAGCGTTTTTAGGCTCAAAGTCTAACTCTGGTACTTATCTATCGACCGACTCAATTTACTTACAAACTTTTAAGCTAAAGCAGCACATTCATTTTTACACCCTCCTTAAATCTGGAATCTAAGAACACGGAATTGGTACTTTGTATAATCTGAATAAAAGTAAATATGGGTTATAAAAGGTTATAAAACAAAAGCTTTACTCGCAGTTAGGTCTATTAGAACCTGGACGACCGATTTCAGGCCCTACAATATCAGCCAATCTTCAGATTCCCGATAAAAGGTTTATTAATAACCAAAAAGAGAAAAATGATAAAATGGAAAGTTATATAATTTAACACATATTTTGCCCAGTTTGGATCGCTCCTACATTATATCTGCGTTAGGAAGAGCAACTAATTTAATTCTGTCTATCTATGTTTTCGCTTTAAATATGCGTTTTGCGTTGTTTGTAGAAGGCCGCGCAGTAGTAAATATTTACTGTGTTACGGTAACAATTGAAATCGAATACATACAAAATTTAAAGTTAATTTAAATCTCTAAAATTTGTTTGTCTTCTTATCAGTATCAGTATCCTATTGATTTTAAATATAAAGAGCTTATTCTTTTTTGTTATTTAAACATAGAGAACCCACATCAACCACCAGGGGTTATTAGTGGGGAGACATACACAGTAGTACAGTTTGATAAATTAAAGTTTATTATAAATATTTATGTCTTTTAGAAATTGCAATAAACCCGAGATATTTGTCGTAAGCGCACTTCCCAGGTTTTTACTAATTCCTCGGCATGTTCTCCGAGGTTGAAACTGCGGACATTCGATTATCAGATGCTTCACGGTGAGTTTAGTAGAGCAGTAGGTACAAATCGGAGCTGGTTCTTTATTTAGAAAGTGTTGGTGTTAGTATTGTGTGGTCGATTCGAAGACAATTTACGATTACTTGATCTCTTCTTTTTCCTTGTTGTGGTAGGCTGGCGTCTACTCGAGGCTTTATTGTTTTTAATTTAGAGTGTTGCGTCCCAGGTTGCTTGCCATACATTTATTATATGCTTCATGGACTGTCGTTTATGGTCTGTGTGGGAATATTTAGTAATTTCTGGAACGTTTTTATTCGTGATAGATTTTCATGCCAATTGATCAACTTCCTCGTTGCCTTTAATGCCAATGTATGAAGGTATCCAGATAAATATAACCTTTTTATTTATATGGTGTAGTACGTTCACAGTTCATTTCTTATATTTTGTTCAATAGGATGGCTAGGGAAAAGTTAATTAATTCCATGAATTGCGCTGAGTACATCTGTAAATCTGTGATGATTAAAATATTATTTTCAGTCGTTAAAGAGGAGTTTTTGATAACTCCTAATATCTATGTGCTTTCTCCGGTGTAAATTCTGCAGTGCTGTGGAATTCTAATGGCATATTTGTAATTTTTATTTGTGAAGGCTGCTGCATGGCCATTTTCAGTTTTTGATGCATCTGTGTATACTATGTGGTGATCTGGATACTTCTCCATAATTTGTTTGAATGTATTAATGATAAGGTTAGGATTTGTGGTATTTTTTGGATTTTTTGGGTACTGTGTTAAAGTTAAATCGGTGATAGGTAAGGGGGTAAGCCATGACGGGAAGTCTAATTTTGTGGTTATATATAATTTAAATTCATTGCAATTGAACCCTTTTTGATTAATTCTTTCCCTAAAGGGTTTGCCTTTATATTATTTGTTTCTATACAAATTTGATGTAGGTGCGTTAGTAATCTCATAATATAATGGGTGCTTTTTAATGGAAGATATTCTTGCTGCATAATTTAAACTAAGTAGATGTTGTCTTAGATGTAGAGGGGGTTCTCTTGATACTACTTGTAAGCCGCTTACAGGATTGGTTCTGAAAGCAACGACTTCTAATCTTTGAGCTCTTGTTTGAATTGTGTTAAGGTTTTTTAGGAACGTTTTATTTGCTGTATCGTAGCATATTGCACCGTAGTCCAGTTTCCCAGTTTAATTTGTAATCAAACGTTAGGCCCAAAAAATTCGATTCGTCTGAATGAGATATATTTTGACTGTTAAATATTAACGAAACAGGAATGGTTTTCTTGCGTTTGCTGAATACTGTGTAATGTGTCTTATTATTAGTTGAAAAGAGGAAGCCTGTTTTGGAAGACCATTCTTCGATTTTGTATAGAAGGTTCTGTGATATTTTAGCCCCAGCTGTAATATTTTTGCATTTAGTATAGACAACTATATTATCAGCGTACATGTTTGCTTTTGTAGGAGGCTTAATTGTATTTAGTTAAATGCAATTAAAATTAAAATTAGTCTTAAAATAGAACCTTGTGGAACACCGTTGTCAAGTATTCTAGCGGTAGAGGTGTACCCATTTACTCTTACTTGTATTTCCCTTTTATTCAGAAAGTTTTTTATAAACGCAAGCATACGTCCTTGAACTCCACATTTATCAAGTTTATTTAATATGAGGTATCTCCATGTTGTGTCGAAAGCTTTATTCACATCAAAAAAGACTATAACTTTCTGATCTAGTAAGAATGCATCATGAATTGTTGACTCAAGTACCACTAAGTTGTCGTTAGCAGATCTTTCTCGTCGAAAACCACTTTGGACTGTGGTCAAGAGATTTTCATTTTCTAGATACCATGTAAGCTTGTAATTTAAAATCTTCTTTAAAATTTACACATGCTACAAGTGAGGGAGAGCATATTCTTTTCAGCTTTATTAAGTAGAATTCTTGAGAAGATAAGCATATTAGGTTAATTATCATGGTATTCATTATTAGCATATTTAGGTATTAGGTATTTAGTCCTATGCCAAATTACCATACCGTTCGATATTGTCATGCCACCCATTGGTTCTCACTAAGGTCTCGTTTGCTTATTACTTTAGTTATTCCTTCTTTTCATGATTGTTAGATATTTCTCGTCTTCTGGAGGTTGGTAAAACCTATTTTATATATTTTTTTCGGGACTCTTTTTTCAGGATTTTCTGGACATGGCCGTACCATAGTAGTTGGTTTCTCTACACATTTGTCGTTATTGAGCCTTCAACTCCCACTTGTCTTATCTCATCGTAGTGAATTTTCATTATGCAGAATACTCCAACTGGCCTCCTTAAAATGTCCATTTTCACTGTATTCAGCTTTTTTTATTATTATTCATTATTCCCTAAGTTTCTGTTCCATATAACAGACTTCGTCTTTAGAGGACGTTGTTCAAAATAAGATTAACGCGAGATAACCAAATATGTGAGCTAATAAGAAGAGTAAGTTTAGGTTGGGTTGCATTCGGAAAAATGAGAGACGTGCATAGAATAAATATCCCGATCCATTCAGAAAGTAAAACCTTTAGGCAGTGTGTTTTACCAGTTCTCATATCGGAGCAGGAACCTCAACTCCACAAAAACATTAACAGAAAAACTGAAAAGTGTACAATGTAAAATGAGAGATCAATGTTTTAAATAAGCTTGAGAAATACACTAAGGACCAAGGAACTTCGTAAACGAACCGCAGTGAAAGACATTATTGAACGTATTACAAGACGCAAAAATGGTGATAGGCGGGATATGCAAGAATAAAAGAAATGAAAATTAAATATCATCCTTCTCCAGATATGAAAATATCTGGAGGAGGAGTATGTTTAACAATAGACAAATCAGAGCTGATTGAGACGACGATGATAACGGACTACTTCCTTCTTTTCCTTATTCTTGACTTCAAGTTATACTGTATAAACAGCCTAGTGTTCTTCTAGCTTGCGTTAGCCTTTTTTTTTATTTCTTTATCTTATTTGCTGCCGAGTCGAAGACCACTCCCTGGTACGTCTAGTAATGACAGGGCATCTTTATGCCATTATCATTTAATGTGATGTTCGTTATCTCGGTTACTGTTGACAGATACTTTGCAACAGTTTTTGCTTAATTAATTTTTAATCCTCACTTTTTGTATCCCTCTTGAAGTTTTATTGAGATAAATTTTAAATATAAATATAATTTCCGTAACGCTTCGATTCGAGTGAAGCTAATTTTAGTTTCTAGTAAAACTTTCCAAACCTGGTTTATAGGACTCTAGCAGAAATTTTTGGTAAATCAACAAACATAAAGTGGGTTTCTGGATTTATTAACGCGTTTTTATTACTTTAACACTTTGTAAATAGAAATTTTTAATCATCGAAGTATTAGATTGTATCACTAAACTGGATTCTTCATTTAAAGGCGAAAAGGTCGGATTCGTTCGGAAAAATATATTATATATGTTGCTCTTCGGGCGTAATCATCTTAATAACATTCTTGGTGCATAAATAGCTATTAAACCATTGTATTTTAATTTATAATGAAGCGCGTGTGGGAGTGAGGGCGCTCATTTGTCTAATGATAATTTAAACTAGCAAAAATGTTTGCCCCAGGTCTTGTTTCTCTCTCTTATATACGCCGCAGGCCGAGTACGTCTCCTGTCTTAAGTGCTTCATTAACGATTAAAAAACAATGTTTAAATAAGCTCAAAATACTTTTCGGAAAATGATAGAAAAAGGTTTGAACTGAAATTTATGTAGGTACTTGGTAAATTCAAAAATAATCTTATTTTACTTGTTTTTTTTAGCCTTAAAAATCTGAATTTTGTGTTTTTCTCAGTTTTTTATTATTATTGAGTTATTGCCTCGACAACTAAGATCATTGGCATGGTACAGTCAGGTAGCTAGTGTAGTGTGTGTGTGTGTGTGTGTGTGTGTGTGTGTGTGTGTGTGTGTGTGTGTGTGTGTAGAGTAATTGTCTTGATACTTAGCAAAGTCGACGTCATTGTCTTTGCTAAGAGACGCTAATTTTATCCGAACGTCTGCGGTCCCTCCGGTGAGTACCGATCGCACAAGGATAGAAATTATTTTTATTTATTAATTTTTAATAAATGAAAATTTCTCCACCCAGATGAGATTCGAACTCATGACCTTTAGGTTTAAAGGTAGGCGCTCTTGCCACTGAGCCACAAATGGGGTTTTTCTCAGTTTTAAATTATCTATAACTAGAAGTTTACAGAAAAACTACAGAAAACATATTTTGTACAGAATAATCCAAAAAATTAAAAAAAATTGAATGTAACAATTTGTTTTAAATAAAATTGTTTAAAAAATTGTCATCAACTTTTCGCCTGGTCGACCTCTTAAACCCTATTTTGGGGCAACTTACGAAAGTAATAATACAAAAAAATCTCATGGGAATATTTTTCGGAACGAACGCGAGCTTTTCGACTTGTCTAATTGCAAAAAAAGCATTATGACATTTAGTCAAGTTATTTTAAAAGACGCACTTCTCTCTGATCTAATATATTTTCTGAAATTTTTATCTATCATCATAATATACAAGGATTTAAATTCAATAATATCTTACCGATACGGCGCCCCTGGATGGTCAAAGGGCGTTATAAATGACGATATGTCGGCGAATGTCAAAAGGGTGAAGTGCTTTGACTATGAAACCCATTCACAAAGCATACTTAATCTAGTTTTGGCCTTATATGTAATGTGCCATTTTTTCAGTGAAAATGAAATGACGCCCTCATAACGTGTAATTCAAAACTGATGTTGACGGTGATAATATCAATATCTCTCCTCAGAAAACGGCTTTCATAACACTAAGGAGACTTACTGTCTATACTACGGGGGATTTATTCGTTGTAGATACAGACAAATGTGTCGAGATTTTTAACCCTTGTTTATTCTTCTATAAAATTTTATTTTATACCACACTTTTTATCGTAATAATTATTAGTCCAGGTAGGATCTGTAGAAAAGCAGACCATAATGGACGTTTTCCATATGACTCTATTTGTTTGCAGGAATCACTTCAGGATGTATCTTGTATTAATAATCACAACGTGCGCCAATCACAAACCTTGTGCTTAATTTTTTATTTAACAAAATATAAAAAAAGTAAAAATTTTTGCTATTTGCACTCTTACCTTCGCCTATATTTCGAAAAATATTGCTTCTACAAAAAATTGTGCAATGTAAAAGTTTCGTTTCTAAACTGTACATAATATTTGACTTGCTAGAAATTGTTTATTGTTTAAAATATAGCAATAATTACGAAAAAAATGGGAAAACAATTTGGTTTTTTTTGCATCTGTATTAAGAAAGACTCAACTTTTTAAACTCACTTCGAAAAATTTAAATCTGTCTAAAACTACAAGATCCTAGCGAATTTTTTAAAACTCTTAACATTTTTTTCAAATTATGCCATTTTCTATTTTCAAATAAAATTACATTTTCAAATTTAAGAAATTATTAATTATGATAAATATATATATATATATATATATATATATATATATATATATATATATATATATATATATATATATATATATATATATATATATATATATATATAGTCCCAAGATTCCTAAGAGGGACATAGGGCTTCCACAAAGTGTCTTCAGCGAACTCTATTTCTGGCTAGTGCTTTGATTTCAAGCCAGGATTTTCCCATTGTTCTCCCTTCGTCCAGTACTGTCCTTCTCCAAGTTCCCTTAGGTCTGCCTACTTTCCGTCGGCCTTGGGGATTCCAATCCAGTGCTGTCCTGGCAATGTCATTTGGCGGTCTACGGAGTGTGTGGCCCAGCCATCTCCATTTTCTTCGCCTTATTTGCTTTATGACATTTTCTTGGTTGCTTTGGTTCCATAAATTTTCATTGGAGATTCGGTTAGGCCAAAATATACGAAGGATTTTTCGTAACGCTCTATTAATGAAAACTTGTAATTGGTGTACTATGGGTGCTGATATCTTCCACGTTTTGCAGCCATACAGTAATACAGCTTTTACATTTGTGTTGAAGATTTTTAGTTTAGTTTTAGTTGGGTAAATCCTGGATTTCCATATGTTGTTAAGCATGTTGTAGGCGTTGCGAGCCTTATTTACTCTTTCATGTACATCACGCTCTGTACCCCCATTACAGTCAATTATGCTGCCCAGATATACAAATTCCGCTACTCTCTCAATTTTCTGGTCGTTGATCATAATAGGTTGGTTGTTTCTGGTACCAAATCGCATTTCTTTGGTTTTGTTGGTGTTTATTTCTAGACCAACCTTCTTTGATTCTTCTTGTACTTTGTTTACTTGGAGTTGCATGTCCTGTTTTGTATGTGCTAGGAGGCATATATCATCAGCGTAATCTAGGTCATCCAGTCTGTTTGTTAATCCCCAGTAAATTCCTCTATTAGAGTTTACCTTTGTTAGTACGGAGTCCAGTACAATGTTAAATAGTATAGGGGATAAAACACAGCCCTGCTTTACTCCGTTTAGCATAGCTATTGGGTCAGATGTTATGCCGTTGTGTAGGATTTTGCTTTCTGTGTCACTGTAGAGTTCTTTGATGAGATTTACTATTTTTTCTGGTATTCCTATTTCCTGCAGTGCTTTCCATATGGCCGTATGTGTGAGCGTGTCAAAAGCTCTCTTGAAGTCCACAAAGCACACAAAGAGAGGAGAGTTGAATTCCTGTGACTGTTCTACAATTATTCTTAGTGTGTTAATTTGGTCCACGCATGATCTGTTTGGTCTGAAACCGGCTTGTTCCTTCCTCAACATTGGTTCTACACTCTTTGTTAGTCGGTTGTTTATAATTATTGCTGTTAATTTATTTATAGTATTCAGAAGTGTGATTCTTTTCCAGTTTTCGCAATATCTTCTGTCGCCCTTTTTTGGTATCTTTATTATTAATCCCGTTTTCCATTCTTTGGGGAACTTTTCCTCTCTCCAAGCCCTTTTCAAGAGTGGTTGGATTAGCTCTGCCACTGTACCTGGGCAAGCTTTTAACAACTCTGGTGGAATATTGTCAGGGCCGGCTGCTTTGTGTGCTTTCAGTTTTTCTATGGCCATTTCTATTTCTTGCGTTGTTGGTTCGTTGGTGTTAATTCTCAGTTGGATATTGGGTATTAGGTTTTCTGCGTCTTCTGGTGGTGTTGGGACTGCACTTAGAGATTCGCTAAAATATTCATGCCATCTTTTGACTTATTCCTGTGGCGTTGTAATATCTTCACCTGTAGCACTTTTTACAATTGGTTGGTGGGTAGTATATCTTTTATTGGCTAGTTGTTTAGTGATATTATATAATTGTCTCATGTTTTGATGTTCATCGGCGACTCGCGCTTCTTCGGCAAGATTTTCTGCCCACTTTCTTTTGTCTTTCTTTGCTGCCTTCTTGACAGCTTTATTCGCTTCTCTATAACTTTCTCTAAGTCGGTTCTTCTCTGCTGCTGTCTTGGAATTTAGTAATTCTAGATTAATATGTTTGCGACGTTCTATTTTGTTCCACGTTTCTCTCGTAATCCATTCTTTCTTTACGTCTTTCTTTAGGCCCAGCACGTTTTCACTTGTTTCCACAAGGGCTTTGCTAATCGTTTCCCAATTTTTGTCCTGTCTTTCGTCGATTTTGGATCTCAGCTGTCGTGCGAATTCTACTTTCGTCTCGTTATTTTGTAGTTTCTCAATGTTGAACTTTTTTCGAATAGGTTTGTTCAGTTCTTTTCTATTCCTAGCTATTTTGAATCTAATTTCGGCCATCATCAGGTAGTGATCACTGGCCGCATCTGCGCCTCTCCATGATCTGACATCTAAGAGAGATGTTCTCCATTGCTTACTGATTGCAACGTGGTCGATTTGATTGTAGGTGCGGTTATCTGGCGATTTCCATGATACCTTGTGGATTGTTTTGTGTGGGAACAAAGTCCCTCCAATGATTAGGTCATGGTTACCACATAATTCAATGAAGCGTTCGCCGTTGTTGTTTCTCTGGCCAGTGCCATGCTTTCCGATAACGTGTCCTAGGTTGGTGTTGTCAGTGCCAACCTTGGCATTGAAGTCTCCCATCATTATTTTTATATCGGATCTTTTAATTTGTTCTAATGTTGCTTCAAGGCATTCGTAGAAATCCTCCTTTTCTTGTTCTGTTGCTTGTTCTGTTGGTGCATAGCACTGAATCAGTGTTACCAGTCTTAATTTGGTCCTAATTCTTGCAGTGATTATTCGCTCTGAAACAGGTTTCCATTCCACAAGAGAATTTTTTGTGGCTTTACTAAATAGAATTCCTACTCCATTTTCATGTCTTCCGCCATCTGTTTTACCAGAGTATATCAGCAGGTCGCCTTCCATGTTGACGTGCTCTCCCGTCCCATTCCACCGTGTCTCACTGAGACCTAGTATATCGACTTTATATGCTTTCATCTCTCTACAAATTTGGGCAAGGCGTGATGCTTGCATCATAGTTTTTATGTTCCAATATCCGATTCTTGTCCGTTTACGTAAGCCAAAGGTCGTTATCAAAGGATCCGTCCGGTTGTTCTCTGTAGAAGTTTCGAAAATCTAGTAATTTGAGGCGGATAGGTGATTGGCCTCTCGCGCCCGATTCTGATGCCGGGGCTGCCGGCTCTAGCCATCAGACTGGCCTCAGGAATTCCTGGAATGGGACCATGACATTTTCTTCATGTTTATGGTACTAAGGTTATACCGCCTATACTCGGTCGTCAGAGCCTCGTTGGTTATTTAGCAGGGTGCACCGTGTAACCATTTGTTACCGCTCGAGCAGGTGAGGTTAACATTTGGGTCATGATGTTATCGATGTTGGTTCGACCCCTTACACCCCATGATAAATATACTTTATCATAATTAATATGATAAAGTTGACAAGTTAAACAATTATTGACAGTTGACAGACGAAGAAGAATTGACTAACCGACAGTTAACAAATGGTTCCGGTCTTGGCTAAGGTTCATGTTTGGTCGGTAACGCAGATTCACTGCTTACCGACATTGACGTCACACTATTTAACAAAAAACGTTGCTTTAAAGTATTTTTTATAGTTGTCATTGAGAAAAGATTAGATAATAGGATGAAAAAACTATGAAATTTTAAAACAATTGTTATATATTTTTAAAATAAATATATAATTTTAGAACACCAAATACAAAATATACCATACATGATTATCAGTATAATGAAAAATCAAGCATCTATCAAATCATACACCCAAAATGATCAACAAAAAATTAAATATACTTATATCCAAATTACACACCTCTTATTTTATTTTTTCATTTACTTTTCTACTAGCGACTCAAAAATGTCATATTTACTTTAATTTTCAATTCAGAAATACAAACAATTAGAAACAAATAACTCTAATCCAAATAGATGGTCGTGGTTGATAGTCTGTGTTAAATAAATAAAAAAAACTAACCTTTTGCCTTTAAAACGGCTGACCCCAGCTATCTCCATATATATATATATATATATATATATATATATATATATATATATATATATATATATATATATATATATATATACAAACAACACAGTTTATTAGGGTTGCAGTCAGAATATTGGCCGGGATGTTAAAAAACACTCTTTTGACTTTTTGTCGAGCTTTCGGAATGGTTTTATTCCTTTTTCAAGACACTGTAAAAGGCAATTATGTAAATATTTAAAAAATATCTCAATTCTTCAGTGTAATTTACTAGTCGTTGAGATTATTTTTGGAAGCATTGACACTCAACATTTATACCACACATAAAAATATACAATTATGGACATAATACATCATAAATTTTTTAAAATTTGTTGTAAAAATAGTAAAACTTGATTGATGGCATGTTTTACTGGTGTATATTAACTCATACAGAGAATGGAAACAAAAAACAGTGTAATTTATATGTAATTAGGTGTAATTGATGTTATCTTTCTTTACAAGAAATACTAGAGGCCCTTCTTAGGTGACTATACTTTTTAAACCTGTCTTAATGGTATGCAACATATTATACAGAGGTGTAATTTTTGTACAGGTAAATATTTATTTTATTTTTGGTGTTTTTCTAGTAAATAACAATAAATGTTACTTAATTTGTCTATGTCAGACTTTTTGCTGATGCAAGATGTGCTAGATTTTATGAAACACATTTAAAAAAAACACGTTTTGAATGGTTCTTTTCTTTTGCCAAAATACAGGAATCATCAAAATTAAATTCATGTTGTAGAGTTAGTGCATGTTCTGTCAATGCACATGCATTGATTTTTTTGGTTTTTATATCACTGCGATGTGATATCACCCTGCTGTGAAAATTACGAGATGATTCTCCTATGTAAATTTTATTAAAGTTACTACACGGTATAGAATAAACAACATTCGATGAGTCCTGTATTGTAAAAGGATCTTTTGTTTTTGTGTAAAGCTTCGATACTGTTTTCACATTTTTGGTTGTAATTTTTAAGCCACTAACATTTTTAAAGATGTTCATTAGCTTAGGTGTCAAAAATGGAATGTAGGGTAGGCAACCATAAGTTATTTTAGATGGTAATATTGATGCGTTATGTGTCAATGTCAATTGTCGGATCTCATTATTATGAAAATTTTGGCTGACTCATGAGTATTATGAAAATTAAATAAACTCATTTTCGGTTCTCCTTTTCCTTCACAAGTTTCTGTCAACCAAAATTTTCATAACAATGAGATCCGACAATTGACATTGACACATAACGCATCAATATTACCATCTAAAATAACTTATGGTTGCCTACCCTACATTCCATTTTTGACACCTAAGCTAATGAACATCTTTAAAAATGTTAGTGGCTTAAAAATTACAACCAAAAATGTGAAAACAGTATCGAAGCTTTACACAAAACCAAAAGATCCTTTCACAATACAGGAGTCATCGAATTTTGTTTATTCTATACCGTGTAGTAACTGTAATAAAATTTACATAGGAGAATCATCTCGTAATTTTTACAGCAGCGTGATATCACATCGCAGTGATATAAAAACCAAAAAAATCAATGCATGTGCATTGACAGAATATGCACTAACTCTAAAACATGAATTCAATTTCGATGATTCCTGTATTTTGGCAAAAGAAAAGAACCATTCAAAACGTGTTTTTTTGGAAATGTGTTTTTTTATGTTGTATCTATTAGATTTTAGTGGTAAATTTTGACCTGTCAAAATTTACCACTAAAATCTAATAGATACAACATAAAAAAACTCATTGTGCCCAAGACTATGATGTAGTGCATTAAAGTTCTTCCGCCCTTTTAAATTCAATGTTTGTTTCGTCCCTTCTAAGTGTTTTCTGTTTTAGTGTGTTTAAATTATCCTTAATTGTTTGTATTTTAACATTTTATTTACTTGACTATTCCAATAATTAACTCATTGCCAATAGAACTTTATCAAAGTAATTTGATAACTACAAGTTGTGAAAATAATTGCACACCCACACAATCTTTACATCTACACCTATTCATTGTCATAAAACTGTCACCTTTAAAAAACAATTACTCAATAAATAACACACATTTCAAAAATATATCTCTGGAATAAGTATAAATAGCCTTTAATAACACAATAGTATATTACATCACTTACATTTAACAAACAATCTCACACATATCTCTAATTCATTGAATCAAATCTATCTCCTCAAGAACTTCCCGTTTACTGTCAAACAACTGCAGTGATAGAATTGAGTTCACCATTCAACAATATAAAGTAGTTTCAACCATGTTCTACCATCCATCTATTAATAGAGTACCGGCATCATTTGTTTAACTTTGTATCGAGACCTGAGGATGCTTCGCATATTGTAGAAAGCGAAACCGGTCGTCTGATGGTTAAATTAAATTGATTGTGAGTAAGTCTTATTTATTATTTCTTTACCTATTTGAAATGGACTCACACAAGCAACACATTCATGATTTAAATTTATTATATTTTAATATCACCATGTGGCCGGCATTATTTTTGACAAGACAAATTGTTAATTAAGTCATGTGTCGTATAGACTGTCACTTATCGGTACGGCACCTGTCTTAATTACTTCTTCTTTTTGTTTGGTATAAGACACTACCTTTCTTCAGTCACGTTATTGGACTTTGTTGAATTTCATTTAAAATCACAATTAAAACTATTATATATATATATATATATATATATATATATATATATATATATATATATATAATATATATATATATATATATATATATATATATATATATATATATATATATATATATATATTGTAATAAGAACAGAAATACAATAAATTAACATAGAAATATATACAACCAGATATACAATGTTAATTAAAATATTTATTTAAATAGTGGTTAGAGTCATAATTTGTAAGTTATATACTAGATAATATTATTAAAAAATAATTATATGAGGGTATTTTTAAGAATTTAGCATAAGAATTAAGTTTAAGAAGTTTTTTTTATTTTATTTAATATTAGATATTTTTGAGTCTGCATATGCATGCAACCAAACATACACTGTAGTGTCAAAGTCAAAAAGTTATTTATTTTTGGAATGTTAATTTAGAATATAATTGTGGATGTAGAATAGTAAAAATATATTTCATATAAATGTTTAAGTTACATATAATAGTGTAGTTCTGATCTGGAGAGCCTAAAGTCGAGTAAATTGTAAATGGAAAGTTCTGGAAATGTCAATGGGACTGTATGCATAGTTCATAACAGACAAAAAAGGATTCCAGAATTTTCAGATAGAACAAATAGAATGATTCGAACATTATTTATTGCTAGAGTATTCTGGAAACAATGAAAAACATATAAAAAGCCATGTAATTTGGAGGAGAGTCAGTTATGAGTTAGAGTTCAGTTCAGTTATGATTTAGAGTTGAGTTACCAGTTCAGTTATCAGTATGATCAGTTAGAAGTCAGTCAGTTATTTAGTTACAGTTAGTAAAGTGAGTCAGTAAAGTTATAATTCAAGAATTTAGTTACAAGAAGATTATTATTGAGGAGTTAGTTATAACAATTCAAGGATTATTAAGTCAATTACATGTGATTATTAATTACAAAGAATAATTAACAAGAATTTATGAGGCAATGAAGAGATTATTAGCTAGAAGGGATTGATTAATTTAAATGAATTATTAAGTCTAATACAGTTGAGATTAATTATTACTACAGTAATATAGTGACAGTTTTGAAGTTAATTCATTGAAGTAAGCATTCAATAATACAACCACAAGATCCAGTATATTTGAAAGTACATTATATGGAAATTACAAGGATTTAAATTTATATATTTATATGGTGAGTGGAGATAATTAAGAAGGAACATATTAAAATAGTTGGATAACCAAGGCTGAGTAAGAAAATATCTAGTGGTGATAACTTTAATTTTGGAAAAACTTTAGGCGTTCAGTGAAAGAAGGTACCAAATTTTGTTAATAATTTAATAATTGTAAGAATTTCAAATTTTAGATAGACTGTTTTAAATTGATACTGCTTATATTAGATAGATAGGTTTGTTTCATAATAGTTATAATAAAGATAATTTAAAAAAGTACTTACAAACTAATTCTTTGAGAACCGCGATAAAAACCCTATACTTACATATATTATATCATTCAAATTTACTCATTTAACTGCTCATACAACAACAACACATCATAACAATATATATATATATATATATATATATATATATATATATATTATATATATATATATATATATATATATATATATATATATATATATATATATATATATGTATATAGGTCCCGTTCTATATGAGCATATCATGTTTAAAAAATTATTCGGTTTGTATTTAGTGTTATGTATAGTAGTCAACACTCCGGTAAGATGTATGTATTACATACCTTCTGTTGTACAACTAAGTGTATCAATAATGTTGATGGATATAAAAATAAAAGTTGAAACTTGAAAGAACGGTGTTAACTTTCTGTTTCTTTATCACCGTTCTAGCAATGAAAAATAGAATATTAAAAATCTCACAGCCAACTTTTACTGAAAAGAACCTAAAAATTTGCTCAAACTTGACCAAAGCTATCTCCCTGCAAAGGTTCAGCCAATTTAACAGAAACCAGTTTTACCTAAGAAAAGTGCCGGGGTCCCTTCAACACTTTTGAAATTCTTCGTCACTGGATTATAACATTACGTTGGGGATTATGAGCTGTGTCATAAAAACTGTGCTTTCAATAATTTTTAAACAATGTATCAAAACAGTTTATCTTTGAGGATAAAGTTAGCAAATTATTATATAACTCCTTTAAAAAATGTGACATCTTTTATTAGGTATAAAAGTTTATCTTTGAGCAAACAGTTCGAAAATTATTATATAACTACTGTAAGAACAATTATATTTTTATTAGAATACGAAGTGATCTTCAATCAAATGTCATTATTGTTATAAAAGTTAAATCATAAAAAGTAAATAAATAATTACTCTAAACATTCATTGTTTTTATAAAACTAAATTGTTATCCAAAATAATTTAATTGACTACCTTATATAAATTGTATGTGTTTAACTTGGCGTTTCTTCGTGAATCTCCGACAGAGCTCGTACCTCATTGTGTCCATTGGTTGTCTTGTTATGACGAATTCTTCAAGTGGCAATTAAGGGTGCATTTTTTTGGATAATAAACATCTAGTTACCTCTCTTGGTGAGCTTGGAACCGGCCAAGTATTTGTCAACATTCGTATATGTCCATTGATGATCAGGTGCGGGTTCTGCTGTTCTTTTCCTGGCGGCTTTTTGTTTTAAAATACAAAAAAATATATATTAATATTAAACATAGGAAATGTTACATCTCGACAATGAAAGGTTTCTATCTATTTAATCATTTTATTAATTACAAACCTTACACAATAAACAAATTAGATTAATACTGAAACTACTTAGTTCTCGAGGCACGACCGCATTAGGAGGAACGAACAAGATGAATAGGTTTCTCTCTAAATTTTAAAATTAAAAGTAAAATTTTTTTTAGATATTATATGTTTCACCACACCGTCGCTTTCTTCGATGTTAAGACAGAATCAAATTATTTACTGCAGTTTACTGTGGAAGTTTAAATATCATCGTAAATATTTTTACTTTTTTAAAGCGATTTGAAAAAATACTGCAGATATGCATTTAAACCAGTGACTTATTTTCACCATTAAATTCATGAAAATATTCCCACAAAACAAAAACTCGAAAACATGTGTGGAATGCAGGACTAAAAAAGTCACATGCGGCTATGTAGTTATTCTCGCGCAATACTTTTTGCACTTTACATAGTTCTCTTACATTGATGCAATTTAAGCCAATTCAATTTATTACATGAGACATATTATTGTAACATTTCATAAGATAATACTTGACCAATAAATGCATTTAATTTACCTTGCAATTTTTAAGACCCTATTGTTTTATTTATTTTTAAGACTTTTTCAATTCATACACTCTTTCTAATGGCTCCTTGATTATATTCGACCGGCTTGCTGTTATATCCTTGGATGCTGTGCAAAAACCCCGTTCTCCTGAGCTGTTTGAAAGTCTATCACGTCCACACTAACACCTTTACAGCATCTTCAACACCTACTGGATAATCTTATACCCACTTCCTTACTAATTGAAAGGACTTAAGCTACACTCAAGTAGCGTTAGACATCTATGCTACACCGGTTTATATTTTTCAGGCTGTAACTTCCTTGTGAACTATTATACACTTCTTACGTTTGACAGATACTTTAAAACAAAATGCACAATTATTATTATCATTCACAAGTAAACTTTTTTTTCTTGCTACTGCAGGCTAGGACTTCCCAACTTTCAAACCACTCGTTTCTTTCTTCAAAACACAATGTCGCTATCCTGCCTGCAGAACTCCCTTGGCGTCTCTCAGATCCCACTCTTTCTTTTTTGACCAATCATCACCTAGCATCATTGGGAATTTTCAATTCCCATAAACAAATCTTCGTTTTCGTGTATATCCTTATCAGAAAAAGAATCTAAATATAGATATGGTTTATCTACCTAAATGCTTCCGTATAATCTATTATCTTGAATGTTGAATTTTTGTATACAAAGATTTCTACTTAGGCATTCAAAGAATTTACCCATAATCACTCTGCCTTTTGGAATTTTCAACAAAAACCATTACTTATTTTATTTACTGGGCTTTTGACAAGACAACTTAGTCTATTCATATTTTAAACGGTTGAATTTATTGGTTGATAAAATGGAATCATATTCTGATATTATTTGAAATATTGTCGACCAAGTCCAAACCAAAATAATGGTGTGCCTGTTTTTATACTCTCAGTAACCGCGGGAACGATATGCGCTGACGTGGTTTGAACTGTTTTGGCCTGAGCGGTGTAGGTTAGAGCGAGGAGTCACTGAAACAGGGATCGTCATGTTGCCGACACTCGTTTAGCGTCATCGCGCATGTTTAAGCTGTTAGGCCGTTTTTCAATTTCGATAACTTCACTAACGATTCTTGATTTTAAGGAGCAGATGGGAGCGATGGTTTTTGCTTTTTCGAAATCCATTTTGTGGCCTGTCTGAATATAATGTTGGACTAGGGCTGAAGTAGTATCCTAATGTTTGACTAATACAGAATGTTCGTACATACGGTTATGGATTGGACAGTTTGTCTGTCCTATGTATGTACGTGGGCAACTAGAACAAGGTATCTCGTAGACACCATGGCCTTCATTGGGGATTTGGTCATTTACGGACGAGATTGGGTAACTTGGAGTGAGTAGTGAAGATGGTTTTGATGCTTAGAGGAAGAAGAGCTCTACTGATCTTATCAGTGACATATAAAAGTTAGAAAGATTGTGGGTTCATCCGGTGGCAAGGTTTCTTTTTTGGATGGAATGAGGTTTAGATGTTATTAAATGCCTGTGTTTGCCTTATTGAAATAATTTCGGATGAATTGTGATTGTTGTCGCTAAGTCTAATGGAATGGAAAATAAAAGTGTTAATAACTGAATGGAGTTTTGCCGGGGTGATGATGTGACTGGGTATTGAGATAAAGGTTTGTATGGGTGGTACATGGAATAGGAAAAACTGTGAGGTGGGTTTTTCTGAATAAGAACATCAAAAAAAGCAAAGACGCTTCAGACTCAACTTCCAGCGTGAATTAAATAGATGTATTCCAATCAGGTGGGGGAGGAAGAGATCTAATGTGTCTTTACCATGGGACCAAAAGGCAATGGTGTCATCAACATACCGTAACAACCAGGTGAGTTTGAGATGTGGTAAGGACAGGGGCTGCTGTTTCAAAATGTTTCATAAAAATATTAGCTGTTACGGGAGAGAGGGGATCCCATTAAGGCACCTTTGATTTGGCAATAGAAATTATTTTGGAATGAAAAGTATGTATTAGATATGTAGTGTTTTATAAGAGATAATTTGGGGTATTTGATGTTTATGGAAATGGTTTCATCGATGGGAATGTTGGTGAACAGAAAAACAATGTCAAAACTAACTAGTATATTTGAGGGTAAAATAGAAATATTTTACAGAAGATCAATAAAATAAAAAGAGTTTTTGACACAGGACGAAGCGTTTTCGGCGAATGGTTGTAAGGATAAAGCGAGATGTTTTGCCAATTTCTGAGTAGGGCAGTTCTATACACTGACGATGTGTCTTTGGGGGAACACTCGACTTATGGACTTTTGGAGGGCCGTATATCTTTAAAATTCGGGATGAATTTTTTCTGGCCAAACGATTTTTTTCTGTCTGGAAGAACAGTAGACTTATTTACGAAGGATTTGATCGTTTTTTCTAAATAGGTGTTGGGATCGTTTTGGACGCGGTTTTTTTTGACGAGAAAGACGATCGAAAGATTTCCATAATAATGGATGGATATTAAAATAGTGGATGTCACTTTAGGTTTTAAAAAGTTGGGAATTTTTTATATCTAAGTTGCGTCGGGTGGAATGAATTGAATTTCGAAGAAGCGAAAAACCACATGTTCTAAGAATTTTGGAAATTGATAAAGATTTCGTGTAATGTTTAATTTAAAGATATTTTTGAATGACATGATAGTCACGACACGATTTACGGAAAGCAAGGTCACAGAGAAGACGGTATTTGCGTGTTAGAAGATTAGAAAAAGATTTAGTAAGAATGAAAAATTTCTCTCCGTAAAGGCGAATGAAATTTCCGCGTTCAGGTGAATGAAAATTACTAAGTTCTCTGAAAGAACCGCGTTGAGAATTTAATATTATACTTTTCGGCACCCATTTTGTAGCCATTATCAAGAGTGATATGGTTCGGTTCGAGTTCGGAGTCTCAATCTGCCTACTCCACTCACTCGTGATATACCAGTATTGTGTTCTGTATAAATACAAGAACCTTCAAAAAGCAGTAAGGTCTTAATCTGTCTAATCCTCGTCAGTCAATTGATAATGAAGAGTAGGTAGGGGTAGGTAGGTAGATCCAATTCGGTTCAGATAAATCGTTATCTCTGCTGTAAATCTCATTAGTTTTGGTCCTTCGATGTTAAGTATTTTTATACATGTTGCTTGATATAAATATATGGGGATAATATTAAATATAGGAGAAATGAAGGTAATCTAGAATGAATTTAAATTGTGATTAAAGAAATAATTTATAAGTTATATACTAGAGAATATTATAAAAAGTATTTGTATGAGGGTATTTTTAAGAAATTGGCATAATAATAAGTTTAAAAAGTTTTTATTTTGCAATGTATTTGGTTATTTTAATAATTATGATATTATAAATATATTTGAGTACGCCATATATAGGCAACCAAATATACACTGAAGTAAATTTGGTTGTGGGAACTTTTGTGAATAATTACGGATTTAAAATAGTGTTATTTATTAATTTAAGATGTTTAATTTATATATAAGTTTACATTCTGATCTAAAAAGCGTAAATTTCTATAAAATTCTTGATACAAAAGTAAAAGAATTATCTAGAACTTTAAAATAAGACGTCGATATAAAGAATTTGTATGCGGTAGTCAATAGTGAGTATTAGGGTATTAGTATCATCGAGCAAAAAGACAATAGAGGGAATGTAAAGGTAGTGGGGGCAAACATATTGTTAGACAGGAAGTGCGATCTTGAGAGGCCACTTTTCCTTGTTTAAAAGTCAAATTTAGTTTGGTTATGTTATTGTTTGTCCCAACTGTCACATGAAATTTTATTTATATTGAAGTTTTTTTACCAATTATGTCACTTTTTAGACTATTATCGTTAATATTTAATTAAAACTTTCTTGTCTGAAAAATATTTTACAGGTATTGTTAACAAGTGTTGGAAAATTTAAATTTAGCGCCTTTGCATTTCCGGATATGTCCGCTATCAGAGGCCACTTTTTTGGTCTCCTTTTCATAAGGATTAGATTCCCTCTTTTGTCTTATTACTCGATGATTAGTATGCAGTGGGACAGTATATAGTATACAGTGGACAGTAGATCGTAGTCAATAGTGAGTATTAGACAGTATATAGTATGCAGTGTAGTAGTATTAAAGTTTTATAGTATTGGAAAGTATATTAGATAAAGATTAAAAAATAGTGTTAAGAGAATATTAGTTGAAAGAGAATTATACTATTTATATGGAGATTCGAAGAGATTAACAATTATATTATCTATATGGTGATTGGAGATTAGAAGAAATTAAAAACTATAATATTTATATGGTGATTGGAGATTGGAAGAAAAAAAATATTAGAAAGAAGAATAAACAAGTAAGCAATAAAGAAAGAAGAATATTGTGCCGAATTATAAATGCTATTAAGAAGAAAAATATTTTAAAATGGTGGAAGTTGATAATTAAAATATTGTGGTATATTTGGCGAAGCAATTTCACAAAAAGAAGGACAACTTAGGCTGATAACGAAGACATTGAATGGTGATTAAAATCTTTATTTTGGAAAACAGTTTCATTTGGGCATTCAGTAAAAGAAAGTTACCAAAATAAGAATTTCAATTTAAGATAAGTTGTTCTAAATTTACATTGTCTATATTAGATATATATGTGTTTTTCATAATAATTATAATAAACATAATTTCAAAAAGTGCTTACAAACGAATTCTTTGAGAACCGCGACAAAAACCCTATATATATATATATATATATATATATATACATATATATATATATAAATATATATATATATATATATATATATATATATATATATATATATATATATATATATATATATATATATATATATATATATATATATATATATATATATATATATATATATATGCTCTAAATATACTTAAGGCTAATAACCTCTCTATTCAAGCTCAGAATGTATCCACGCCTACTTTCTTATATTTGAATAACATTCCAACACAAAAAATTTGCGACTTATTATCCCTCCTGCCCACTGCCATCCCACCTCCATGGGTGCAATTATAGTGCTTTTAAGACACACTGTTCTTACTCACAATCTAATTAATTAAATTCAATCGAACCTGCCTTTTCTTGTGTTAGCGTTGCCCTACCGTTCGTAAAGGGCCAAGTAACAACAGCACTTGCAGTACCCAACAATATTCCGGCTTTGATGGCTCAATTTGTCTTGCCGCCTGCTGATATAGTGAATGTCAATGTAATGTGCCCTACTTCATTGTTTACTGCCCCTCAGGTTCAAACTTTTACCAACCAAAACACGCACTCAGTGGCTTCTCTTACTCTACAAAATTCTACAAATATTCGCAATATTTTGATAAGCGCCAATAACTTAAAAAGCTGCACATACTCTATTCTCAGCTATATTCGCTTCTGAACACTCACGGTTTCCAACTTTATAAATTATATTTAAATTCTTGTGACTTTTTTGTACTCTATCTCATGATCTTAGTGTTAGTACCGCGAGACATTTGTTGAGAAACCGGTAAAAAAGCTCCCTCGTACATATCTAAACATTCCATATATGTATTTATCACCTACGACTTTTCTATTGGTCCTTTGCGGCACTCGGCCATGTTTTAACCAATAGGCGGCGAGGTGCCAAACACGTATAGGAAAAATTACTTTGGTGCGAAATTCATATATTATGCGGAATGTTAAATATTCCTATACCAAAAAAGACGAATTTTTATTAACATCAATTAAAAGTAGACTCATTTTAAAATATTTGCAATGTATGATTAAATAAAACTGTAACAATGCAAGACGAATTTTCATTACTCATTTGATTTTTGTAATAAAAACAATTGTTAAATAACTTTTATGTATTTGTTTGTATACAGTAGTTCTACATTCCATACACAAATAAGCAGAACATATATATTAAAGGACGGTTTGCCATGTGTTATAAGTCTAATTTTCGAGCATAATCAGAATTTGGAATCAGTTAAAATCCTTACCTTTGTCCATCCGTTGATATATACATATATATATATATATATATATATATATATATATATATATATATATATATATACTCCAAAACAATAAATTGTTATATATATATATATATATATATATATATATATATATATATATATATATGATATAGCGTGATCAGTCATAGCTTTCGTGGATGAGAAGTAGGGGTTCTTCTGTACTTCACGGAAGACAGACTGGGCGGGGGATGTCCTTAACCTCGACACGGCACGTCCCATATGGCTGATAGGGAAAGTTCCTGCAGATATGCAGGACAGTTACGAATAAGGCATTGCCAAATAAGTACCCGTGGATCAACTGAGGATATGACATTAGGCAGCAGTAATGCCATTACTGGATTAAGGCTATGGGAAGTAAAAATTCTGTAGGCTTAATTCCAGATACTCACAGGCGTTACTCACATCATGAGTTAAGCGGCTGTGATACTGCGACAACAGCAGCGTCTGACCCAGAGTGGGCGGCTGCAAACAGCGTCTGTTCCCAGAGTGGGCGGCTGAAACACACTTACCAACCCGTCTGGCCAGCGTGGTGAGTTCACGGCCAATCTACCCCCCTCTTATGACAGATACACGTAAGAATTGGCCCTCAGTCCCCAGCAGCTCCGGAGTCACCTTCCAAGGCAACGGTAGGATCGAGGAAAGAGCAGAGGGTGCTAAAAATCCCTGGGTTTTAGAAGATTGCCAGAAAAAACGAAAACAAGCAACGAAACTAGATATTGCGACTTATAATGTCAGATCACTGATGAGAGACGAAAAGCTAGCCGAACTGGAAGAAGAAGTAAAAAAGATGAAATGGGATATATTAGGATTAAGTGAGATAAAAAGAAAAGGGGAAGCCTGTATGAAGTTGGAATCCGGGAATGTACTTTACTATAAAGGAAATGAAGAAGAATCATTAGCTGGTGTCGGTTTTCTTATTTCTAATAAGCATGTCCATAAGATTAGACAATATATTGGAATTTCAGAAAGGATTGCGGCTCTAATAATGGACATAAATAAAAATAGAAGTTTAAAGATCATACAAATTTACGCCCCTACATCATCACATACGGATGAAGAAGTGGATATATTCTACGAATCATTGACACAAACAGTGAACAAATACAAAAGCACATACACAATCATTATAGGCGACTTCAATGCCAAATTAGGGAAAAAACTAGAAGAATCAGAAAATAAAATCGGCAACTTTGGATATGGAATACGAAACGAAAGAAGAGAAACATTAATGAACTATATGGAAACGAACGGTCTATATGCGATGAATACCTTTTTCAATAAAAAACCACAGAGAAAATGGACGTTGGTCGCGCCCAATGGTTTAACAAAAAATGAGATTGATTACATCCTATCCAAAGAAAAGAGCATAGTACAAGACGTTACGGCCATAAACATGATTTCCGTAGGAAGTGATCACAGAATTGTTAGAGCCAAAATCAAAATTAACTCCACAACAGACAGACAACAATTTAAACCATCTAAAAAAGAGATAGATACAGTACTTCTTAAAGAACGCAGAGAACAATACATAAACCAGCTAAAAAGAAGTGACATATCACAGCTAAAGGGTCTGCAACTAGACGAATTAAACGATAAAATAACAACAGAACTACTAGAAGCAGGCCTGAAGATTGCTAATAAACAAAAGCGAAAACAACAAAAAATTAGCGCTAAATCACAAGATATGCTAAAAAAATGACGACAACTACTGAATGATAACAAAAGAAATACAGTGGAGTATACCGAACTGAATAAAACCATAAGAAAACAGATAAAGGAAGATTTAAAGAAATACCAAGAAGACCGCATTAAGAAAATCATAGAGAAGAACAAAAGTTTAAAAACAATGAAGACAAATATAGGAAAAAGAAAACTAATCATGCTTAAAGCTGAGAACAATGTAGAAAGAGATCTAGGAGAAATAGTAAAAATCACAGAAAGATATTACACAGACCTATACAGTTCTAAAAATGACCCACCACTATCATCTAAACAGAATCTCACGAGGAAAATACAAAATGTTGGCTCAGAGGTATTACCAGAAATAACTGAAGATGAAATCGAAAAATCCATAAACGACATGAAAAGAAATAAAGCGGCCGGTGAGGACAAAATACTGGCGGAACTGCTAAAAGAAGGAGGAGACACGATAAAAAAAATGCTAAAAATACTGTTTAACAAATGTCTGTTTGAAGGTAAAATACCCAAACAATGGAGAAATGCCAACACAATCTTAATACATAAGAAAGGAGACCGAACAGACCTAAACAACTACCGTCCTATTTCCCTTTTGTCACAACTATATAAAACCTTCACAAGAATAATAAACAACCGACTAACCTATAAACTTGATAACTACCAACCAGTGGAACAGTGGAACAGTGGAACAGGCCGGATTCAGAAAAGAATACAGCACAATCGACCATCTACATACGCTTAAAATCTTAATTGAGAAAACCAATGAATACAACCTTTCGCTGTACTTAGCATTCGTAGATTGTGAAAAGGCTTTCGACAGCATTGAACACTGGGCGGTTGAAGAAGCTCTGGTCAATAGTAGAATAGATTCAAGATACCGACAATTGATATCTACATGATATTTACCAAAACGCAACCATGACCGTAATTCTGGACGACAAATTAATAACGGATAATATAAAAGTTAAACGAGGAGTCCGACAAGGCGATATAATTTCACCTAAATTGTTTACCTTGACCCTCGAAGACATAATAAAATCAACAGATTGGGAAAACAGAGGAATATGTATTAACGGAGAATACCTAAATCACCTTAGATATGCGGATGATACACTCCTGATCTCCTCGGAACGACAAGAACTGGAATTAATGCTGAATGAACTTCATCAAAAATCACTGCAAAAAGGCCTAAAAATTAACTTCAACAAAACAAAAGTAATGACAAACACGGAAGACCAAGAGGAAATAAAAATAAAAACAGAAAAAATAGAACTGGTAAATGAGTATATCTATCTAGGACAAGCAATCAGAGCTAATAGAGAAAATCA
This sequence comes from Diabrotica balteata, assembly GCA_918026665.1. Lineage (NCBI taxonomy): Eukaryota > Metazoa > Arthropoda > Insecta > Coleoptera > Chrysomelidae > Diabrotica > Diabrotica balteata. The sequence continues at coordinate 76,546,706 of OU898278.1, read as the reverse complement.
AGCAGCCGAAATACCGAGACGAGTAAGAATGGGATGGGCAGCGTTCGGCAAACTTTCTTACGTTCTAAAAAATCAAAAAATCCCTCTATACATACGAAGCAAGGTATATAACTCCTGTGTTATACCGGTGCTCACCTACGGAGCACAGACATGGACATTTACACAGGGCAATTTGGATAGGATAAGGAAGGCACAAAGAGCGATGGAGAGACAAATGTTGGGTGTATCACTTAGAGATAGAAAACGTAACCAGTGGATCAGAACCAGAACAAAGACAGTAGACGCGATAGAACAAGCAGCAAAACTGAAATGGAAATGGGCTGGACACAATGAACGTCTCCAAGACGGACGATGGAACAATGCTATCGGAAAGGGGCGTCCATACAATGCAAAGAGATCAAGAGGCAGACCACAGATGACGTGGAAAGATGACATCAGGAAACAAGGAGGTCCCACATGGCAGAGAACAGCTCAAGATAGGGAAAGATGAAGAGAACTGGGGGAGACCTATATCCAACAATGGAAGGATAGAGAATATGTTAAATATATATATATATATATATATATATATATATATATATATATATATATATATATATATAATCAATAACCCTTCTACCCTAAGGTGTTGGGTGTAAATTCTCTTTTTAGGTTTCATATACAAACTTCCTCCAATTCTTCTTGTTGCTTGCCAATTTCTTCGCTTGCTCCTTGGTGACTCCTCTCCTGTCTAGTATGGCTGCAATTTCATTGTCCCAGGTCTTCATCGGTCTGCCCCTCGGTCTGTTCAAGGTTCTCCTCGCTTCCCACACTTGTTTCACTAAGCTTTTTTTGTTCATCCTTACCATGTGGCCGTACCATCTCAGTTGGGCTTCTTCGATTTTCTTCTCTATTGATTGGACTTTAAGGCGTTCTCTTATCTCATCGTTTCGTATCCTGTCCATTCTGGTTACACCTAGTACTCTTCTTAGATACTCCATTGAAATACTTTGCAGTTTATTTTTTAGTCTGGTCGTAAGCGTCCAGCTTTCACATCCAAATGTTAAGATAGGTACAAAAACTGTGTTATAGATAGCTATCTTTGATTTTGGGATACTTCTTTTCTCAATAGGAATGTGCACTTAATTGCGTGGTATATCCGGGAAGCATTTGTTTTTCGGTTGTTTATCTCTGCTTCTTGTGTACCCTTACTCTCTAGTTGGACTCCCAGATATTTGAAGGTTTCGACTTGTTCTAAAGTGTAGTTATTGATTTTAATGTTTATATGTTGGTCTGTTTTCCCACATACCATGACCTTGGTTTTACTTTCATTAATTCTCATATTACGTTTTTCAAGTTTATCTCTCCATATTTGGAGGTTTCTCTTAAGTGCGTCCTCGTTTCTTAGAAATACGACGAGGTCATCTGCAAATGCGCATTCCGCTATTTGTATCATTTCCAGGTTTCTATTTCCAACAAATATTTTCGATGTTTCTTCTCTAGTTTCCTTCATTACATCATCTAGTACAATATTGAACAGGGTTGGGCCTAGTACACCTCCTTGTCGTAAGCCATCATTGACTCTTAACTCGTCTGATTCCATATTATCTGTTTTTACTTTGTTTCTTGTGTTCTTGTATAGGCTCATAATAGCTTTTCTGAGTTTGCTGTCTACTTCTCTGTTTCTTAGGCTTTTGTCTATTTCGGTTCGCGGGGTTCTATGAAATGCTTTTTTGAGGTCTATAAAGGCTTGGTATAGTTCCGTGCTTGTATTTCGTGCATTTTGTATTAGATGCTTAAGTGTAAAACCAGGGTCATGGATGCTTCTTCCCTTCCTGAAGCCGCTCTGTGACTGCTCCAGCTTATGGTTTACTTCTTGTAGTAGTCTTTTCTCCAGTACTCGTTCGTAAACTTTAGAAAGGATACTCAGTAGAGATATACCTCTGTAGTTGCTGCATTCTCGTCGGTCACCTTTTTTGAAAATGGGTAGAATAACGCCCACTTCCCAGTCTTTTGTTCTCATTCCATGCTTTATTGCAAACTTTTCTAAGCATTTTATTTTCATTTTCCCCCATTTTTTTGGCATTTCCGCAGTTATCTTATCATAGCCAGCTGCCTTTCCTCTTTTGAGCCTGAGTATTATTTCTCTTATTCCTTCCATTGTTATTTCGTTTTGGTTTGGGTTCTCATATGGGTTTTTTTCAGTGTTGTCTATTTCATTATTATAGTCTTTTGAGTCAGAAGGTCTTCGAAATATTCTCTCCACCTGTTCATATTACTTTCGTTCTCGCAGAGGAGATGGCCTTCTTTGTTTTTAATTTGTGTTGGTGTTTGTTGACTTTTTTCTGTTCTTAGGCTTCTCAGAGTTTTAAAAATAGTTTTTGGTTAGTGTGGTGGTCTTTCTCCAGCTTATTCCCAAAATCCTCCCAGCTTTTATTTTTTGCTTCAATCACCATGTCTTTTACTTTTGCCCTCTGTTGCTTATATTTTTGATAGCTTTCTGCATTCTGGTTCCCTAGATATTTCTTTCACGCTAACTTCTTAGATTTGACCTCTTCTTTTATTTCAGTACTCCACCAATTCGTACATTGTCTGTTTTTATTGATTTTTGCTATTCCGCAGATTTGCTTGCCCTCATCTAGGAGAGATTCTTTAAGTTTTTGCCAAGTTTCTTCTAAGCCATAGTTCTGGTTTAAGTGTTTTGTAGACTTATGTTCACATAGCTTTTGTATTTCTGTGCTTTTTTCTTATCTGCTAACTTGTATGACCTAATAACTGCGTTGGTAAGGTTTCTTGGGGTTCTGTCTCTTTTTCTTGGTACCTTCTGCGTGCGTTTTTGTTCCACATCGATACTAGTTTGGGATACTACCAGATAATGGTCGCTATATATTTCAGCTCTCCTTTTGACTCTGACATCTTTGATACATTGTCTTAAGGGTCTGCTTACCAATACATAGTCAATAATGGACTTTTCTCCTCTACTCTTGATTTCTCTGGTATATTTGTGCGCATCTTTGTGTTGGAAAAACGAATTCATAAATATCAGGTCATTCTCTCTACAAAAGTCTATAATTCGTTGACCATTATTGTTTCTTAGTCGTTCTCCGTGTTGTCCTAGTACATCCGAGGATTCTTGGTCTTTTACGCCTACTCTACCATTGAGATCGCCAATTATTATTAAGTTACTTTCTGAGCTATCTATGATCTCTGTCGTCTTTTCCAAAAAAATGTCCTTGGTGTTCGCTCTTTCGGTATCGTTTGGTCCATATATAACAAAGATGTTGACTAGTTTCTTCTCTTTGGTTCTCATTCTAATTTTTAGGATCCTTTCGGTAATACATTCTCAATCTTTAATGCTACTAGTCAAGTTTCTATTGATGAGACAACCAACTCCTTCACGTGCTCTTTCTGGCGGGGGTGCTCCACTGAGTAATAAAAAATGGCCATTTTCCAGAAACTGTGTGCTCTTACCCTTTCTTTTGGTCTCTGTGATTCCTAGTATATCTATTTTAGCCTTACTAAATTCTTCTGCAAGTTCCGCCTCCTTGCCGTTGAGACCTCTTACGTTCCATGTTCCTATTGTCCATCCTTCAGGTATTCTACTTTTTTGAGTTGCCGTTCTTTTCACACTTTTAATCTCATTGATTGCAGTTGCTTTGTCTATTTGTGAGCGTTTCTCATCTTCCTTCTTTTTTAAGTTTCCATACTGGTCTTTGTGTAGTGCTTTACTATTACTCATGTCCTTGTTCATTGCCTGTTTCGTCATTTTTTTTCCATTTCCGTTTTTTATTAGTTTTTTGGTTTGTCTATCTTATTTGCTTTATTATTCCATTTCCATTCTTCCTTATTTACCCACAATTTATTTGTGCCAATCTTTACGTCGTTGCCTTTATCTCTCTCTTCTCGTGCAATCATTCTTATAGTTTTTTGTATTTCTCTTTCTTTTATTGTGGTGTCGTTGTTGATATATATATATATTTTTTCTTCCTTATGGTTTTTTAGTTTGTATTTGTTCTTCATGATTTTGGTTTTTTCTTCCTGATCTTCTAGTTCGATCATCAGACAGGTTTTTGTTCCCAACTTGTATGTATCTTTGATTTTGACCTCAACTCCCATATATGTTTTGAATATATTCAGCATCGCCTTTTTTATTACTCCTCTCCTAGTTTTGATTCATGCTTATTCCGTGGTGGGTTTGTTGACAGCTTTCAATTCTTCGTATACTCTCCTCTTTTTTTCATCTTCCATGTCATCCTCCCTCATTTTTCTTTTTATTCCGTCGTCCGTTACTGAGCTATCGCTCTCCCAATCTTTTCCTTTCTCCAAAAACTTTTTCATTATTCGTTGATACAAAAGAAAAATGGTTTTCTTATTTTGATAATGGGATGGGAATTAAAGAGTCCCTAGTTTATAAAATAAGTCCAAATTAGAATTTGAAATTGGCTTTGACAGTAAACTTTTAGCAAATTCAGAAATTAATCCAAAATATCGTACAGTACAGCACTAGCCTAATATATAGAGTATTGAAAATTTGGAATCTCGCGATAGAACTGAAGTTTTGGAGGTAAAGAGAATTTCGGTAACAGTCTCTAAAATTACTGAAACAAAAAATTTAGGTTTATGAAGCAGAAGAAATTTTAGTAAAATATAATAAAAATCCTTTTGCCGTCATTGTTGTAACATCTATTATGCAAAGACTACACAATCTTCCATTTGCAAAAGACGTTATTTTCACAGACACCACAGCTTCTTGCTATGTATTAAACCATTCGGTTTCGTTTATGTTAACCACTACTTGAATAGAAGCAGTGCCTTTGGCAGTTATTATTATCAAAGATCAAATAATTGAAGATTATGCTGCAACGCACCAATTGCTCAAAGAGTCAATATCAAATGTCTTCGGTAGAATGGGTTATCCTAAAATATTTATTAGAGATGACCATGACGTAGAAAGAAAAGCCTTTAACGTATTTGGCCAACATCACAAACACTTTTATGCTGTTTTCATATCTGCTAATCAATTTGACGCTGGCTGTGTGAAAAAAGGAATGGAATACCCCAAGACGAACGACAACTTTTATTCAAGACATTGCAAGCTATACTATTAGTATCGGTTATAGAGAATGCCACAGAGTTATTTAAGATTATTCTTGAAAACCAACGATTTCCGCAGTAGAAGAAATATTCTTCTTCTTAGGGTGCCTGTCCGTTCCGAACGTTGGCGATCATTCTGGCTATGATGATTTTGTTGGTTGCTATACGAAATAGCTGTGTTGAGGTCTTTCTATACCATGCTCTCAGGTTAGCAAGCCAGGATATTCTTCTTATATAGGTATAGAAGAAATACATTACCGAATATTAGAAAAGAATGGAAGATTAATGCCTCGCTTATGGGGACGCATCAACACATGGCAACCAAACTAACAATTTTAGTTAAATAACAGTCAGTCTTTTTAAAAACGTAGTTGTACGTAGAAACAAAGCTTGTAATGCTATAGCATTAATAGACTTAAGCTGTACTGCCTTAGAAGAATATTATAAAAGACGGCTTCGAAATTTTGCAAGTAGTAGAGATAAATCCAAGATTACTCTTTAAAAGGCAATTAGAAAAAAGAAAATATTTACAACAGGAAGATATATTTAAATTATCAAAAACTTATAAATAAAAAGTTCCTATTGAGCAAAATAATAGTGTACTTTACGAAGTCTATAAAGCAACATAAATTTGCATCTGCAACGTTGGAAGATTGGGTGCTTTTTGCAAGCATCAAGCTGCGATTGCACACTTTTTTAATATATCTTTTTGCAAGGTTTCAGCTACTAATCCTGAAAATCGATACGACATAGCTAAATTAGCTTTTGGCGAAAAAGTTTAACCTTTATCATTTTATAGCGGGCTTGCAGGATCCAGTAGAAGTATTTCAGAAAATTATATTAATAAGTTAAAATCAAAAATATATAACTAACCTTGAGTTTTAACCTTGTTTAGGCTTACGCCTCTTCAAGGAACGGGGAACTCCTTTTTTTTTTGACGGAGTTGTGGTGGTTACGAGATAAGACGTCAACTGATCGAAACGCGGCCTAAGAAGCAGAGAACTGCTAACGAAGAAGGGGAAAAGAAGGTGCCTTATTTTGTGATCGATAAGAATCGTGAACGCACAAGAAGAATTGGGGGTCGCCTAGCATGCAGTGAGGTACTTCAGGGTTACCAGCCATACAGTAGGAACGGCTCTTTATCAGCGTTTTTGGTGCGCAGCTTATCTGCGATAGTATATGGGGAAAGATTCTAAAATATCAAAATACTCATCAGGAAGTTCAGGTCCAGCGTTGTGCAGAAGTTTAGCTGGAGGGAATAGAACTTTTTTGGCGGGATGCCTGGTGAGTGTTTGCCCTCTATGTGTGCAAGGTGTCTTTAGTGTTTGTTTTGCTCGGTTGTTCGAGCCAGCTATGGTTTTAGGACCTACTTCCTACTGAGGGTTAGGATTCTGTCCTTAATAGGCGTGATGTTAGCTAATGCGTGTATGTGGGCTGATGGATACAACCAGTCTTTTCTCATGCAGAAACGTAGTATTCTACGCTCTGTGGCAGTGATGGCATTAAGTTCGTGGTTCCTCGGGGAGAGGTAAACGCATGCCTTGTATTCGATAATCGGTCTGATAAAAGTCTTGTAGGTGTGCAACAAAGTGCTAGTGGACGTTCCTCCTAGTTTACCGGCCAACACTTTCAGGAGGTTGAGCCTTTTTCTCATCCTGTCAAGGGATTCTTGGACGTCAGCCGTCCAGCTGAGAGTTCTCGTAAAACGAACTCCCAAGTAGAGAACTGAGTTCCTGAGAATAAGGTCCTCTCCCAAAAGTGTCACCCGGCCCTGAAGGCCGCGTCCGTATGGGGGTCTGAATAATATTGCTTGGGTTTTGGATGGGTTTAACGTAACCCTTCATTTGTTGCACCACCTCACGACTCTGTCAAGATAATCTTGCGATTTCTCGAATACAGACCGTCACTCTCCTTCCCTGTAGGAGCCTGAGGTAAGAATGGCTACAGGATTAAAATGTTACATTTGGAACTGATTCATTAACGTTAAAATTATTGCACGAAAGCTTATCCCATATTAAAAAAAAACGACTCGTCTCCGAGTGATGACGGCACGAGGTGTCAAAGGTCTAAATTCCTTGGGCATCTTGCCCTGGCACAGCTTCGCTAGGGTATTAGGAACTCAACACTACCTGTGTGAGTCACAGGTGTCTGTATGCAGATTTTCTTTCTTCTCTTTAAATATGTAAAAAAAAACATGGCGGAATACAGCACACACGTTGAAAATGCTACAATAAATAAAATGTGTCTAAAGTGTTCCAAAAAAATTTGTAAGTGCTTTAACTTGTATAAAATGCAATAGTTTTTATCATCTTGGTTGTGCAAAATCTTTAAATCATGTGAAATACATAACTAAAAGTGACATTGTTTGCTGTGAACTTGAGGATATGTCTAATCTTAAATAGGACGATGATTTCTCAAATTCTATTCGGCAGGTTTCGATTGACAATAAGGTAGATAATAAAAATATTTAGTTATATTATTAAGCAAAAAGACCTTATTATTAATGGTCTGCATCAACAAATAAAGGTATTAACAGACCAAATCAACTTTTTCAAAGGTACTCAAAAATCTCAAATTACTATAAAACAAACTTCCAGTGCTATTTTAGAAGCTGAAACTGCTGCAAAATGTAACAAGTATATTAGTTTAAACCAAGATATAATACCTGAGTCGGAGGAAAGTCATTGGCAAACTGTTTCTCGGAAAAAGTCCAAGAAAAGTCACGATTGAAAATAACGAAGATATAAAAATAAATGGTGTACAATTGAAAGGTGTTCCTAAATATACGGACTTGCATGTTTATAGGCTAGACTTGTTAATGTCTAATGACAATTTATTGAAACTAGTATAGAACTATTTTCCCGAGGCTATGAGTAGCCCTCTGAAGTTAAAGTTTCCAGACCAGTATTCATCCTTTAAAGTGAGTATGTATAACCAACATTTTGAGAAAGGTATGGACCCTAGCATATGGCTCCAATGTGCATATGTGCGGCGTTTTTTAGTTAAGAAGATGCCTTTACTTCAAATAGTATAAATCAATCTCAAAAGTTGACGGGGTATCACTTAAATTTTAGAAGTTTAAGGTACAAAATTCAATATTTGGAGGAATTGACGGTGTCTCTAAAATACCCAGACGTATTTTGTGTGGTGTGATAAACATGAAATTTTAAATTTGTTCTTGGACTCTTATGTATTAAGCGATTTCTTCCATCGTTTGCTCTCTAGGGAATATTGGTGCTTTCTAAACTCACATCTATCTCTGGATAACATGTTTGGCATATTTTATGAAAAAATTATAAAACTATTCAATAAAGCATTTCCTTTGCAAACGGTGCTTACTAGACGATTTTCTAAACATTCTAAAAATAAGGGCCGGTTGACTTCTAATTTAATAAATGAGGGAGATTTTATTAGAGACATTTTCAGATCTATAAAATATTCAGAAAGTCATGAGCTTAGAATACGGTATAACATTCTAAAAAAAAATAGTAAATACAAAGTTAAGTTAGCCAAGCAAACTTATTTTAATAATAAAATGATAAATGCGCAGAATAGTACGGCTAAGGTTTGGCGCTACATAAATCGAAACACTGTCGGACGTAAAAACCGAAATTCTGCCTAAACACTCGTTTTTACTCTACCTTGTTAGTGATGAAGCAATAAAGAATATAATTAAAGATATCTCAAAAAAATCTCCGGCTGGAGTGGATGAGATCCCGTATTCTATGTTATCACATGTATCTCATAACATATATAAACAATTAACATTTCTAGTAAAACTTTCATTCCAGGAAGGGATTTTTCCTCAAATTCTAAATACTGCTTTAGTTGTGCCTATACATAAAAAGGTGATAAAATCAAAATTTGATAACTATCGAGGCCTATCATTTTATCTGTGTTTTCAAAAATATATGAGAAAACATTTTATACACGTCTCTCCTCGTATATTGCACAACATTATAAAAAAGTCTCAATTTGGTGCACTTGGTGCACTGTACGATGAAGATAAAGTTTTGTGATGTGTGGATAAATTTAGGACGACATTTTATGGTATACCATGAGGAAGCATAGACTTTCATGGCGAATTCAGCAAGCTTTCTAAGTTATGGGGTTGGTTCAATAGTTGAAATATACAGACGTAAGATTCTATTGGCTAATGTCAGCCACCGGGTGTGAGACATGTTTCCGGGATTTCTTCTGGCCAACTTAGAGGGACATTTACCTTTGACTACAGCCTGACATATATTCCAAAAGTATTTCTGGTCCGTACTAAGTCTTTACTATCGACTTCTGGGAAGGTGCTATCTATTTTGTCATAATTAACAACCGGGAAGTCTTGGCCGTTAGTCAAAAATTTGCTTATTTCCCCACTGAATGATGTTGGTCCTGTGGTTGGACCGTCAAGAGCAACAAAAACTTTCCTCAGAGGCAATTCATTTAGTTGCAACATATATATTACTACTTGGACCGGATGTTTCAATGCGCGTTCAAACAACAAAATTGCTCCTTGCGATGTTTCACTATTCGTTGTCGTACCATCACCTCCAAGCGCTTTGATATTTGAGTTATCACTCATGTAACTTAATATACTACATCTTTCCCAGATCCATATGCTGAACCTGTTGCTCGACCAAAGATATGTGTTCTTCTTGTATGGTTTTACGGACAGATTTCCCACGTACAATTTCTTTGATTATGGTTTCATCCCTCCTACCATCAAAGTAAAGAGCAATTATTTCTTTTGTGCGAGTTGAATTGATACTTTGGCGGTACTTTAACCTTTTACAAAAAATCTTGGACTTGTCAATAACTGTGGCTTAGTTTTCTGATAATATGACATTCAAATCTTGTAAAAGAGCACTTGCTAGTTGAGCACCTGCTCTGTTTGAAATGCCTCTGCGATCACATGCCCTAGAAAACAATAACAGATTCACTGACAGGGCTTGTTTTACTTTCACGCTTGGACTTTCAATTTTGTTTCTTAGAGGAGTTATTTTAGAATCTTGAATTTTTTCATCAGGCCTACTTGATTCTTCTTCCATGGATTCATCATCAGAGTAACTACTAAGAATATTTACATTTATTAAATCAGGTGAAGTAGTTAGTTCCACATTCCTACTTAATTTAGATTGCAGGGACTTTTCCTTCCGTTTGTTTCGTTTTTCAAGTTTTTTAGTCTCTGCTTGGTCAATACCTCTGATAATCATCATTCTCACGTTCCGTTGGTCTGCCAAGAATGCATGTTCTAATTTTGGTACTTTTCTTGCAGCTGGGCACAAAAATTTGTCTAGTTCACTACATTTGCATGAACAAATATCAAAAAGACTATTATTAATGTCAGATCTAAACTTTTTAACTGCAACTTTAAAACTCTTGGCATTTTTTGTATCACAACCTAAAGATTTTTTAATCTTTTCACACCTCTTATGCAATTGTAGAATCATAAAAACAATATTGTTAGTAGATGAAACAGGTATTGTTGATTTTTTCCAAATTTGCTCTAACTTATGTGTCACTCGCATTGCTAATTTTTCTTTGGTTGGTAGCATCCTTCAGATTTCAACTGATTTCTCACCAATTCAAAACATCTCAGCACGTCACTTTTAGTAGGTTAAACATTAATATTACTAATGTCAAGAGACTGTCTGACTATAGGAGCTTCAGTGCATTTCCTCGTTGTTATAGTGTTTGTCTTTTTACTCATGATAGAAATAAACAAAACCACACGGAATTCACAAGTCACAAACCACACACACTAAACAAAACACACTGAAATACATGTAATAACGCGCAAACCACGTGCTCTCAGATTAAACGGTGGAGTCAGACTAACAGAAACAAAGGGTGTGAGTGAGAGGTGGAGGGGAGCCAGACGCCAGACATCCGGTGACTCACAAGTGAGTGCCGGCTGCCCGTCTCCAAGATCAACTTCTGCTTAGCTGACGGACTTAAGTTTTGACCCATTGCATTACAATCTAGCACTGTAATGATTGTATTGGAATTTTTTCTACTGTTTCTGATTCATGTCAAACTTGAATTAAATATGAAAATTGTGATATATTTAAGGTAATTCTGGGTAACCAAAATGTTTACTATGGATAAATTAAATGTAAAAATACGCATTTTTTAACTTCATTACATCATTTGTAATTTATAAACTGTGTAAACTATTTTTTCAAAAACGTATCTTTTTACAAAAAATTATAAACTTTTTGTACATTCCGGGAGACTTAAATATTATTGGAATTCAAAAAGATTTTTTTTTGTAGATCAACGATGGTAGTAACAACTTTTTATCGACTTGAAAAATTAAATAATAAAAAAAAATTGTGATACACCCTAATGTACATTAAATTTTGCAATATCCCTTAGTTTGATGGGGAAATTGCTCGCAAATTAGTGAGTAATGAATTAAATATATTAAATGTAATTTCGCTGTATATTTTCAGTTGTGTTGTTTATTTAAGTCACATAGATGCAATTTTATTTACAGAAATTATGTTTCCTTAATGAGTGGCTACAATTTTCGTTACAGAAATGATTTGGTGACCCCGGTTTGTCATTTGACCGTTGTTGGCAAGGGTCCTTACCTAACATGCGTTCATTTGAATAATAAATTACCGAATTATGTTATTGAGTCAAATATTTATGTATTTAAGAGAACAGTTAAGGATTTACTTCTGGTAAACACTTTCTATTCAGTAGATGAATACTTGAAGACATCTTTTTAACAATCTGTATGTTTTTGTGTATATTTTACATGTTTGTATTTAACTGTATATAATTATATATATATATATATATATATATATATATATATATATATAGATATATATATATATATAATATATATATATATATATATATATATATATATATATATATATATATATAAATAAATATATATATATATATATATAAATAAATATATATATATATATATAATATATATATATATATGTATATATATAATTATATTTATATATATATATATATATACACATTTTAACAATCTGTATGTTTTTGTGTATATTTTATATGTTTGTACTGTATATAATTATATATATATATATATATATATATATATATATATATATATATACATATATATATATATATATATACATATATATATATATATATATATATATATATATATATATAATACTTTGTTCCTTGTACCTAAACGTAGTGTAATTTTCTAGTTATGCGTTCAGAAACTGTTCCACTAAATAATAAGGTCTTTCAGATAGATAGGCTATTGTCAATTTACGGAACTTACGGAAAGAAGTTGTAGATTTAAGTTGCAAAGGGAGATGGTTGTATAATTTTTTGTCGAATATAATATAGATTTCTTTACTAACTCAGTGAATGGGATCAGTAAATACATTATATCAAAGCTTGCATTTCTGGTGGAGTAGTCACGATTAGGTCTTGCTGGAAAAGCATGTAGATGTTTACGAATTAAGTAAACATTTTCTAGAATATATAGAGAGGGAAGAGTTAAAATCCCGTGATTTTTAAAGTAGCTTTTGTAACGTGATATTTACTGAGGCCAAAAAGATACCGTATTGTTCTTTTTTGTAATTTAAAAATAACATCAGATTAGGCAGCTGTACTGGAACCCCAAAAAGGAAGGCCATATCTAAGATGAGATTTAAACAAAGAAAAAAAGAGTGACAGTATAAAAATTATTTTTTAGTGTTTGATAGACCTTACCGAGTACATAAAACAAAGCATCGCTGGTACATTTATTAGATAAAAAGCCGAACTGACATTGTGATTGATGTTGTTTTCAACGAGAAAGAACATATGTCGGGCTTTTATAAGTATCTAAATAATTTTGAATAGGACCAGTAGTATGACAATAGGTCTATAGTTGCAGACATTAGATTTATCAGTTCCCTTATGAAGAGGAAAAATAATGGCTGTCTTTAGGCACACTGGAAATATACCTTTTTGAAAGGAATCGTTAATTAGTGAAACCAGGACTTCCAACACATTATTTGGGAGATTTAGGGAAATTTTTATGGATAGTCCATCAGTGCAACAGGAAGATTTGCTTTTTATACTACTAATTGTTTGGATCAGTTCAGATTTATCAACTGGTCTTATAAAGAATGAATTCGAGACCTTTTTTGAATTGCTGAGATAGAAAATAGGATTTCTTGTGGCAAAATGGCTAATGTTATATTTTTACTCACTTTTTTTAGAGTCATTAGTGTAGTGCCACGTTAACAACACACGTTCCCAAAAATTGCTACATAACAGAAGGAATAAGGCAAATATAATAAATTCAGACTACTGTAAGTTGATATATATTCACTACACTACTTGGTAATGATATAATAAATCTGATTGAAGCAGTAACTAATGAGATAAAAGCTAAAAACAAGAAAAATCCTAACCTACGATACAATAATAATTTATCAATTACTAACTTTTTTTATACCAAACAAGAATTCAAACTAAAGGTGGCCACGCACGAAAATTTGTAAATTATGCATCAACCTGAATCAGAAAATTTAAAACAACTGGAAGATGCTATAAAGGCAGGAACTAATGAAATTTTATCTAAAATCGATGCTAGCGAGGTGAGACTCTCACTAAAAATCGAAGAATTTAAACGAAAAGTGAATGATATTGAAAGAGAAAATTCGCATCTAAGACAACAAATAGAACTACTTCAGAGTTGCGCCAATTAAAATAGAGTTTCTGTCGTATCTCTCAAAAAAATTAATTTTACAAAATAAAAAAAACCTCCAAGGTTCAAAAATAAGCATTGTTAACGACCAAACAGAAATTCAAAGACAAGAGCCCAAACTTATAAAAAAATATCTACTCAAGTTCAAAGAAAGCAACAAACCAAACTGTTACATTAAAAAAGATATTCTATTTGTAAATGGTAGAAAGTATACAATAGAAGATTTAAAATATCTAGACCACACCGAAGAAGAGAAACAAAGCGAGCATCGTACACAAAGTGAACCTAGCACCCCAATAACTTCTTTAGTCGAACGAGAAGTTGAAAGTCCACAACTACAAACACTAGTTACCCATAAAACTGGCGTGAAACTCAAACAACCGGTAAACCCATCATCTCAGGAAAAACACGGATACAAGAAATCACAACCACAACAGACTGAAATAAAATTAACATCAAATCAAAAACTAACACATCAAGGAACACCAAAAACAGGTAATTCTAACAAAGACAATACGGATCTCAATATCGCCAATAGAACCAGAAAAAATTCGAAAAGTTCAATCGTTACATAAATTATTAATTTCAGCTTAGTATTTTTGTACACAAAAAATCAAAAAATTAGGCTCAAATAAGATTTATATTTCTTTTTTTTTAAGTGTTATCTATTTTTGTATTTGCATATACTTTTATTGTATATGTTATATTATTTTTATCTAATTATTGTCTTTTAACTGTATATTGTTATATATTTAACTGGTACTAATAACATTCTCATTGGTACAATAGATTTGGCGTTTAGTTATCATTTATTTACAATATTTACATGTTGATCGCTTACATTTTAAGATACTGCATCAAAACATCAGGAGCCTATCTAAGAACATTGATGAATTTGAGGTAATAGTAAGTGAACTAGACTGAGATTTTGACTGTATTGTACTCACAGAAGCATTTAAAAATGACGGCAACGAGTGTCATAAACTTGATGGGTATCATACAGTTTATAATCAAGGAAATATAAATAGAAATGATGTAACAGTTATATATATATATATATATATATATATATATATATATATATATATATATATATATATATATATATATATAAACAATGATCTAGATTATTGCACAGAAATTGTAAACATAGGGGACCATAAAGTGATACAAACACGTATAATGTATAATAACGGAATAAGGATATTATAACTTCGCTTTACCGTCCACCTTCAACAAATACTGAGTATTTCATATCAAAACTAAATGAATACCTAGAGGAAACAAAACGGCTTCAACATATTGTAATATTTTGTTGGGTGATATTAATATAAACATATTGGAAAATAATGAAGTAACTAATGCTTACTTAAATAATTTTTCAAAGCATAACTTTGTTTCTATTATTAATAAACCAGCGAGGCAAAAGAACTGCTTAGATCACATTTTTGTTAAATTTAAATCTGAACAGACAATAAATACTTGCAAAGCAGCTGTCCTAGATACTTGCATTACAGATCATAAAGCAACTTTAATTAGCATACCTGTAAACAGTATCAAATATTTAAAACAGAAAACCAGAGAAATAATTAATTATAAAACCCTAAAAATGGATATCAAAAATTTTAACTGGACTGAGTATTATAATATAAAAAATACGAATGACATAACAGAATATTTAATAAAGACATTAAATGACTATATAATTAAACATACTAAAACCATCAAAATAAAACACGCAAATGAAAAGCGAAAAAAAATGGATTACAGCAGGACTAGTCAAATCAATTAATAAAAAAAATAAACTGTATAAAGATCACATAAATCATCCAACAAATGAATAAAAAAGGAAAGCTTACTTAGAGTACCGTAAACAATTGAACACACTTGTACAAAATGTAATATCGTATCTATCTAATAAAATTTACAACTTAGTTGACAGCAGTACACCAACAGCTTGTGTATTCCTAGACCTGGCAAAGGCGTTCGATACGGTTAGTCACTTACAACTATTAGATACTTTAGCAGACATTGGTATAAGAGGAAACACATTTAACTTAATGGAAAGCTACTTAAAAAATCGATATCAAAGAGTGCGACTAGAAGGGAAATTGAGTAGTGCCAAAAGCATAAATTTTGGTATACCACAAGAAACTGTACTAGGACCCATATTATTTATACTGTACATAAACAATATTCTTACTTACCAGACTGAAGGTGACATATTAAGTTTTGCAGATGATACAGCAATTTTGTACTCTGCAGACACGTGGATGGAACTAAAGCGAAAAATGGAACATGACTTAGGAAGGATTATTGATATATTTAACCACAAACTTCTTACAGTAAATATGGATAAGACAGTTTATGTTCCAGTTACAAGCTATAAGAGAGGTCTACCAGATTACAAATTTATAAAAATAAAAAATCTGAATATTAATGCAGTGAGTAACACAAAATACCTTGGTGTTCAAATCGACTCGTATCTACGATGGGATATACACATAAACCAAACGTGTAAAACATTGAGATGTCTATTGTACAAAATGCGATATTTACGTAACATACTGAATATCCATCATCTGAAGGTTATTTACTATTCTTTGCTAGAATCGCGTCTACGTTATGGAATCCTTAGTTGGGGTGGAGTTGCAAATACATACCTACACCAATTAGACATTATCCAGAGAAAAATATTAAAAATTATTTACAATAGACCTTCGAGATACCCTACTAATGATCTTTATATCGAAACTCAAATGTTAGATACAAGACAATTATATATTCTTAAAATAATCACCAATCTATACAAAAATAAACACTTACTCACACTATTAGGGCATACCTATCATACGAGAAATAGAGCACAATCTTTTGTCAAATTAAATATTGCAAAGAAAACAGTTGGTAAACGAAATTTTGAGTATTTATAAGGAAGAATCTACAATTTGCTCCCTGAAATTTACAAAACATTAAGACCAATTAGGTTATAACTAACCTCAAATCAAGAATACATTACGAAATCTTAAAAATTTATATATGCTATTATCTTGGTTGATTGTATGCATGAATTGTCTCTCTCTTGTTAAAAATTTTTTTGGTATTTTTTTTGTTTTATCTTAATATAGGTAATAATAATAACTAATAAAGTAGTAAAACTCGCCTTGCAATTACAGAACTACAAAGTAAAAGTAATATTTTTAAAAATTTTATTGTCATTTAATCATTTTATTGTAATATTATTAATTTTATATTTCATGGAAAAATAAACGTTATTATTATTATTATTATTATTACTCACATTAACAAAGTATTCATTTAGATTTTCAGGGTTTGGAAGAAAAAATGTTTGAGCTGTGTTTTATTTCGAACATCGTTTATTATGGACCAAGTTTGTTTAGCATCATTTATTGAGCTTCCCGGACGATTCTCAGAGTACATTTTTTAAGCTGTTTTGATAAGTTTTAAATAGGTCTCTCTGTACTTATATATTCAGTGATAAAGACATTGGTAGTAAATTTCTTGATGTACAGTAGTGAACGCATATTCTTGGCTTATATGCGAATACCTTTGGCAGCTTTTCTGTATTTGATTTTCTTGATTCTATTATAAGTCGTTTCTTCCGTAAGTCAAGAAACACTTATAAATATTTGTGCATTTATTTTACCATATTTTATTCTCTTGTTTATTCTCTGCTCTAAGTCGTTTCTTCCATAAGTCAAGAAACACTTAAGAACATTTCTCTTTGCATTATATTTGTATACCCTTTGATTTGCTAAGCTATTCCTTCCGTAAATCAAGAAATACTTAGATTATTGTACTTGGTCTGTTTTCTATTTTTGACCTGCTATTTCGTAACCGTTCCTTGGAACTGTTACCTATAACCGATACTTGTCACGGTAACTGTTATTTTATACCAGTAGCGCTATTAACCCTTTTAATAGCGACAAACAAAGATGGTCAACACCCGATCGAATTCCGGGGACAGGAAGAAGTCCGAAGAGCCAGCGATGGGTCCTACAGGCCCAAGTGCCCCCTCTCAGCAACATGACGTGACGGACCTCAGGACCGTCTTCGAGCCAGCCTTCCACAGCTGACTTCATCTCTGCCCTTATGCAAGCTATGACGGCTTCTTGACGAGTTTGTCTCGACAAAGCCGAGACCTTCTTGGCGAAATACGACGTGGACGAGGACAATTGGATAGATTACAATTACGACTCCTTTCCTCTACTATGTATGATGGAGGACGTCGACGAGGACGACGACACCAACCCCATCATCGATGATATAGTTGACCTACCGCTCCAGGATAAAATCCGGAGAAGCCACCACACACATCACGGTATGCAGCGGTTTCGGAGACGCTATTTAAAGATCTCTGGACGTGGACCACCCACGTAGTACCCCCATCCCTCCGGACGGACGTGATGAAGGTCTATCACGACTCAGAGGAGGCCAATCACCCAGGACAAGACGAGACCATCCGGGCAATTAAAAACATCTATTACTGGCCCACCTTATCAAAAGATGTTCGTACCTACGTCAAGTCCTGCCTGACCTGCCTGAGGACCAAAGCCGCTCCACGACAACCAGCAGCTCCTGTGATACCCAGGGAACCCATCAACCCCTGGGAGAGAGTGCCCTTCGACATTTTGGGACCCTATCCACCAGCCAGAGGAACACGCAACCGCTACATCTTCTTGGCGACAGACTGCTTAAGCAACTGGGTGGAATATCGATGCGTTCAAACTACAAAAAGTCGGGACATCATCCAAATCCTCC
This sequence comes from Diabrotica balteata, assembly GCA_918026665.1. NCBI lineage: Eukaryota > Metazoa > Arthropoda > Insecta > Coleoptera > Chrysomelidae > Diabrotica > Diabrotica balteata. The sequence continues at coordinate 76,528,147 of OU898278.1, read as the reverse complement.
AGGAGGAAATCTGCGGCCGCTGGGGGAAACCTACCACCCTCATCACAAACAACGCAGCCCAATTCCGGACAGATGCATGGGAGAGATTCCTGAGACGGCAGAACATCAAAGCCGAATTTAGCCCTATCTTCCACCAGAGGGCCAACCCGGTTGAACGCGTACGACACGTGTAGATATCAAGGTGAACTGAGTAACCTTATATTTTCACAACGTCGTAAGACCTTCCTCAGGGTGAATTAAGTAGCCCTGACAGAACAGCTGAGGATAACGGGGCCCTGTTACGATACGTTACAGACACCAGAGCGAATCGAGTAACTCTACGTGATCTGAAACGTCGTAAGGCCCAGCCGGGTGAATTAAGTAGCCTGACCGAAAAACACCCGGACCACCTGGACCACGGGACCACCTGGACCACCTGGGCCACCTGGTCCACTATAATTTTAAGTATAATATATCTTAAGTTGAATTGTAGTTGTATTATATCTTTTGTATTGTATTTATATTGTATTTTTCTTAGGTTAAGGATTCTTATTGTATGCATTTCTAATTTTTATCAATAAATTTTCTTTTAGCACCGTTAGGTCTTTCAGAGGGGGGGATGTCCTCCGGAGGCGTGTCAGTCGGGAGCTGACAGCCGTGCCGGACGCATCAGGAAATTCGGAGATTGGTCCAAATACTTGGGAATTCCAAGTTTGGTCAAATCCGAATTTCTGATTGGCTCGATGCGGAGGAAATTCCACTTTTGTTATGTGAAACAAAGGATTTGTTTCACATAAAAGCAGGTGGATTTTCTCTCATCGGTCAGTCGAGCTTGCCTCTTCTACTGTAGATCTAGTCGGTGCTATTATTGTTCCAACTAAGTTATTGTTTTTATTTCTGATTTCCTATATACCATTTTTATTTTAGCATTATTGTGTATTCAGACCTTTTCAGGTTAGAATATTACATATTTATTCATGTACTGATTGTTTGCTATTTCATTTAATTATTTTGATTGTTTATTTTCTTGTGTTTTGTATATAAGTTGTTCTTCCGTAAGTTAAGAACGCTTAGAAATATTTATCTTGCTTTATCTGTTTTATATTTGATTTTACTTGATATCTAAGTAGTTCTTTCCAGTAAGTCAAAGGACTCTTAGAAATATTGCTTTGATATTTTATTTGACTTGTTAATTTGTGTGTGTCTAAGTCGTTCTTTTCCGGTAAGTCAAAAGAACACTTATTATTTCTGATATTCTATCTAAGATATTACTTCATATAATTGTCAATTTTATTTTCCATTTTATGCTAAGTTGTTTCTTCCGTAACTCAAGAAACACTTAGACATTATATCTATAATTTGTTTCATTTTTGCATTTCTTGTTTTATACTTTAAGTATTTTATTTTTCATTTCTAAGTCGTTTCTTCCGTAAGTCAAGAAACACTTAAGAACATTTCTCTTTGCATTATATTTGTATACCCTTTCATTTGCTAAGCTATTCCTTCCGTAATTCAAGGAATACTTAGATTATTGTACCTGTTCTGTTTTCTATCTTTGACCTACTATTTCGTAACCGTTCCTTGGAACTGTTATCTATAACCGATACTTGTCACGGTAACTATTATTTTATACCAGTAGCGATATTAAACCTTTTAATAGCGACAAACAAAGATGGTCAACACCCGATCGAATTTCGGGGACAGGAAGAAGTCCGAAGAGCCGGCGATGGGTCCTACAGGCCCAAACGCCCCCTTTCGGCAACAGTACATACTGCTTCATGACCAGAGCGTCCCGCATTAATAATTGTAGAACGTACATTAAGGGGTGAGAAATCTGACACAATAGGTATAATCAATTATGGTAGATGTTGTTTTAGTAATTCTTGTAGGAGAATTAACCTGCATTATGAAACCATACGATTCGAATATGTTGATGAAGGATAATTAAGTAGCACAAGCAACAGCGTAAATAATATCCAAGTCACCGCATAGAATCTTTCTGCTTCTTTTGCTTCTATTGATCTATAAATGCAAAGATTCTTGTTATAAACTAATTAAAAGTCAAAAAAAGGATTCATTCAACAGAAAGTCATATTTTGTTATAGGAAAGAAATCATTATTTGTAGAAAGAATTAGGGTGCCACCATGAGCTGAACTTGGATGATTATACCTAGCAATTGTGATAATTATGTTCGGTAATCGCAACTATCGGGCAAAGTCCCAATTCCTCTAAAAAAAAATAATTGATCTGTTTTATATCTTATAGAACAAATATTAATCAGAACCATGCTAAAGTTATCATTACTATAGTAATTTGAGGTTTCTAAGTCCCACAGAATACGTCATATTATTTAAAATTATTTAAAAACCAACAATCTAATTGGATAATACAGTGACAGGTAGAATGCTACCAATAATGTTAAGTATTCCATCGATATACCGTATTACATATGAACAAGTCTTGCGAAGAATGAAAAAAAGGCAGAAAAAAAAACTGGAATAGTTTGGTAGAAACGGAAGCCGGACATGGGGGTAGAAAGGAAACCAGATATGCAATGGTACGAAACATCATACAAGGAATTATAAAGGGCAAGTGCAGTATTAAAAGAAGGAGAATTTCTTTGATTAAAAAAATTATGATAGGGGTTTAATATGGGATTCGCCCAATTATTATCGACAACTGTAAATGGTTTATGGAAATCACCATAATAATCTACAACATCCGACAGGTGAAGCAAGCAATCTAATTAACAAATTAGCAATCTATTAGAAATTACAAGCTTAACGTAGTAAATAGAATGAATTTTAATTTCACGAAATAAAATGCAACGACCTTATAGTCTAAGATCTCATTTCAAGATCACTACGTTCATAACGTAGTTAGTTATACTCACATGCATCCCAATCAAATAGTTTCCGCAAATTATTTTAATTCAATATCTGAGATGCCTGAGAAAGGTTCCAAAAAAAAAAATGTTAACAAATTAGGGTTGCAAACGAGAGATATGAAAGATAAAGTAAAATATTCGGCAATCAACGACATTGGTTTAATAAGTGATAATATGTAAATTATTAACACTATCTATCGACGCGTGCTTTAAAAACTCACACAACTGATACTATAATGTAAAACCGCTGACGTTGCGCCAGTGATATCTTTGATACCACGTTTTTAGTAACCTAAAGCGTCTTAGGCAACCCTATTTTGCGACCATTTTTTCTCAGGCAACCTTATATCATCATGTTAAAAAAATTGGCTTTAATTTGATATATAAAACATGCATATACCATTACTTAATTGAATTAAAATAATTTGCTGCCACTTTTTGACTACTGGCAAGCTGTTAACAAGATATCCTCATATTCTTATATTTATCTAAAATAGTGAAGATGATTAACTACATTAGGTACGTAGTGATCTTGAAGTGGGATCTTGTACTATTACACGAATAACTCTAACTATGAACAATTAAAGTTGCAAAATAAGCGGACTGCAGAAAAAAATGTGTAATATGTTAAAAATAGCTGGATGTGCGCTATTAACTAACCACAACTAAAACAATACTTGGAAATAACTAAGACGTAGACAACGGATTGTAGTTAACGTCGGTTAATAAGTCCCGGATCTATTAGTTTCCATATGATATTTCGATAGTCCTAACGATGAAAACCATACTGTTAAAGTTTATTGTTATTCGCATTTTTATTATTATGAGTGGAAGGAATTTTTCAAATATGAAGGTATTTGGTATCAACAACTACAACCAGTTTTCCCAAATAGTCCTTGGCATATTGATATCGTTTACATAGATAGAAGACATATAACTACTATTATTAGAATTCGTACAGGACACTGGTTAGTAGTTCCAAATCACCTATTCAAAATAGGCATAATGTAACGTCCTTATTGTAAATGTGGTTAATTAGCCGTAAAAAAGTGATTCTCAAATGTCCTACTAAAACTGTGCAAAATTGTGATTTATATATATATTGAACTGGCTAGAAATAGATGCCCAACACCTATATTCCTCAAATATCTTCTTTGTTATTTCAGTTGGTTGTTATTATACTCCTAATACATTTGTTGAATATTCACAAATTACAGCTATTTGGAAAAGGACATTTTTATTATATGTATAAAATAAATAAATATTTAATAATATATAATTTAATTAATATTATAAAAATTACATAGATAAGTCAAGTTTAAGTAAAGTATTTTTTTTTTTATTTAATTAATGGCTTTGGATAACTTGATCCATTCAGCCACGATAATGTATTTGACTACTTGAATTTGTTAATGATGTATTGACCTATTGCTTTTGTTAACAAAATAGTACTTCGCATAGAGGTAAATTAAAACTATAATGTAAACATTAGTATCACAAGAATCAGTAGCTTGATAAAAAACCATACATTCATTCGTTCCATTCAATGCCCTAACCAACAATATTTAGGACCCACAAGGGATTACATAATTTAGGGATACTTTTCACGCTAAGGTGCCTTTCATAGCGACTTTATAACAACACAAGACAGGCAACGGTTAGAAGGAAACTATATAAGATAAGGATATACAGAGGGAACAAAGCTAGATTTACACATTCACATTACACAATCAATCCTAAATTTTTCTTTTAGTCCTTTTTAAATATTCCCAAAAAATTTGGTTAAACTTAATATTATGACGAGAGATATATAAAATGGAAGATTGACACTGAGGAAGAGGTATTTGTTCTTTTATCAGTTTTTCCAATAGATACTTAATAGCAGCTTCATTATATATGCACCCGAACATCCAATGATTGATATCGTCAGTGTTACCATTACAATCACAAAGTTCGGTTTCACTTAATTTAAATCTATGAAGATAGGCTTTCACAGTAGCATGATTAACAAGGCATCTAACAAACATTGAATATACTCTTCTATTGGGATGACTTCTTGCAGCAAAAGGCGCAGTAGGTAAAACAGGGTGAATTTTTGTGTAAAGGTTGTTACTTCTGTTACAAAAAGCATTCCATTCAATTTCCCAGTTTTCTTTTAATTCTTGTTTACGCAGCGAGACTAAATCACTTCTATTGAGCCAGCTAATTTCTAATCCGTTTGAAGCCGCTTCTTTAGCAAAATAATCTGCTTTGGTGTTACCCGAGATACCAGCATGTCCTTTTACCCAAATGAAAGAGACTGAATTATTTCTTTCAAGTAGCTTTAGTTGATGTTCTAATATTTTGACGATAATACTGTTTTTGTATAAATGCTTATGCGAATTATCTAAAGCAGACAGCGCAGATTTTGAATCCGACATGATTACTATTTGTTGATCAGACATTCTTTTCTCAATAGTCCATTCCAGAGCTTGATATATTGCAAACAGTTCTGCGGAATAAATGGAACATTGTTGGTTTAATTTAAACTTAATGTGTTAAGTAAAGTAAAAACACAATAATTTGGTCTTCCTCTTATGGTGCCTATCCGTTACGGATCTTGGACACTAACATGTCTATTCTGACTTTGTTGACTGCTGCCCTGAATAGTCCGGTAGTGGTTAAGTTAAACTATTTTCGCAGGTTATGCAGCCAGGCTGATCTTCTTCGTCCTGGATCTCTTTTCCCATGCACTTTACCTTGAAGTATGGCTCGAAGTAGGTCATATCGTTGTTAATTGCGCATTATATGGTCCAGGTATTCCAGTTTGCGACGTTTTATGGTTACGACTAACTCTGTCTATCCAGGAAATCCTCAACATGCGTCTATAGCACCTCATCTCAAATGCTTCGAGTCTCCTCAGTGATGCTTCAATTAAGGTTCATGATTCTACGCCATATAAAAGAACGGAGAATACGTAGCATTTTAGTAGTCTTAAAGATTTTTTTCATTTTGACGAAAGCTGATCTTGCCTTCTCGATCCTTAATTTAATTTCCATCGACTGGTCCCACTGTTCATTTTTGCACCTGCACTTGCAACCCCAAGTTTGCACCCAGATAGCAAAAGATGGTGATTTGTGTTATAGGTTGTTGGTTAACTAGTAATCGACTAGGTGGTATCCTATTTTTGTTTAAAACAATTTATTTGGTTTTTTTGATGTTATCACTTGGTATAACATAAAAATTCTGCAATCACCTGTGTTTTCCCTATACCTAACCGAGGCAATATTTCAGGATTTTGTAATACTCGACAGTTGCCTCTGAGCGAGAGAACAGCTTTTACATTTATTCTGTTTGTCTCATACTAACTCTAAATTATAGGTGAATAAGAAATTTTTTCTTTATTCCGCGACGTTAAATATTAAAGTAGATGGAGACCAATAAACTTAAGAAAAAGAAGAAGCAAGACAATATTATTTACCGAGTTACAGTCCTTAAAGTGACTACTTTTGTGATTTTTGTAAACAATAGACTAAAAGCAATTTCGTGGTTGATTTATCACTTTTATTGTTTGTGAAAAAATACTATATAAACTGAGCAACGGCTTAAAAAGTATTACCACTACTCTGCTTCATCGATTACAACCATTAAACGATGGTTTGCTGAATTCAAACTCGGTCGTTCGCACACCAACAATGTTGAGCGCTCTGGAATGCTAAATGATGCCCATGATGAATTCCCAAAAACATCTAAAAAACGATAAAAATTATTATGGAAAAATAAAAATCTCAGGGGATAATGTTTCGGTATGAAAAAGTTGATTTCCAAATGGGATAGACCAGAGCAATAACAAAAACAAATTGTTTGAACATGTTTAATCGGAATAAGTCTAAATTTTTTTAACGTTATGTCACAACGGATCAAACATGTCTTTACTTTACTCTAGAATCAAATTAGCATTTATACGAGTGCACAACACCTAAAGAAAGCCGTCCAAAGCTACCAGAGAAGCAACAAACCACTGAAACGGTCGTGGCCGTTGTATTTTGGGATCCGCAAGGAATTATTTTTATTGACCATTCGAAACATGATTAAACAATTAACAATTGGTTTTTTTAAGATCAAAGTCCTTAAGAAAATGCCTCATTTGTTGAAGAAAAATTTGTTTCACCAAGGCAATGCACTGTGTCACAAGTCGATGAAAACGATGGCAAAAATGCAGAAATTAGGCTTTTAATTGCTTCCATACCCACGAAGTAGTGGAGGGAGCGATTATGAATAGAGAATAATTTTTGTAAAAAATTTTGTTTTACTAGTAAGGCCCGGGACGTATTACCCGAGGTAATATACTAGTTATTACGAATACGATCACGATGAGTTTAGTCAATAAAACTTGTCGGCAAAATGTACATATAGCTATCTTCGTATTGGAATATGAATTTCAAATAACTTTTTTTAGCGCTTTATGAAAATCTTTACAGGGGCTATTCTTTCATTTTTTACATACCTGTCTTTTTATAATTTATTAGGATAACTTCAAGGATACATATATGGCCAATAATAGATCGTTTGGCACAGAAATCTGTTTTGTGCTCCTTAATTTAATATTTCACTTCTAAAGTAATATCTTATTCTAGTTTTAATTTCAGTATTTTCAGTATGACTTTGATCATTACTTTAGATGTGGTATTTAGTGAGTGTTATTGCACGCTAAATTTTTGCAGTTACTAAGATCTGATTTAGTCAATTAGATTTTTTACTAAGATCTTTATTGTCAATCTTACCTTCCTCTTATTCGTCACATCTTCGACAGTCCATAATGATATTTTACAGTTGATGCTACATATTTCTAGTTCTCACGGGTTTGCCATTCTTTAGATATTTTACTGCATTTCCAATGTCTCTCCCTATATTTTTTCCATCTCTGCATTTAGCTCTTATAATTTATTTTTTTCCAATTTTGTATTTTTTATGTTTAAAATGTAGAAATGGTCTTAAGGTACTCTCAACATGTTAATAGTATTTATTTCTTAGTTTTGATGTTTTTCTTTTCTCTTATTATGTTCTGCTATTTCTTAGATTTTGTACCATTCTATATTGTGTTTTTATATGATTTTCTTGCGCTGCCCTCCCAGATTATTTCTAGACTAATTAATACGAGTACTTAAAATATATAGAAAATATATAATAAATGGAGAGTATATAAAGTATTGCTTGCAAGCATTATATTTAATTAAAAATACAAAATACTCTACAAAAATTGAAAGAATACACAAGATAATAATGAATTTTACAACAAAGATAATACAGTTACATAGTTTTCGGATTTAAAATTTATTTAGCCAACTAGTAAAAGAATAATTCTGTTCAAATGAGAATAAAAAACTTAAAAATTCTTGATATTTTATGTGAATATTTAATTTTGTATAAATAATTTTGGACTTATAAATTTTAATTATACCCACAACGTGTTGTGTTGTAATGAGAACCGGAAGGAGAATAGAAGCCCTTCGCAGTGTCCTGCTGACGCCTCCTCTGTGGGTAAATAATTAGTATTCCGTCGAAGTGGTCACTTAGTTCGTACAAAAAGCGCGTTTGGCAGATCCCTCGTTCGGCCGGCAAAGCAGATTCAGTGAGTACCAAATAAATGCCTGTCTGGGTTATCGAAGCATTTTCCGCGAACCACGTGGTCTATGGTATTGCCGATGGCTTTTTTGTTGGGTAATTGGAATTTTTAAATGCTCCGATGGTCGAAATTTTTAGAGATGAGGGGTACAGACACGGACGGCAAATATGAGGCCGTATGAGGATTGGACAGTTTAAAGTAATTCTCGGTATTGGTCTGTTTTCGATGGGAAAATATTTGATAACTAGCAAAGAAATAAAATTCTAAATATTTCGATTATGATTATCTACAATAAAACCCAAATTTTTAAGTCAATTTTGACATTAAATTCTAAACCTATGTCTACGTATCATGTAGCTTATATTAAAAAAAAACTAAATAATATCTCAAGAACTAATCACGTTTATTTATAAAATGTCTTTAAGTTATAAAAATAATCTAAAAATTTCTTGATGAAAAAAAATCGGAAGCATTTTCGATGCACTTTCGATAAAATATAAATAATTCAGCTTTATTTTTAACATTATTGTTTAGATTTGTATTATTTCGAAGTTTTTGAATATGTTGTATTCAATTTCGGCAAATAGATAATTTTTTTTTCTGAATGTGAATTTTTCCATTTTACTTAATATTTCCGAAACAGTCAAAGATAGGTATAGGACATTGTATTTAAAACATGTCTAAAATGATCTCAGGAATCTAAAAATAAATTAATATACAGCGTGTTCTATTTAAAATAAGCAAGTTGGTATTGGCCACCGTTATTTGATAAACCTCGTATAAAAAGATTTTATGGAAAAAAATGGGCAACTATAAATACTAATCAACCTGTTCAACCGCTTTTTCGAATACTCCCTCATTTATTTACATATTCCATTTGGCTGACACACAGTGTATATAATTAAACAAAAGTCAGAAATTATTAATGCGTATAAATGGAAAGCAGAAGAGCATGAAAAAAAAGTAGAAATATAGTTCTAAAGATAGAGATAAGTTCTAAACAAAAACGAAGCAGTAAACTTTAAATATTGGGTTTGCAGCAATAAGTTTACTTCCTTACGTGATCAGCAAATACTTCTGGTTCGTTACATATATATATATATATATATATATATATATATATATATATATATATATATATATATATATATATATATATATATAATTACTGTGTCCGTAAAGTATGGAACAAATTCTTTTTTAGCTAAACAGAGCATTTTAAGAAATAATCCTGAAACACGTCGATTTTTAATTTTAATTTACCGTATTTTAAAATAATATTCTAATATACAGGGGGAATTACTTTCGAGTATTGACGTCACCGTCATTTTTTTTTTAAATGGAATACCCCCATTTTGTCTCAATTTTCGGATTACTTTTACTTTTTCCGTTTCAAACAAAATTATCAAAAAACCTTTGTTTAGAATTAGAAGACATTTTACCTGTAAGTTAATCTTTTCATTGTTTGTATAGTCGAGTATTAAATGACCATATTTTAATCTTTTGAAATACGTATAAATAATGTATTAAAAAAAAAACAATTTTAAAGTAAGCTATTTAGTTTTCTCTGAAACCGAAATTAGGCTTTTCCAAAATCATGGTAAACACAATTTAAGCTTTTTGAATGGACGGTCGTTTTTAAATGGGAATTTGGTGAGTCGATCATGAGAGAGGAGAAGTTAGTCATATTTTGGTCATCGAAAGGAAACAGTCGTTTTGTCTCAAGATAGGGTGTGGTTCGTGAGTTTGGATACCGGCGTAACGAAAAGAAGTGAATAGTTTGAAGAAGGAGATAACAAGTGGATTAAAAGAGGTCCTTGTATCTACCGTGGGCATTTTATAAAGTATATGTGAAAGTATTCTTACGGCAGCAGGTTGACAAAAGGAGGTCCTGGTGTCATAAATAAGTAGCGGAGTTTGGAGAAGTGAATCAGGTGTTTTTTGTGTAGTCTGAAGGAGGTTTGCAGAGACGTAAAGAAGGAGCCGAGGTGCCAAAGAGGGGAGATCACATATTTGAGGAGACTGGACTTTTCTGGGTATGTTCCAACATACAACTCAAGAAGAAAATAAACTGTAAGTGTTTGTACAATTGAATTTTATATCTGTGAAGGATCGTTTCGACATCATGGTCATTATCATTAAAATTTAAGAACTGAGGTTTTGTTAGGCTAATCAAAAGTTTAAAGTTTTGTGGTTTCTTTTTTCAAGTAAAGAAAATTTTAAGTAAAATTGGTTTTTCACGTAATATAAATGTATGTAACTTTATAATCTCATTATCATAATAATTTGATTTATTTTCTTGTATGCTGATTGATAAGATAACGACAGAATTTAATAATTGTTTTATTCGTTCATATAAAATAAAGAAACGTAAATCTTTGTAATATAATATATTTGTATTCTTATCATTTTCTTCTCTATCCCGATAAAAGACAACTAGAAAATCTTTTGAATCTATCGAACACAGGTAATATAAGGATTATTTTACTTTTGATAACAAATAAGTTATAATTTTTTTTATTGGCTCAATAAACTAAGTTTGAACTCAAAATAAACAATCATAACAAATGGCCCCCAACGTGTAAGGCGTAGAATGTATTTCTAGTTAAAATTTAAACGGATAGAGAAAGAAAGCAGATTGATTGAAAATTTATTTGCCGATGGTTAAAGTTTATAATATTTGCTTTTATGACATTACATTTCAAATTTCTCTAGGTACAAATTTTTACATGATATAATTTATGATATTTGATTGATTTTTACAACTGACAAAAGTTTTAAAATTTTATTGCATTTATTTAAATTTATTGCGTTTGGGATAAGAGGAAAAGTTTTCGTCTTTGCAACATTACTCGAATTTCATATTTGGCGGGGATAAATAATCTAACGAACATGTCGACCACAAGGAGTCAAAGCAAAATGCAAAAAAGGAAGGAGGATAACAGAGAAGAGGAAACAATTGTTGAAGAAGGATCGGATAATGAAGGAAATGTTACAATAGTTGAGGAGAGAAAAGAATCATCAGGAATAGATCAAATATTAAAACTAATGCAACTCCAGTCACTAAAAATGGACGAAAATAACCGCAGACTGGAAGAAAACCAAAAAGAAACATCACTAAAAATAGATGAAACAAAGCAAACAATAGAAGAAAACAACAGGAATATAGAACAGCGTTTGGAAAATTATGAACAGAAAATAAAAGGATGTGTAGAGGAGTAAAAAAGAGAAATGATACAACAGATAGGAGAGATTAATTAAATTAAGATTAAAATGGGAGAACAAGAAAAGAAAGTAGAAAACAAGATGAAGGAGATACGAAATTGCCAAAAAAAAGGAATTAGAACAGTTAGAGGAAAAATTTGAAATGGCGTTACAAGAAGACAGGAAAGAAATGGAAAGGAAACTTAAGCAAAATGAGAAGCAAATGGCAGAAATTGAACTAAGAGGAATAGAGAGAAAAGAAGTTATTGTACATGGAACAAGCGAGGCGAAAACACAATTTGGCGGGGACGTAAAAAAATTACACCCGGTAATTTTCACCAACAATTTAAAAAAGAAATTACGACATATCGGTAATTTCGAAACAGCAAAGGAAACGATAAGGAACCATCTTAAAGATGAGGCAAGTTTATGGTTTGATAGCAAAGAAGAAGAATTACAAAATTGGCAAACATTTGAACAAAAATTTCTGAATTATTTCTGGGAGAAAATACAACAGATAGAGATAAACAAGGAATTACAAAATGGGAGATACCAGGATAGTATAGGTATATCAGAAAAAACATATGCCCTACAACTATACAACAATGCAAGACACTTACATTACAACTATTCGTCCGAACAGCTAGTGGAACTAATAGCCAGACATTTTGAAGATACTTTAGAGGATCACATAACTCTACAAAACTACAAAGATATTGACAGTTTATGTCAATTCTTACAAATACGAGAAGCACAATTAAGAGAAAGAAAAGTGAGGAGAACGCAAGAAAATTATAGACAACGAGAAAATCAAGACTATAGAGATAGAGGACAAAACTTTAGGAGAGAGTATACAAGAAGAGAATTTGTCCCGAGGAGGGAAAACGAAAGTAGAGACAACGGAAGAGTAAATTATAAACAAAAATATTGGCAATGGAACGAAAACAGATATCGAGAGAATCAGAATAGAAACAACAATCGCACATATCAGGAAAACCGAAATAATAATAGAACGAATAAACCGGAAAATCGCGGAAACCGATACGGGTCCGAGAGACCAAGAGAAAATAGAAGAGCGGTCAACAACACACACATAGAGGAATACGAGGATGAGAGACAAAGCGACAGAAGTAGAAGCGAACAAGAACAGCAAGCGTCTTTTCACGAAGGCGCTCACTAAAGACAAAGAAACAAACAGGAATTTTTTGTCACCCGAAGGAATTTATTAAATTGGCAGAAAATAAGGACTAAATAAGTGGAGCAAATCTGAAATTTGTAGATGGTTTTATCAACGAGACACCGATTAAAATTATGATTGATACTGGATCGGAAATTACACTGATCAACAGAAAACTAATAGAGGAAGTTAATTTAATGAATTTGATTTACAAAATTCCCAAGGTAAATTTAGTGAGCGCAAATAAACGGACTTTGGCAACGATAAATGAAGGAATACGAATAAAAGTACGATTGGATAAGACATTTTATGCACTACAATGTGTTGTGATGCCAAACATGTTGCATGATATGATCGTAGGAGTGGATGAATTGGCAGAAAAACATGTGGTGATAGATTTCAAAAATAACACGATGAAAATCACAGAGGAAAAAGAAGAAGAACAGGACAGTAAGAAAAAGGAAAAGGAAAATGAGAAACAAAAAAATGATTTAGACAAAGAACAAACGGTGGAAATGAATTTGGTAATGAAACAAGGACAGAGAAGAGGAGATTGACAAACGAAAGTGAAAAGTGGGTTTCCTCAAAAGAAGAGATGAGCCCAGAAGAAGAAAAAGAAGAAAGATTAACAAAAGAAGACGAAAAAGGTACAATTGAAACAGTGGTATTTGAAGAAGTATGCGAAATGGAGGAGGCAGAATACAAAATAAATATGTGTAAAGAAATTGAGGAAAAAGAAAGAAAATTGATACGTGGAGAAGAAAAGGAAAAGGAATTGCGTGTAATATTGAGAAAGTATGAAGATTTAATAAATGAAGAAAACAGAGTAGCCAAAGAGTATGAACATTCATTTGAGGTTAAAGACTTAGGAAATTTTCGATCGAAAACTTATCCGATCCCATATAAATACCGACAGGAGGTGAAAGGAGAAATTAACAAAATGTTAGAAGATCAAATCATAGAGAGATGTGACTCGCCGTACATCAACCCAATCGTGATTGTGAAAAAAAGCAGTGGAGAATTGAAGCTCTGTTTGGATGCCCGGAATATAAATCAACACACGGTATCTCAATATGAATCACCCCTCAACATCGAAGCTATTTTTGGGAGAATTACGGGAACACACATGTTTTCTAAAATTGATTTGAAACATAGTTTTTGGTTAATACCGTTAGCAGAAAGATGTAGAAATTACACCGCTTTCTCAATCGATGGTATTGTATACCGATTTAAAGTAGTACCGTTTGGATTACAAAGTGCGTGTGCAGCATTGGTAAGAGCTCTCCATACAATATTAAATAAACATGAAGATTTCATAGTGCACTACATCGACGACTTACTCATTTATTCACCAGATACATCAAGTCATTTGGAACACATAAAGATTATTTTGGGAGAATTGGACAAGGCCGGATTAAAACTGAATATTGAAAAATGTCAATTTTTTCAAAAAGAAGTGATATATTTGGGATTCAAATTGGACACACAAACAATTAGTTTAGCCGAGGACCGGGTAAAACTCATAGATGAATACCCAAGACCAACGAATTTAAAAACATTGAGAGGTTTTCTCGGGACGATCAACTATTTTAAAAAACTAATTCCTGATTTAAGCCAGAAGGAAATTCCTCTGATCAAATTATTGAAGAAGGGTGTTAAATGGAATTGGAAAGAAGAACAAGAGAAAGCTTTTCAAATTTTAAAAGAGGAATTCTCGAAAGAAACGAAAATATATCACCCCATGTACAATTTGCCTTTCATACTACGAACTGATGCATCCATACAAAAATTTGCGGGAGTTTTGTCGCAAATACAAAACAATCAAGAAGTGCCGATTTGTTTTATTTCCCGGGTGACAAAAACACACGAAAGAAAATACAGTGTGGCAGAACTAGAGTTTGCTAGCGTACTTTTCTGTGTAAATAAGTTAAGATTTTATCTGTTGGGAGCAAAATTCACAATCGAAACTGATCATGCAGCTTTGGTACATATAATGAAAAATCGTCTGGTTAACAATCGTATACATAGAGGCATTTTGTTACTACAGGAGTATGACTTTGAGTTTCGATATATAAAAGGAAAAGACAACATTATAGCCGACGCTCTCACAAGGGATGGAGACTCGGGGAAAAAGGAAGCAATTGCTTTTCATGTATGATTGAACATTTTGACACAAGAGCAAGGGATATTTTCGTTAAACGAAATTAGAACAAATCAAGAAGACCTGGAAGAAAGAGAAAAAAGAAGAGCGGAGAGGGAAAACGGTATATTTTTCAAACGAATTGATGGAAAGGAACTATACGTGATAACACATACATGGGCAGAAAGGATCATACAGAAATTACACGAAGACAATGGACATATCGGTAACAGAAAAGTCTGGCTGGTTTTTCGAGAAAATTATATTTGCCGACAAGACTACCGCATCACAAAAGAAATTACACAAAAGTGCCAGATCTGTCAAAAATATAAAATTGGAAATTTCAAAAATGAAAACGTTAAAAAACGTTAAAAGAAATATTATCCCGGAACAAATTAGATATTGTAGCAATAGATAAGCGATCTAATTATGACGACGAAGAGGAATAAACATGTTTTAGTCATGTTATATGTGTTTTCCAAATATGTAAAATTATACAGTTGCCGTACCACGAAAGGGGAAGAAATAATGAGAAAAATCGACAATTTTATAGCCTTTGTAGGAACACCAAGAAGGATTCTTCTAGACAATGCAATATATTTTAGAAATGATCGTTTCAAGGGACAACTTCGAGAACGGGGAATAGAAACAAATTTTGTTAGCATCAGACATCCACAGAGTAATCCTTCGGAACGTTTTATACAGGAAGTGACGAAGTTTCTACGGATTACAACAGAGGGTCAACATCGACGATGGGATAGGAAAGTCGCCGAAGTAGAAACGTATCTAAATACCATCCCGAGCACTGTAACGAAAGAGACCCCAGAATATATAATGAAGGGTATAATGCCACTAAGACCATGGGAAGATAGAGAACAAAAGGAATACACACAGATAATGGAAAATGTGCAGAGGAGATTGCGGAGAGCAAACGAAAAATATATCCAGAGGCAAGACCAAAATAGAAAAAGAAGACCAGTTACTTTCAAAAAAGGTGAGAAGGTTATGGTGAGAGCATTGCGCGTGTCCAACATACCTAGCAACGTGTGCGGAAAGTTAATGCCTGTTTTTGAGGGTCCGTACATAGTAAACAATGAGAATGGGATAAATAGTTATGAGTTGAAGCACATAGAATCAGACAAGATTAGGGGAATTTATAATATCAACGATGTTTACAAATATTATGAATAAAATGCTGGTATTGTTTTTGCATAGAGAAAAATCCCTGCATAATTCAGTAATTTTTATCATATGCAAAGGCGGGAATTTGTCATACTTTTTCTTTTCCAACCAAAAAAATAAATAAATAAAAAAATCCATCGAAATAAAATTTCAAGATATCAATATAAACAAATTGTATATAGTAATTTAAGATAAGATTTAGTGTAGATAAGAATAGAAATTTGTTTGGCAAACGACCTTTTTCCGTTTCAAACAAAATTATCAAAAAACCTTTGTTTAGAATTAGAAGACATTTTACCTGTAAGTTAATCTTTTCATTGTTTGTATAGTCGAGTATTAAATGACCATATTTTAATCTTTTGAAATATGTATAAATGATGTATTAAAAAAAAAACCAATTTTAAAGTAAGCTATTTAGTTTTCTCTGAAACCGAAATTAGGCTTTTCCAAAATCATGGTAAACACAATTTAAGCTTTTTGATTGGACGGTCGTTTTTAAATGGGAATTTGGTGAGTCGATCATGAGAGAGGAGAAGTTAGTCATATTTTGGTCATCGAAAGGAAACAGTCGTTTTGTCTCAAGATAGAGTGTGGTTCGTGAGTTTGGATACCGGCGTAACGAAAAGAAGTGAATAGTTTGAAGAAGGAGATAACAAGTGGATTAAAAGAGGTCCTTGTATCTACCGTGGGCATTTTATAAAGTATATGTGAAAGTATTCTTACGGCAGCAGGTTGACAAAAGGAGGTCCTGGTGTCATAAATAAGTAGCGGAGTTTGGAGAAGTGAATTCAGGTGTTTTTTGTGTAGTCTGAAAGAGGTTTGCAGAGACGTAAAGAAGAAGCCGAGGTGCCAAAGAGGGGAGATCACATATTTGAGGAGTCTGGACTTTTCTGGGTGTGTTCCAACATACAACTCAAGAAGAAAATAAACTGTAAGTGTTTGTACAATTGAATTTTATATCTGTGAAGGATCGTTTCGACATCATGGTCATTATCATTAAAATTTAAGAACTGAGGTTTTGTTAGGCTAATCAAAAGTTTAAAGTTTTGTGGTTTCTTTTTTCAAGTAAAGAAAATTTTAAGTAAAATTGGTTTTTCACGTAATATAAATGTATGTAGCTTTATAATCTTATTATCATAATAATTTGATTTATTTTCTTGTATGCTGATTGATAAGATAACGACAGAATTTAATAATTGTTTTATTCGTTCATATAAAATAAAGAAACGTAAATATTTGTAATATAATATATTTGTATTCTTATCCTTTTCTTCTCTATCCCGATAAAAGACAACTAGAAAATCTTTTGAATCCATCGAACACAGGTAATATAAGGATTATTTTACTTTTGATAACAAATAAGTTATAATTTTTTTTATTGGCTCAATAAAATAAGTTTGAACTCAAAATAAACAATCATAACAATATATATATATATATATATATATATATATATATATATATATATATATATTGCTATGATATTTTGTTTGTATTATGAGCCATGAGTATTTTGATATAACATATATAGGGTTTTTGTCGCAGTTCTCAAAGAATTAAATTGTTTGTACTTTTATCTAATTTAGACAATATTTAAATATAAATTTAAAACAACGTATCTTTAAAATGAAATTCTTCTTACAATAATTCAATTATACTAACAAAATTTGGTACCTTTCTGTCACTGAATGGCTAAATGAGATTGTTTTCCAAAATAAAGGTTTTAATCGCCACTCGATGTCTCTGTTATCAGCCTCTGGTTATCCCTCTTTTTATGAAATCGCTTTCCCAAAATAGACCACAATGTTTCAATTAGCATCTTCCACCATTTCAAATTATTTTTCTTCTTATTAACATTTATAAATGAGTAAAATATTCTTTCTTCTTTACTTGATTAACTTTTAACTATTAATAATTTATATATTACTTGCTATACTTTATTTTTGCTTGCTTTCTTTTCTATAAAAATTTAACAAAAACTTGACTTTTTCCAAAAATAAATTGTTACAGTTTGACTTCTCAATACTTAATATTCTTTCTAATATATTTTTTCTCTTTTAATCTCCTCTACGCTCGAAGTAACAGCGTATTTATAGATATTTCAATGTTCACGAATATTCTCGAAAGAAAAGAGGTTAGATTCTTCTATTTTGTAGATATTTCAATGTTCGCGAAAATTCTCAAACGAAAAGAGGTTAGATTCTTTATATTTAGACTTTTTTGACGTCTTATTTTAAACTTCTAGATAGTTCTTTACTTTTCTATTGAGAATTTTATGGAAATTTAGGCTTTTCAGATCAGAATGTAAACTTATAAATAAATCAAACATCTTAAATTAGTAAATAACACTATATTAATCCATAATTATCATTTCAAATGTCCACTTTCTGTTCAATTTCACCTGGATTCACTGTCCCATATCACTTTTATTCACAAAATGTCCCAATATCACAAACTAACTCATCTTAATCTATTTATAATATCGTAACTATCAAAATAACCAAATCAATTGCAAAATAAAAACTTTTTAAACAAACTATTATGCTAATTTCTTAAGGTGCCCTCACATAAATACTTTTTATAATATTCTCTAGTATATAACTTATAAATTGCTATTTATAAGCCATTTAGTTCATTCTAGGTTTCTAAACATTTTGATTGCCTTCCTTTCTCCGATATATATATATATATATATATATATATATATATATATATATATATATATATATATAAATATATATATATATATATATATATATATATATATATATATATATATATATATACAATACTCCAATATTTGGGTGTGCAGCGGAAGATGGGACAAAGAAGTACTCTTTTTAGTTAACCAAGCTTTCGCAAATCTTTATTTGCATCATCAGGGTGCTACAGTAAACAGAATTAGTATAAATTACAGAGTAAGACTTACTTTGCCTCTTACACTAATTGAGGTTAGTTGTCTTGATGTTTATTAAATAAAAATGGGAACTCGTTTGACCCCTACAACTATGGCGAAAACTATCCAAAAATTGGTTTAAAACGTTCTTTAACATACATAAAACACTTGGAACCCACATACATAAACATTTAAATAAAATTATGTTAAAATCCAAAAATTGGTTTAAAACGTTCTTTAACATACATAAAACACTTAGAACACACATACATAAACATTTAAATAAAATTATGTTAAAATAGTTACAAAACATGTACGTAGTCACAATATAAAATTTTGGTTATAAATATTCTTATCAGAAACAAAAGAATTGCTTGTGAATTCGTTGCTACCAACTTAAAACGACAGAACGTTAGATCTTAAATGATAACGATGTAAAGGTGATAGTATACCTGATATAAGCTGAACTTATTAAAAAAGAAAAGATGAAAAGACTTATTTTAGAAATAGGAGAGATATTGTATATCTCATATATAATTAAACTTATATTGTTGACGATGAATTGTCTGTATTAGTAGATTCATGTTTATCTAAAGTTAACAATAATTAATATAAGTTGCTTAAATTCTTGGTATCTGTCTTTTTATTAATGGTTTCTTTTTCTTGAAAAATAAAAGCCATCTCGAGAAACAATCTTTTTGAATAATTGCTCTCCGTGGATAGGATTTTTACATTTGAAAAATCGAAAGAGTGTCCTATTGTGTTAACATGTGTGGCTAGGGAACATCTATCAGGGTGTAACCTAATGTCACTCTTGTGAAGAGTTAAACGGCTGGAAACTTTTTGGGAGGTGTGATCTATATAAGAACCTTCACAGCCTAAACAATTAAGTTTGTAGACCACATCACTTTTATCTAAGTTTGGTACTTTATCTTTCAATGACTTGTACAGAGATCCTACAACTAGAGTGCTTTTATAAGCAATTTTTACATTTGGTAGGTATTGAGCAAAAATTCTGGTCAATTTGGGAGTGACGTCCTTAATAAATGGAAGTGATGCAAAAGATATATTAGGAATATTGTTAGTCAGTGAGTGGGAAACAGAGGTAATTTTCATATTACCTGTATTTTGGGAAGGGTTTACTTGTGTGTTGAGTATAACAGAGGATGTGTTAAAGATGATTTTCCTAAGTAAGGATTCGGGGTAAGAATTATCTAGGAACAACTGTAAAAGGATGTTGAGATTCTTCTTTCTAAAAGTAGGGTGAGCTAGTTTACAAACTCTTGTGGTCATTTGTTTTACTAGATTAATTTTCATGCTTGACTTGTGGTAAGAGTGGTAGTTGAGATATCTTCCAGAGTTACACTTTTTGCTATACCAATCAATTGTAATGATGTTACCCAGTCCCTGATGAATACTGTGTCGAGAAAAGGAACCGATTGGTTTTGATCCTCTTTGTCAAGAGTAAATTGAATGTGGGGGTCATAGCTATTGAAAATATCTAAGAGCTCGCTTTCTAAACCTTGTGGGCACGACATAATAATGTCATCAACATACTTTTTAATAAAAGGAACGTTAAAAGGAACAACCTGGAGAACAATATCCAACAGATCATCCATTACATATGCAGCTAGAATTGGAGAGATACTGGCTCCCATAGGAGTGCCAAAGGTTTGTTTGTAATATTTGTTGTAGAAAGAGAAACAAGTGGAATTAAACACATTAAACCACATCTAGACTGACGAGAACATAATTACTTGGTAAGACAGTTTTGTTAAGTGTGGTCTCCCTCTCCAGCAATGTTTACTTAAATGCCGTTCTCCGATCTATTCATAAACACTGGAATATAATTTCGCAAGTGTATAACATTGATTATGATATGTTTATTGAGATGATAGAGTTCTTGTTTAATTCCATTATAACTTGGTTATTAAAGCTTGGTTAACTAAAAAGAGTACTTCTTTGTCCCATCTTCCGCTGCACACCCAAATATTGGAGTATTGTATTCTATTTGATCAGCGTTGATTACAAGCGTTCACCGCTTTTTCAGTATATATATATATATATATATATATATATATATATATATATATATATATATATATATATATATATATATATCCTCGAGCAATAAGACAAAAGAGGGAATCTAATCCTTATGAAAAGGAGACCAAAAAAGTGGCCTCTGATGGCGGACATATCCGGAAACGCGAATGCGCCAAATTTAAATTTTCCGACACTTATCAACAGTAGCTATATAATATTTCGCAGAATGTGTCTTAGACGATGAAGTTTTCATTAATTATTAATGATAAAAGTCTAAAATGCGACACAATTGTTAAAAAACTTCAATATAAATAAGATTTCATGTGACATTTGGGACAAACAATAACATAACCTAACTAAATTTGATGTCAAACAAGGAGAGAGACTCTCTTTCCTTGTTTAATGTGGCCTCTAAAGATCGCACTTCCTGTCTAACAATATGTTTGCCCCCACTACCTTTACATTCCCTTTATTGTCTTTTTGCTCGATGATATATATATAAAACCTAGAGCAAAGATTAATATTATTACTAAAATTAATATTAAACTTACCAGTCTTCCGGGTTGAACCGCGTCGTAATCCATTTTGCCAAGCTTTCGGCATCCTCTCTGATTCCTTCCTCAGGGCTTCCGAGGTCTCAGTCTCCCGAGCCCCCAGACACTACTACACTGTTCACTATTCACGGCACGATCACTACTACAGTAGTGATCCTGATACTGTAGTAGTGATCGTGCCGTAGTGATCCTGATCCTGTAGTTAGATACTGTAGTAGTGATCGTGCCGTGAATAGTGAACAGTGTAGTAGTATCTGGGGGCTCGGGAGACTGAGACCTCGGAAGCCCTGAGGAAGGCATCAGAGAGGATGCCGAAAGCTTGGCAAAATGGATTACGACGCGGTTCAACCCGGAAGACTGGTGAGTTTAATATTAATTTTAGTAATAATATTAATCTTAGCTCTAGATTTTATTGTACTAACCGCGGAAATCTTTCCGAACATTATATATATATATATATATATATATATATGGAGATATATATATATATATATATATATATATATATATATATATATATATATATATAGATATATATGTATATATATATATATATATATATATATATATATATCTATAGAAATATAGATATAAAACTATATATATATATATATATATATATATATATATATATATATATATATATATATAGTTTCTGGTCTCTTCATCATTCTAAGAGATGCAGCCATTATATGAGATACTATTACTGAGTACGTCGAAATTAGCTTTCTGGTTACATCAGACTTAATAGTCTTAAAATATCGGCAAGTGTTAACCAATCAATGGCTTGTGTAAGGTCAATGAAGCACATAAATGCAACTTTATTATATTTAATAGGTTTTTCGGCTGATTGTCTAGTAATAAATATTGCAGCTAGGGTGGATGTATTATTTTGAAATCCTTGCTGATCTTATTGAAGCCACTTTGTTACAATTCTTTTGCCAAAATTTTTGTAAATAGGTTTGAAATTTTTGTTTAACTTATCTAACTTTTGTTTAAATGTAAGCTACATAAGGTATATTTCTATATTAAATTAGGAAGGTTATTAAATAATTTTCAAATCACTGAAGGAACATTTATTTTGTCTCCCTTAATTATTCCTTTTATACCTTTAATATCCCGTTAGTCCTACCATTCTATTCAATTTTTTAATTTAGTGTAACTTTTAATATATAACATAAAGCTTCTAAACTAATGTTTTTATAGTTACATGTGCGTTATGATTGAAACTCACTGATTTTGATTTAGGTAATCCTGTTGAATAACTTTTTAGTTTTTATACCGCTTTTTTATTTTCAGTAATTTCTTTTACAATTGAATTTGTATTATATAATATTACATGGGCGATGATTATAGAGTATATAAAATATGAATAAATTAAACATAAAAAAAATTGTAACATCTACTTAATAACTAAAAAATACATTTTACTATAGTTAATTGTAGAAGGTGGTCTTACACGGATATCGCCATATTCTTTAAAATTCGTGTCGCTATTAATATTTAAGAGGTCATCTAGAGAAACTGTCAAAAGTTTGCATTTGGATTATTAATAATAATGGAAAATATTAATTGCGTTCCGTCTGAATGACTTCAAAAGGTATGTATATTATTAGAAATGATATTGTATGCATTTTCATTGACCGCGAATGCGATATTTCATCCGGCCACAAACTTGACAGCTAATTTGCATTCCTCCTCTTGCATTTGTTATAATAGTACGACTCTCATTGTTATTGTCATGAATACTGATCTTTTTTAGTGCAGACGTTTCAAGATTCATATGTTAGCACGATCGTTTGAACATTTACTTTAAAATATGTATGTAAACACAAGGATATGGTTTAAGAGTGTAATATTAATATCATCATGGATTCCCTATATATAAACCACTAAACTAACATGCTATGCAAGTCCTTTGATACATAATGCTATCTATGTTAGCTTCAAGTGATGTAGTGTAGCGCGTAAGACTTATTCTTTCTTTATAACAAATATTTCGAAAAATATGTAAAACTTAATACGTTAAGGAGCTCTCTTTCTCTCTCTCTCTCTCTCTCTCTCTCTCTATATATATATATATATATATATATATATATATATATATATATATATATATATAATGTCAAAGTTGTTATATTGCACAAAGTCAACAGTGGCTTAAACAACGTGTCACTTAACACAAAAGTGACTGTAACATACGAAAAAACTCTTGTGCCTTAGTGGACCACTACTTGAAGACAAGACATAACTTTGACTTTAATAATGTAAAAATATTGGAACAAGTTTATATTTATAAAAATAGACTTTTCCTTGAAATGGTACACATTAATAAAACTCCTGAATATATGAATTATAAGACAGACACCAACCATTTAAGCAATATCTACTGCAACATGCTAAACAATATATGATATGATATATCTTAATATCAGTATTACAATAAGTGACTACGTACCATCAATTACATTTTAAAGATCAATTTACCATGTTCCTAATTCTTTCTCAATTCTCTACTTTTCCACCTGATAATATGGATAATACTGTCATAATAATTGTTTATTTTAACTTATTCACTAAAAATTGTACAATGGGAATTCACTCTATAAAATGTTGCGGTTACCATAACTCATAAATAAATTAAAATCAAAAATGTCATTTAAGTAGATATGTTATCAAAATTTAAATTTTTACTCTTATAGTTGTTTTTCTCCTGAAGAAGTCACAAAATTGTGACGAAATATTGAAACAGAACAAATAGAGTTTTATTTCCCACAGACCAATTGTCAAGACTATAAATTAAAAAATTGAAACCTCAATACTCCGGGAGTATTGGATTTTAGGAAGTGTAGAACTTCCAAACTTCAGAAGAACTGGAAGAGAGGTGATGAAAATACTAAAAATATGGCTAAGCTCAGAGAAACAAAGTTAAATGGACAAAGAGACACTAAATCTCAAGTGAGTGTTCGGGCTAGCTTCAATGCACTTTAGTGTGGCTTTAAAGATACAAAGCAGATAGCAAGGATAATGAGCTAATGAGAAAAGAAACGAAATGAGACCTGTTAATATCAAATGTGATACAACTAAAGAAGGTCACTGGGAATAAATTTATAGAAAAAGGACGATAAAAAGAAAAGAAGGGCGCCAACTCAACGATAGTTGAGATTTTGAAGTAACAAATGACTGGAAACAAAAATGATACTGGAGATAATAACCTGTAATACAAAATACTAAATACTAATCTTGTCTTGCTATATTATATACTGGTTAGTAGAAACTGAAATAAAACTCAAAATAGTAACAATAAATATATTTATAAAAATGTGTATATAGGTATATATGTATTAACAATTTACATATAATGCAAAACTAAATAACAGTGGTAGTGGGTGGTGTAAAGATACAATAGGACCTAATAACCCCTCAACAAGCGAATAGTCACTACCACTGGCCAAATAAAGTGAAATATTAGTAAAATCCTAGAATAGTCCGTATGGAAGCCAAAGTCTTAACACTAAAAGTTAGTAATTTAATTTAACTTAGTTCTACTAGAATGAGATACAAGTGACAGTATGGTAAAGATATCAAAACTGATAAATCTAGTACCATTTATATCATAGTTAAAAAGTGAGTTGTTACATATTCCTTATCCCTCCCCAATATCAAAATTGTATTATATCAAAATGTATTAAAAAAAAGTATTATATCAAAAAGTGAGTTTGGTCAGACTCTTTATATCATATTTAAAATCCTAATAAAAACATGAAATGTATTTTCCCTCCCCAATATTTTAGAATTATATCAAAAAATGTATTCACCTGATCATATGCATACGAAAAGTGTACACTACTAAATTATACTAAAAATATAAATTATATATATATGTAATAAATGTATATAAAAAATATATATGTATATATATATATATATATATATATATATATATATATATATATATATATATATAATGAGACAGATTTAATGAGACAAAATAGAGACTGTCTTCAACACCGACAGAAAAATCGCAAACATATTACCATCTGCCAAGACAAAGATTCCCCTAGAAAACCAAGGAGTATACAAAATTCCCTGTGGAGAATGCGATAGAGCCTATATTGGACAGACAAATAGAAGGATCCAAGTAAGACAAGAAGAACATCGCAATGCCATCGAACGAAAAGAAACGACGTCATCCCTAGCCCAGCATTCTTTAGCTACAGGACACAAAATTGACCTCAAACATACGGTAATGTTAGCGAATGTCGAAAACAAGAGGAAGCGAATTATCAGAGAAGCCATTGAAATAGAAAAACAAGAAAATAATTTAAATTCTCGAGACGATGCCCAAAGATTGCCAAAAACATGGAAACCAATTATCCCGAAGAATAACGCAAGAACGGAATCGACCAAGACCCCGCCCACTGACCTGCGCACTGGACCAATTACAAGAGCGCGCGCAACGCACAGTAACTATAAAAGCCAGCTGCCTAACACCCGTAGCGTCACTTCCACTCGAACATCGACAAGAAGCAGACCATCCAGAGAGACTTGAAAATGGCAAGTGAGATCTTGCCGAAACGTCGTCAAAACGGTTTTTATCAAAACCAACAACATTTAACGCGGAGTCAAACCCGGAATACCATTGATATAATATATATATATATATATATATATATATATATATATATATATATATATATATATATATATATGTATATATATATTAATATATATTAATATATAGGCATAAGATGGAGGGCAAAGAAAGCTACTTCATCCTTTTATTTAGGACGTATCTTGTATTAATTCATACATATCATCAGTTTATCTACAAAATTATTTAACTAAGCAAACATTCATTGATACAACAAATTTTCACATGGTTTAATTTATTAACCATACAGATTAAAGTACAAGATGTTCAGTTTAAGTTATTAAAAAAAGAACAAAGTCAGTTTTGTAAAAGTTAAAAAAAAGTTTCAAGAACAGAAATGTTAACAACTAGTTGTATGTAACAACTACTGTAAGTAATAAAGCAAAAAATTTTGGAAGACGGAAGATGGAAGACAAATACAGCTCGACCTAACCAAGCGGTAATTTTAAAAAAGTTAGCATGCCAGGGTATTTCAAAGTTGGTCAATGCAGTAAATCAGATTTTAAATAACACCTCTATCATTAATGTGAATCTCAACTTTACATTGACCTGTGATGACACAACTAGTGCTTGCATAGAGCACTAAGCTATCAAATCAGTAAATTAAAATAGATTATTTGCAATCATCCCAATAAATGCAATTAACATGTACATGTATTAAGCGTTATGTAGATGACTTAATTCTAGTTTTACCACTGGACCGGCTATGGGTAACCCTATTAGTGTTCATTGTGAATTAGAGGACTCCAACACAAAGAACCTACTGCTTTTGGATATGTGTGTTTTTAGGAGGGCAGGGAATACATTGGTTACAAGTTGGTATAGGAAACCTATTGCTTTCAACAGATTTCTTAACTACCATTCTTGTCATCCATTTAAATATAAAATTTACCTTATCCAAGCCATTAGTTTTATGTTGCACAGTTTACTACATGCAGTTAATTAAATGGAATTCCTCCTTAGACTTAGAAGTATTCTTGTTGAAAACTCTTACCCCTCTTCCTTAAATTATTAAATATCTTCTTGAAAAGTTATGGTTCCACAATTAATGATTTACCCAATAGTGATTAAATAAAGTCAATTTCAAATAACACTGTTAATAATGCAGCATTTACTACATCAATATCTCATAATTAACGTCAAAATTGTCAGGAACTTATTTTCCAAGATCAAGACACCCTTGTTTGTACTAGAACAATTTAATGTTGTTTACCACATTCCCTATGCTGAATGTAAATCTGTTGTTACATGGATCAGACTGGGCTGTCACTTAAGGGTAGATTAACCCCCCACCGCAGTGATGGTCAGTTTTTTCCTATGTTTGTACATGGGCAACTGGAACAAGGTATTTCGTAGAAACCATCTTTTTCATTGGGGATTTGGTCTTTTACGGATCTGACGAGATTGGACAGCTTAAAGATGATTTTGATATTTAGAGGGTTAAGACATCTACTGATCTTATCAGTGACACCTTTAATATAAGGTAAAAATATTTTGGGTTATTTAGGTGGCGAGTTTCTTTTTGGGTGGAATAGGGTTTATATGTTTTTGAATGTTTAGATTTTTCTATAGATCTGGATTTTGTGGCAACCGTTTTATAAAAGTGTTGTCTTATTGAATCGATTTCGGATGATCTGTGATTGTTGTCGCTAAGTTTTATGGAAGGAGAAACAAGAGTGTCGATAACTGAATTGAGTTGGGCTGTGATGATGTGACTGGGCATTGAGATAACGGTTTGTATGGGTTGTAGACGGAATAGGAAAAACTGTGAATTGGTTGTTTCTGAATAAGAATATTAAGGAATGGTAAAGACGCTTCAGACTTAATTTCCATCATGAATTGAATACTCGGATGTATTCCATTCAGGAGGGAGAGGAAAAGATCTAACGTGTCTTTACCATGGGGCCAAATGACACAGGTGTCATCAAAGTACCGTAACCAGCAGGTAGATTTGAAATTTAATGAGGAAAGAGCTGTCGCGAGAGATGGAGGATTTTATTAGGGCACCTTTGATTTGATGATAGAAATGTTTTTGGAATGAAAAGTACGTATAAGACATGCAGTGTTTTATAAGGGATAATATGTCTTAGGGGATTTGATGTTAAGAATCCAAAACGAAAATGGTTTTATCGATAAGAATGTTGGGGAATAAAAAAACAACGTCAAAACTATCTAGCATATCTGAGGGTGAAATAATCTTTCAAAAGATCAATGAAATGAAAAGAGTTTTTGACAAAGGACGAGGTATTTTCAACTAATGGTTGTGAGGATGGGGCGAGATATTTTGCCAATTTCTGAGTCATGCAGTTGTATTCACTGACGATTGGTCTTAGGTCAACATAGTATATCCTCGGAATTCGGGATGATTTTTCTCTAACCATAAGAGAATCTTTTATGTCTGGAGTAGAATATTGGTAAAATATAAAAGATATTTCGAAAAAATGAAAGTCCATTATCCTGGATTACCTGTAGTAACCAAAATTTTAAAGATATGCATAAATTAATTTTTTTTGTAAAATGTATTCGAGTGAGTTTAGTGAAACCATGAACAATGCCAGCGGGTTTTCCAAATGGACTTGAACAGTGAATAAGAAAATACAATGGAATATTTCGAAAATGTATTTCTCCGTTAGTTCTTAAGAATTTGTAGAAAACAATTAGCATGTTAATATAATTTTTGGAAATTTATAATTATAGGTAAAAATTGTTGTTTGTTATCTGAATGAGGAGATGGGGATACGTATGACGAGCTTTCATTGAAGGAGATTGAAACAAGTGGGATGGTTTGTAAGAATGAGAGTTAGCTAAATTTTTGAGGAAAAAAAATAATCAGTTATTTCCAAAGATGCAAGGCGAACAGTCGTTGTTCTCTGGTGGTTCCCCAGGGGTAGGAAGCAGTAGAAGTGAATGTGAGTTTTCGTGGAGTACGTATATCTGACAGAAGCTGATCCAGTAAAATATTGTAAGTTATAATTTTCTACTTATATTCCAAGAGTCACTGTTCAGGCCAGAACGAGAAATTCAGTTTATCGAGAGGAGAAGAGGCTAGCATAATTTGAACGATACGTGCATTTGAAGTTCATTAAGGACGATAGGCTCGCAACAATTTGTTGTAAGATTGATATTGTTATTCTTTTATTTAAAAGAAGATTACTGTATATAGCATAACAATACAAAGAAGATTACTGTATATGTATAACAATATAAAAGTTCTTAAAAGTTACGCATATGAAAGGGATTATTCCAAGTTCAAATGAGATAAAATTTATTTTTATTTGTGTTTTTTCTTTCTTAATTACTTAGTAACAATATAAACTCTGTTTCTTGTTTAATAACTGTAATATTATATCAAAATTTGCAATGAAGGTTTGCATAAACATAGACACTTCCTCTGTTACACTCACCTAAAATAAATATAAAAAATATAAGAGACATGGAAACCTTAGTAATAAGTTTTGACAGAACGAAAAAGTAAATCAAATTTAATGTCATTTTATAATGGCAATATTTTATAGAGTGAATTCCCATTGTAAAATTTTTAGCAAATAAGTTTTAGTCAACAATTACATATTGTGACAGTATTATCCATATAATAAGGATATCAAATATATTTCTTTCTAGGATATTTAATATTATCTCAATATATACACACACACACACACACACATATATATATATATATATATATATATATATATATATATATATACATATGTATATATGTATATATATATATATATATAGTATATATATAATATATATATATATATATATATATATATATATATATATATATATATATAGTATATATATAATATATATTTTTGTACTTTTGAATGTCCATTAGCAATAAAAAACCGATATACAAATTTTATTACTTAAATAAAAATTAAAATTATTGATATTTCATAAAGACACGGGCATATAAATTTTCAAACATCCTGTATAAGACAAAATATGTATTTTAAGTTGTTCGAAGAATTGTTCATTAGGCCTCAGAGACAAGACTTTCAAATATTATCGATAAGAAATTTAAATAAGTCGGTTATTGTGGAATGGATTTACCCAGAATAAAAGTGTATATAGACAGTGTTTAAACAATAGACCGGGATTTGCGGTGGTTTTTCTCCCCGAAAGATTATATCGGTAAAAGTTTATTAACAAAAGACATTGAATTGAGAAACAGGTATCGTTTGTAGCTATTAGTAAGAAATATTTGTAAAGCAGATAGATTTAGTTAGAATAATTAAAGAATGTTGTTTTCTGGAATTACCCGAATGACGTTTTATAAAGAGAGTTGGTTGGTAACGATATACGTCACAGAGGTGGATGATTTTTATTGGTCAATTTTTGAATGCAATGGAGGTAGTGGTTTTGGCTATGAGATAGGAGAGAGGAAAAAAGTTAGTTAGTCAGTTTTCGTCGCCCAAGAAGGAAGGAGCTTTGTGGTTTGTGTTTGTTTGAAGTCCCGAAGACGTAATTTACCGGGTGTGTTTATTTGCTGTGTAAAAGCTGATGAGTGTGAGGAACGGGGTACAGAGAGATAGAAAAACCAAAGGGTATAAGAATATTAATATCAGACGAAGCCGGAAACATTTGAAGTTATAAACAGGCGCGGAGATTGGCTCAAAAGGAGGCTGCATAGAATTACACGAGTTGTTGGGTTGCAGATACAAGGACAGATAGGAGAAAGGTGTACGTCTTCTGGACCACAATAGGAGCAGAAGCAGGGAAAGGTTTTTTTTATGGCGTGGCCATAGAATTGCAACGGCAGAGAACGAAAGGTCAGTCAATTTTCATTAGAGCAGGAGTGTGGTTTTCATTTATTAATTAAATAAATTGAATAAATAATAGAGACAGTTAATTTTGCGATCATTTAAAGAAAAAAATTATAAAGAGAGCTTAGTTATAACACATATTAAAAATCAATGTAAAATAACATTTGGGTCCATGATAGAAAACAACTTCTTATATATTTAAAGTATTATATTGCAAATATTACAGGATTGATTGTTATATAAAATTTCATTAAAATAAAGGACATCTCACATATAGTTCAGTTGAAATTCTGTGTATTTTATTCAGGTCATATTACCTATCCCAATTAGGAAGCCAATTGGAAAATATTTTGAATCCACGATCAAAGGTAAATAGTACAAGTTAAATAGCCTGAGATTGTAATTAATTAATGCTGATTTATTGTGATTAATTGGACATTAGATCATTTAATAAATATAGACAGGATCTTTTCTAAATAAGCAATAGAATACAATTTAAATAGCATAACAAAATGGCCCCCAACGTGTAAAGCTTTGAAAAATATTTCTAGTTGGCAAATTTGAAAGGATAGGAGTAGACGAGCAGATATTTGAAAGTTTATATGCCGTGGATAAAGTGAAATATTATGTAAAATTTGAGGACATAAAGATTTATATATTTTTTTAAGATACAATTTACCATAATTGATTTATTCGTGATATTGACAATTTATAGGTTACCATAATTGATTTATTTGTGTGATATTTACATTTGATAATTTTACCATACTTGATTTATTGGATTGAATTTGAGATTTGATATTTTACAATTTGATTTATTTGTGGGATATTGAAATTTGATACTCGTACTCAAGAGTTATTACATTTGAACAAGAAAAGTCCCGTTTGTTGCAACAGACCAGTAGAATTTTATATTTGGCGGGGATAAAAACATAATAAATGCCAAACACAAGAAACAAGAGCAAAGAGAACAAAAAACAAGAAGATAAATCAGAACAGGAAGAATATTCAGACCAGGAAGACGTATTAGACACAACAGTAATGGAGACAGAAAAACAAGAATCGGGAATAGAAAAATTATTAGCAATGATGCAATTACAGACACAACAAATACAAGAATCAACAAAACAGGCCATACAAGAGAACCAAAAAGAAACATCACTAAAAATCGAAGAAAACCAACGGAAAACAAGACAAGCAATAGAACAGAAATTACAAGAAAATGATAGAAAAATGGAAAAGCGTTTGGACAAATATGAAAATGAAGTAAAAATCTGTTTAGAAAAAGTTAGTGAAACAGAGAGGAAACTAGAGATGCAGAGAGAAGAAATGGAAACTAAAATGAAGGATATTAAGGCTGTCCAGAAAAAGGAACTGGAACAGTTAGAAGAAAAATTTGAAATGGCGTTACTAGAAGACAGGAAAGAAATGGAAAGGAAACTTAAGCAAAATGAAAAACAAATTGCAGAGATGGAGATAAGAGGAGTAGAAAGAAAGGAAGTTATCGTACATAGCACAGAAGACGTAAAAGTACGATTTGGCGGGGATATAAGGAAACTACACCCAGTGCCTTTTATAAATAACCTAAAGAAAAAAGTCACATACATAGGACCGTTTGCAACAGCAAAGGAAACCATCCGAAACCATCTCAAAGAAGAGGCAAATCTTTGGTTTGTCAGCAAGGAAGAAGAATTTGACAATTGGCAAGATTTTGAGAGAAGATTCTTAAATTATTTCTGGGGAAAAATCTAACAACTACAAGTAAATAAAGAGTTACAAAATGGAAAATACCATGAGAGGATGGGCGTATCAGAAAAGATGTACGCATTACAACTCTATAATAATGCAAAACATTTGCAATATAATTATTCATCAGAACAATTGGTAGAGTTGATATCGCGACACTTTGAAGATACCTTGGAAGACCACATAAATCTCCAAAATTACAAGGACATTGACAGCTTATGTCAATTTTTGCAAATGAGAGAATCACGTAGGCATGAAAGAAGAGAAAGAAGACCGCAAGAAAATTATAGACAAAGAGAAAACCAAGAATATAGAGATAGAGGTCAAAATTTTAGAAAATATTATCCAAGACGAGAATTCATACCTAGACGGGGATACGAAAATAGACCGAACGGAAGAGAGAATTATGAACCCAGAACCCAGAGATGGAATGAAAACAGGGATCGGGAAAATCAGAGTAGAAATAACCGCCCATACCAAGGAAACAGATACAATAACCCACGGAATGAACAGGAGTCTCGCAGTAACCGATACGGGAATGATAGACCAAAAGAGAACAGAAGAGAAATAAATAATATGCAAAGAGAAGAAAATGAATATGAGAGAAAAGATGACGGGCGAGAAAACACAGAAGAACAACAGGCGTGTTTTCAAGAAGGCGCTCACTAAAAACGAAGAAACAAACAGGAATTTTTTGTCACCCCAAGGAATTTATTAAACTGGCAGGAAACAATGAAAAGAGAAATGGAGTTAATTTAAAATTTGTGGATGGATTTATAAATGAGAAACCAATTAAAATTATGATAGACACAGGCTCTGAAATAACACTGGTCAACAGAAAATTAATCGAAGAAGTAAATTTAACAAGTCTAATTTATAAAATTCCTAGGGTGAATTTAGTGGGCGCAAATAAACGGACATTGGCAACAATAAATGAAGGTATACGAGTAATGGTACGATTGAAAAAAAATATGTATGCACTTCAATGTGTAATAATGCCGAATATGTCACATGACATGATTGTAGGCGTTGACGAATTAACGGAAAAACATGTAGTGATCGACTTCAAAACCAATACGATGAAAATAACAAAGGAAAAAGAAGAAGAAGAACAGGATAAGGAACAAGAGAAACAAATTACGGACGAATCAAAGAAAGAACAAACGGTAGAAATGAACCTGGTGACGAAGAAAGGAAAAGGAAGAAAGAGGGGAAAAGGTCAGAAAAAGATCAAAGAAAAAAAAAACCTGGGATTCCTCAAAAGATGAGACGAGCTCAGGAGAAGAAGATGGAAAGATTTTGACAAGAAATGAAAGCAAAACTTGGGATTCCTCAAAAGAAGAGACGAGCCCAACAGAAGAAGAAACAAAGGAAATGAAAGAAAAGGAAAAGGATTCAGTTGAAAAGAACATATGGGATTCCTCAAAAGAAGAGACGAGCCCAACAGAAAAAAAAACAAAGGAAAATGAAGAGGACACAATGGAGACAGTGGTGTTTGAAGAAGACACGGAGTACACGGTGAATATGTGCGAAGAATTTGATGGGAGAGACAAAAAATTGATATGTGGAGAAGGCAAAGAAAATGATTTGCGTATAATTTTAAGAGACTACGAAACGCTGATAAATGAGGAACACCGAGTGGCCACAAAATACGAGCACTCCTTTGAGGTGAAAAACTTGGGAAATTTTCGATCGAAGACTTATCCAATTCCTTATAAGTATCGGCAAGAAGTAAAGCAAGAAATCAAAAAAATGTTGGAAGATCAAATCATTGAGAGATGTGACTCACCCTATATTAACCCAATTGTGATAGTGAAGAAGAGCAGTGGAGAGTTAAGACTTTGTTTAGATGCCCGAAATATCAACCAACACACAGTATCACAATATGAATCACCGTTAAATATCGAGGCCATTTTTGGAAGAATCACGGGATCACATATTTTCTCAAAAATTGATCTAAAGCATAGTTTTTGGTTACTACCTTTGGCTGAAAAGTGTAGAAACTACACTGCCTTTTCAATTGATGGTATAGTATACCGATTTAAGGTAGTTCCATTTGGATTACAAAGCGCCTGTGCAGCACTTGTACGAGCTTTGCATACCATTTTGAATCACCATGAAGAGTTCATCGTCCATTACATCGACGATTTATTAATTTATTCACAAGATATGCAGAGTCATGTGGAACATATCAAAATAATTTTGAAAGAATTGGACACAGCGGGATTAAAACTAAACATTGAAAAATGTCAATTTTTTCAAAAGGAAGTGATTTATTTGGGTTTCAAACTTGACACCAAAACTGTAAGTCTAGCCGAGGACAGAGTAAAGCTCATCGACGAATACCCAAGACCAACAAATCTAAAAACATTGCGAGGGTTTCTCGGTACGATAAATTATTTCAAGAAATTAATTCCCGATTTAAGCCAAAAAGAAATTCCTTTAATAAAATTGTTAAAGAAAGGGACAAAATGGAATTGGAAAGAAGAACAGGAGGAAGCTTTCAAAATATTGAAACAAGAATTGGCTAAAGGAACGAAAATATATCACCCTATTTACAATTTGCCGTTTATACTCCGTACGGATGCGTCGATACAGAAATTTGCAGGAGTGTTGTCGCAAATACAAAACGGCCAAGAGGTTCCGATATGTTTTATATCTCGAGTGACTAAAACACATGAGAGAAAATACAGTGTCACCGAGTTAGAATTCGCCAGTGTACTATTTTGCGTAAACAAATTAAGGTTTTACTTATTGGGAGCTAAATTCACCATCGAAACGGATCATGCAGCATTGATACACATCATGAAGAATCGATTGGTAAATAACAGAATACATATAGGCATTCTGCTCTTACAAGAGTATGATTTCGAATTCCGATACATCAAAGGGAAAGACAACATAATAGCTGACGCTTTAACACGGGACGAAGATACAGGAAAAAAAGAGACAATTACATTACATGTGGGATTGAATATATTGACACAAGCCGAAGGGATATTTTCGTTAAATGAGATAAGGACCGACCAGGAAGGCCTAGAAGAAAGAGAAAAGAGAAGAGCGGAGCTAGAAAACGAGATATTTTTTAAGAGAATAGACGGAAAGGCATTATATTTAGTGACACCGACATTGGCAGAAAGAATCATAAAGAAGCTACACGAGGAAAATGGACATATTGGCAGTAGAAAGGTATGGCTTGTGTTTAGGGAAAACTACATCAGTCGACAAGATTACCGCATTGCAAAAGAGATCACACAGAAATGCGAAGTATGCCAGAAATACAAGAGCAGGAATTTTAAAAACGAAAATATTGCAAAGAGCATTGTATCCCGGAACAACCTGGACATTATAGCCATCGACATGTTAAGCGATCTAATTGTGACCACCCAAAGGAACAAGCATATTCTGGTGATGGTGGATGTGTTTTTAAAATACGTGAAATTATATAGTTGCCGCACCACAAAAGGGGAAGAAATATTGAGAAAAATAGACAATTTCAAGCGTAGGAACCCCAAGAAAAATTTTACTAGACAATGCAACGTACTTCCGAAATGATCGTTTCAAGGGACAGCTTAGAGAACGGGGAATCGAGACGAACTTTGTAAGCATCAGGCATCCCCAAAGTAATCCTTCTGAGCGATTTATACAAGAGGTAACGAAATTTCTTCGCATTGCAACGGATGGTCAACATCGGCGATGGGACAGAAAATTGGGAGAAATAGAGATGTACCTAAATTCCATGCCAAGTACAGTAACGAAAGAAACACCAGAATACATCATGAAAGGCGTCATGTCGATAAGACCGTGGGAAGATCCAGAACAAAGAGAGTATCGACAGGTTATAGAAACGGTTCAGAGGAGATTAAGAAGAAGCAATGAGAAATACATCCAGAGACAGGGTCATAATAGGAAACGAAGACCAGTAACTTTCCAAAAGGGTGACAAAGTAATGGTAAGAACATTAAGAGTGTCAAATCTTCAGAGCGGTATTTGCGCAAAATTGATGCCTGTTTTCGAAGGGCCATACATAGTAAACAACGAAGATGGAGTAAACAGCTATGAGTTGAAACATATGGATGCTGAAAAGATCAGAGGTATTTATAATATCCATGATGTATATAAATATCACGAATGAAGATTTAAATTTGTATAAAGTAGATAGTAGGATAGGATAATACGTAGCATAAGTACAGCTAGCATACAGGAAGTGCGTTTTAGTTTGCCTCGAGAAAATTTAGTTGCATAGATTGATAAATTTTATCGATTACAAAGGCGGGGATTTGTTGTACTTTTGAATGTCCATTAGCAATAAAAAACCGATATACAAATTTTATTACTTAAATAAAAATTAAAATTATTGATATTTCATAAAGACACGGGCATATAAATTTTCAAACATCCTGTATAAGACAAAATATGTATTTTAAGTTGTTCGAAGAATTGTTCATTAGGCCTCAGAGACAAGACTTTTAAATATTATCGATAAGAAATTTAAATAAGTCGGTTATTGTGGAATGGATTTACCCAGAATAAAAGTGTATATAGACAGTGTTTAAACAATAGACCGGGATTTGCGGTGGTTTTTCTCCCCGAAAGATTATATCGGTAAAAGTTTATTAACAAAAGACATTGAATTGAGAAACAGGTATCGTTTGTAGCTATTAGTAAGAAATATTTGTAAAGCAGATAGATTTAGTTAGAATAATTAAAGAATGTTGTTTTCTGGAATTACCCGAATGACGTTTTATAAAGAGAGTTGGTTGGTAACGATATACGTCACAGAGGTGGATGATTTTTATTGGTCAATTTTTGAATGCAATGGAGGTAGTGGTTTGGCTATGAGATAGGAGAGAGGAAAAAAGTTAGTCAGTTTTCGTCGCCCAAGAAGGAAGGAGCTTTGTGGTTTGTGTTTGTTTGAAGTCCCGAAGACGTAATTTACCGGGTGTGTTTATTTGCTGTGTAAAAGCTGATGAGTGTGAGGAACGGGGTACAGAGAGATAGAAAAACCAAAGGGTATAAGAATATTAATATCAGACGAAGCCGGAAACATTTGAAGTTATAAACAGGCGCGGAGATTGGCTCAAAAGGAGGCTGCATAGAATTACACGAGTTGTTGGGTTGCAGATACAAGGACAGATAGGAGAAAGGTGTACGTCTTCTGGACCACAATAGGAGCAGAAGCAGAGAAAGGTTTTTTTTATGGCGTGGCCATAGAATTGCAACGGCAGAGAACGAAAGGTCAGTCAATTTTCATTAGAGCAGGAGTGTGGTTTTCATTTATTAATTAAATAAATTGAATAAATAATAGAGACAGTTAATTTTGCGATCATTTAAAGAAAAAAATTATAAAGAGAGCTTAGTTATAACACATATTAAAAATCAATGTAAAATAACATTTGGGTCCATGATAGAAAACAACTTCTCATATATTTAAAGTATTATATTGCAAATATTACAGGATTGATTGTTATATAAAATTTCATTAAAATAAAGGACATCTCACATATAGTTCAGTTGAAATTCTGTGTATTTTATTCAGGTCATATTACCTAACCCAATTAGGAAGCCAATTGGAAAATATTTTGAATCCACGATCAAAGGTAAATAGTACAAGTTAAATAGCCTGAGATTGTAATTAATTAATGCTGATTTATTGTGATTAATTGGAGATTAGATCATTTAATAAATATAGACAGGATCTTTTCTAAATAAGCAATAGAATACAATTTAAATAGCATAACAATATATATATATATATATATATATTTATATATATATATATATATATATATATATATATATATATATATATATATATATATATATATATAGTTATGCTATGTAAAATTGAAAATAATATTGGTTTGCTCTTAATATATTTCAAAGTACAAAATATAATAATTCAAATAATTCAACTAATAAACTATAAAAGATATTTCGAAGAAATGAAAATCCATTATCCTGGATTACCTGTAGTAAACAAAATTTAAGATATGCATTAATTATTTTCTTTGTAAAATATATTCGAGGGACGTGAGTGACCTTAAGTGAAATCATGAACAATGCAAGCAGGTTTTCCAAATGGAGTTCTGAAGTGAATAAGACAATAGAATAGATATTTAGAAAGTATATTTCAATCTTAAGAATTTGTAGAAACCGATTAGCAAGTTAATGGTTTTTAGTAAATTTATAATTGTAGGTAAAATTGTTGTTTGTTATCTAAATGAAGAGATGGGGATACGTATGACGAACTTTGATTAGAGGAGATTAAAAAAAGTGGGACGGTTTGTAAGAATGAGTGTTTAGCTAGATTTTAGCAGCTTAGCTAAATTTTTAGGTAGTAAGCAGTAGAAGTGAATGTTTGTGAGTTTTCGTGGAGGAAGTGTATCTGACAGAAGCTGTTCCAGTAAAATATTGTAAGTTATATTTTTCTACTTATATTCCAAGAGTCACTGTTCAGGCCAGAACGAGAGATTCAGTTTATCGAGAGGAGAAGGGGCTAGCATCATTTGAACGATACGTGCATTTGAAGTTCATTAAAGACGATAGGCTCGCAACAATTTGTTGTAAGATTGATGATTACCTATGGGACTGCGAAGAATAGATAGTGTAGGCTACAAAGAACAAGGATTTGGACAACTCATCACCAGAGAGATAGATTTTACCATTCGTCAGTTTTTATTTATTGGCAACACATTTTTTTAACAATTGTTTTAGAAAAGATAGGAAAATTTTGATTAGGAGAATTAGAACAACAATTATGATTTGAAATTTGAATTTATATTGTATATACCATTAATTTTTAAAGGTTCACGTACGAATTTATATTATATATACCATAAATAAAGTGATATTCATTATATGAGATATTTTTTATTGAAGATATTTGAGTGTGAATTTTATTTCAATATATTTTTATTTCAATATATAGTGTTGTATCATATATGTTTTTTTATTATTCCGGTATTCTTTGGACCTTACCTATCATATGTAAGGCATATGGGGTGCAGAGCTAGTTCGCGTCCGTAGTAGAATACTACACGTGCACCCTGGGTAACGCTAAATGAACTAGAACATATCCTTAGGATCTCCTTAGACAAACAACACTTCCAACGAAAGATGATAAACAAAATAAACGGCCCTTGTGAGGACCGCACAACTAGACCAATCGGACCTATAGTTCGAATTTACCACATAAACATAGAAGGCATAAGCTATGCTAAAAGCCAGTGTTTATTAAAACTATTAAAAGATGACAACATTGACTTAGTTGGTATACAGGAAACCCACTGCGAAACAGAGAAGCAACAACAAAAAAGGGGCAAAATACCGGGATATGAACTATTAGGCGCAATTTACCACCGAACATACGGCACAACCACATATGTCAAAGAAGATATTGAAAATGCTTCGCTAATCTCTACTTCCACTGATGACTGTATTTATAATGTGGTCACAAAAATCGCTAGCATTACCGTGTCCAACATTTACAAGCCACCTGCTACTTCTTGGCCAGCCCAAGCGATTCCAGTACAGCCTCACCCTGCTGTATATGTTGGAGATTACAATAGTCATCATGAACAGTGGAAGTACAAAAATAGTGATGCAAATGGGAATTCTTTAATAAAATGGGCAGAAGACGAACGCCTATACCTTTTGTTTGATGCCAAAGATCGACCAACCTTCAGATCTGCGGCATGGAGGCGGGAATACAACCCCGACCTATACTTCGTCTCGACCGACAACAAAGACTTACCTCTAGAGGCTTCACGAGAGTTCTAACTGATTTCCCACACAGCCAACATCGAAAAGTAATAATAGAAGTAGGGACGCAAATCCCTTTAATTAGTTCTATCTCACGTCCAAGATGGAATTTTAAAAAGGCCAACTAGATTGACTTCTCTGTGGATCTAGATAAATGTCTAGGGTGAATTACACCGAATATCAAAAACTTCCACAGATTTGTTGGTGCTGTGCTAGCGAAAGTGTAGCGAAAAAACAGATACCAAGAGGATATCGCAAAGACTGCGAAAGATTCTTGGCTGGTCGGAAAATAGCAAGGAACTATATTAGAGCTTTCTTGAAACTGGTGACCAAGAAATAGCGGATGAACTACTGTACAGCCTAGACGCCGCTAGAAGCCAAAAGTGGACCGAAACAGTAGAAAGTCTAAACTTTTAGAAATCAAGCAGACAGGCATGGTCATTACTAAGAAAATTAGGGAGTGGTGTCCGTACGAAACGCCGAAAGGCAGCTGTAAAGCCAGATGCCGTAGCATCACATATAGTAAAAACATCCAGGGCACCAAAGGATAAAGCACACACCATCTACGTAAAGAGAGAACTTAAAACTTTAAAACATGTAGCCACAGAAACGGAGCATTCCCTTCCCTTCACCAGCGAAGACATATCAGAGGCTCTTAAAGACATTAAGCCAGCAAAACCACCAGGATTTGATAATATTCACCCTGAATTCCTACTAAATTGTGGCAAGTATACAAAAGTTTGGTTGGCTCGATTTTTCACAGACATCATGGAAACTGGAAATATCCCACAAGAACTAAAGCGCTCTAAGATAATAGCCATACCAAAGCCAGGCAAACCCGCTGACAATCAAAAAAACTACAGACCAATTGGGCTTCTCTCTGCCATCTACAAACTATTAGAGAGGCTTATATATAATAGAATCAGTACAGAACTGTTCCAGGTGATCCCAGTCGAACAAGCGGGTTTTCGACCAGAACGAAGCTGCGCGGACCAGGTAATGACACTTACCACCTACAGCGAAGCGGGTTTCCAAAGAAAACTTAAAACTTTAGCGGCATTTATTGATCTCTCGGCAGCTTACGATACAGTATGGAGAGAGGGCCTTATATACAAAATTCTCCGTGCAATCCCCTGTAAACAAATAGCACGTTTAATAGCATGCTCTTGGATCTTGGTTTTCTCCCAAAAAGTGAACCCAAAAGGAAGAAGAGAGAGCTTTTAGAGTATATACAAATAAAAAAGTAATAACGCAATAAATGATAAAAAAGATGTTAAAAATTTAAACAAAACATATTTTAACTTAATTAAAAAATACATAAAAAGTCAATCTCAGAACCTATGATGTGGATATGAAACGGATAATGGAAATGGATTATGAAACGATAAACTAACATCAATAAACAACACATTAGATTTAAAATACATTTTACTTGTAGTGACTTAGTGGGTAGGTCCTATGTTTTAATATTATTTTAATTGTGACGTCTAATTGTTAATATCGAATCTTTACATGCTTGGTAAGTCAAAAGTTTAACTTTTAAACCGTATTATGTCTGTCATAAGATGTTTTTTT
The DNA here is from genome assembly GCA_918026665.1 of Diabrotica balteata. NCBI lineage: Eukaryota > Metazoa > Arthropoda > Insecta > Coleoptera > Chrysomelidae > Diabrotica > Diabrotica balteata. Next base: position 76,485,959 of record OU898278.1, on the reverse strand, counting down.
TAGTCAATGTATATTCTTGAAAAAGGCATGGATTTCCTGCCGAAACGTCGGAAAATAATATATAAAAATGTCTTAGTATCAAACTAATTTTTTTTATGAACCTAAGCCCAAGAGAATCCACTAAAAAATATATATTAAGGTTCAATAACTAAACTCAAACTATACCGGGTGGTGAATCGTCAAACGGTCAATAGGAAACTCAATGAGAAATTTTAAATTGTTAAATTGCTGCTTCCCTAATTATTTTAGATCAAAAGTCATAAAAAACTATTTGTAGAGGACTAAATTCTGAATTAAAAACAAATGTTAAAACCGTTCTACGAATCAAATGTACTTCAAAATTTTGCAAAAATATAATAGATTTTTCAGACCGCCCCTAAAAGTTAGGCCACACGTAATACAAAAATATATTATAACTTGTGCGTTTTATCATATTGATGTCAAATGTTTGACAATTTGAATTGTCATTTTTTTTTATTTTATGATTAAATTATAAACAATGAATTTTACTAAATACTACTACTACTGAACAATATTACGTTGTGAACAATAAATTATATTGTTTACAAATCGATCAATATAATGAAATGTACTCAGTTGACGAAAAATCGCATAATGTTGTATTCAGGCAATAGCGCGAACCTCGCCCTGTCACTACCGGATCTTTATTTAACGTAAGATATTCTAATACACTAAAATTTAATTCCATGTTAAGTTAAGTTATACAACAATTCAATGAATTCCAATATACTGTTACTGTGATCTTTATTCCTAATAATAATATATAATTTCTAAACATAAAACTATAACAAATGTCATAATAAAACATGAATAAAACATTTTTATTATTGCTCTTTTCTCCTTAACTGAGTACATTTTTTTAACAACTTAATTTTTCTTTTAAATAATAAATCACAAAATTTTGGCCATTTAAATCATAGATAAATATAATATAGTTGATTTAAATATTGTCAAATATTAGAAACGTCAATATGACAAAACGCAACACGTAATACACATTCTTTTCACGGCGTCTAGCCTGACTTTTAGGGGTGGGCTGAAAAATGTATTATATTTTACCAAAATTTTGGAATACTTTAACAATTGTTTTCGATACATATTTGAGTCCTCTATAAATAGTTTCCCATGACTTTTGGTGTAAAATAATTAGGGAAGTAGGAATTCAACAATTTAGAATTTCTCATTGAGTTTCCTATGGCCCGTTTGATGATTCACCACCCTGTATATATATATATATATATATATATATATATATATATATATATATATATATATTTAAAAAATATTCAATAGTTGAATAGCAGAGGTTGTATCGGTCAATAATAGGCAAATGAAAGTCGTCAACTACTTCATTGATTTAATCGAATACGTTTCGCTTTTTAGTTTTCAAAAGCATCATCAGTTCACTACAAATAAAAATAAAACGATGTAAAAAATAAGTAAATAACCAAAAGGGTTCATACTTACAAAAACAATTTGTAGGTTTTGTAAAAGATGTTAAACACACTCTACGATAACTTAACATTAAAAAATTTTAAAAACTAAACGATAGAATCGAAACAAAAAACACACAGGAAAAAACTGAAACAGCACTATTGTTTATTTAATTTTTACCGATGGCTTCATCGGTAAAAATTAAATAAACAATAGTGCTGTTTCAGTTTTTTCCTGTGTGTTTTTTGTTTCGATTCTATCGTTTAGTTTTTAAAATTTTTTAATGTTAAGTTATCGTAGAGTGTTTTTAACATCTTTTACAAAACCTACAAATTGTTTTTGTAAGTATGAACCCTTTTGGTTATTTACTTATATTTTACATCGTTTTATTTTTATTTGTAGTGAACTGATGATGCTTTTGAAAACTAAAAAGCGAAACGTATTCGATTAAATCAATGAAGTAGTTGACGACTTTCATTTGCCTATTATTGACCGATACAACCTCTGCTATTCAACTATTGAATATTTTTTAAATTTAATCAACGGTCGTATTTTTTGCTATATATATATATATATATATATATATATATATATATATATATATATATATATATATATATATTTATATATATATATATATATATATATATATATATATATATATATGTATATATATATATATATATATATATATATATATATATATATGTATATGTATATATGTATACATATATATATATAGAGTGTGTATAACGACGCTAAGAATACAATTCCTTGGAGGGTAACTTTCGGGAAAGCGTCAAAACAAGGATCAGCTAGAGATGGTATAAGCCAGCTTGGTGTAGAACTTTATTCTAAATGTGAAATTTTCGGTGATATGTTGTCACCTTCATCAGCACCTAAATGGAAAACCTATTATAGTACAGTGGTGGAAATCAACATTTAAAAACCTACATTGAAAATGTTCAGTTGGTCCTAGTTGTAAAGAACACTGTCACAAACATGTTAAAAATATTAAAAAATACATTTAAAATTTTGAATAAAAACATTACAACACAAACAGGGTAGTTTTTCAAATACAAACACAACAAAAAGTCTAAAATTTACAACCTACAAAAACTGCAAATAGAAAAGAAGAATTAATCTTCTTTTTTGATGACATATTTCTGTCAACATCCGGGTGTCATATGTAACGAGGTTATAATTTTCACTTTTGCACCTCACACACAACCACATGGATACGAAAAGAAAGAGCCCTAGGCAACATAATAAGCAAGGAAATGAAGTCCCCTCTAAAGCACAGGTAGGTAATCTATGCATGTCATGATAAGTTCCCCACATTTTCCAGTTTGTTACTTCTTGTCAAGTCCTGTTGAAGTAGAAAGGAATAAATACAACTTAAGTTTTCAACATCTTTCTTACAGTTCATAGGAGAGCTGCAGTTATGGATGTAGCACATTTCTATGAAGTTTCTCTTAAATTGGTTGTCAACCCTCTTTAGTACTTGCACATTTTCATAGTTAGCAGTGTGTCCAGTATTCTTAATATGTTGGCTAAAGGCTGTGCTGGTGGGCTTCCTCACAACATCACTCCTGTGCAAAGCTATTCTTTTTGAGAGTTTCTGGCTGGTTTGACCGACATACACTTCTGAACAAGAACCACATGGAATAGAATACACTACATTGAAGTTATCCAGTTTTTTAACTCTTTCTGTCAGGTGAGTAAAGTATGTCCCTAATCTTTTGTAAACAGAATTTGCTATCACTATGTTGAACTGTCTGAAAAGGTTTGTGATCTGTGGTGATAAACCTTTGATGTAAGGCAATCTCCCATAGAACACTTCTACTGTTTCTCCTTCTAATGTTTGTCTTTGCTGTGTTCTAACTGTTGGCATATCTTGAAATAGCAATTTATTAAGAAGCATCTTAGGGTAGTGATTTTTTCTAAGAATCTCATACAATAACTTGATGTTCTTATTGTAGTTTGAAGGGTGACAAATTCTTTTTATTCTGTTTTTCAGACCTTTAATGATGTTAATCTTCTGTTCGTCTGGATGATACGAGTGAAAAGGCACATATCTACCTGAGATAGATATGTCAGGTAGATCTCAGGTAGATATGTGCCTTTTCACTCGTATCATCCAGACGAACAGAAGATTAACATCATTAAAGGTCTGAAAAACAGAATAAAAAGAATTTGTCACCCTTCAAACTACAATAAGAACATCAAGTTATTGTATGAGATTCTTAGAAAAAATCACTACCCTAAGATGCTTCTTAATAAATTGCTATTTCAAGATATGCCAACAGTTAGAACACAGCAAAGACAAACATTAGAAGGAGAAACAGTAGAAGTGTTCTATGGGAGATTGCCTTACATCAAAGGTTTATCACCACAGATCACAAACCTTTTCAGACAGTTCAACATAGTGATAGCAAATTCTGTTTACAAAAGATTAGGGACATACTTTACTCACCTGACAGAAAGAGTTAAAAAACTGGATAACTTCAATGTAGTGTATTCTATTCCATGTGGTTCCTGTTCAGAAGTGTATGTCGGTCAAACCAGCCAGAAACTCTCAAAAAGAATAGCTTTGCACAGGAGTGATGTTGTGAGGAAGCCCACCAGCACAGCCTTTAGCCAACATATTAAGAATACTGGACACACTGCTAACTATGAAAATGTGCAAGTACTAAAGAGGGTTGACAACCAATTTAAGAGAAACTTCATAGAAATGTGCTACATCCATAACTGCAGCTCTCCTATGAACTGTAAGAAATATGTTGAAAACTTAAGTTGTATTTATTCCTTTCTACTTCAACAGGACTTGACAAGAAGTAACAAACTGGAAAATGTGGGGAACTTATCATGACATGCATAGATTACCTACCTGTGCTTTAGAGGGGACTTCATTTCCTTGCTTATTATGTTGCCTAGGGCTCTTTCTTTTCGTATCCATGTGGTTGTGTGTGAGGTGCAAAAGTGAAAATTATAACCTCGTTACATATGACACCCGGATGTTGACAGAAATATGTCATCAAAAAAGAAGATTAATTCTTCTTTTCTAATTGCAGTTTTTGTAGGTTGTAAATTTTAGACTTTTTGTTGTGTTTGTATTTGAAAAACTACCCTGTTTGTGTTGTAATGTTTTTATTCAAAATTTTAAATGTATTTTTTAATATTTTTAACATGTTTGTGACAGTGTTCTTTACAACTAGGACCAACTGAACATTTTCAATGTAGGTTTTTAAATGTTGATTTCCACCACTGTACTATAATAGGTTTTCCATTTAGGTGCTGATGAAGGTGACAACATATCACCGAAAATTTCACATTTAGAATAAAGTTCTACACCAAGCTGGCTTATACCATCTCTAGCTGATCCTTGTTTTGACGCTTTCCCGAAAGTTACCCTCCAAGGAATTGTATATATATATATATATATATATATATATATATATATATATATATATATACATATATATATATATATATATATATATATATATATATGTGTGTATATACATATATATATATATATATATATATATATATATATATATGTATATGTATATATGTATACATATATATATATATATATATATATATATATATATATATATATATATATATATATATACAACAAAAGCGGAGACTTTCTCACATCATAAAATTATCGTCAAACTATATTTTACGACTAAGTCAATGTCAATTTTTAAAGAACAAAGTCGCGTTGAAATAATAGTAAAGAACAAAAGACCTAAACACATAAAAAATATTTACAGATAAAACGATGATCATAAAATCTTTCGGCTTTTGAATATTAACATAACAATGATTTTTGAAATCAGGATGATCGTTAAAAGTTGTCAAGCAGAAAGAAAAATTGACTTTAGGAAGTCACGACACTACTCTTAATGTAGCGACAGCGACAGTAAAATTAGGTGTGTGCGTGTGAGATATATTAATGTAGTAATAAGTATTTATTTTGATATTTGAACATATTAAAATAATCTTCCGACTACCATAAACATTTCTACAAAAGCCTCATAAACGGGAGCAATTCTAATTAATCCAGTTAGGTAAAACAATATGAAAATAGTTTTCATTCATTTTCAGAAAATGATAAGAAATATTATAGTGTACATATTTTATTTTGCATTGAAAAAAAGTTGCACAGTCCAATTTTGTCTACAAAATACTAAAATAATGGTCAAAATATTTTAATAAGTTTGTGTAAATATTAATATTTCAATTCGGCAAGTTTTATTTAAGTTCCTTCTTCACGTTGTAAAAGTTCAGAATAAAATAGAAATTGGTTTCTACGTTTCTATGTGATAGGTTTCTAAAGTAAAGTTGGCAATCATCATGGCTATTCTGACCTTCGAGGCAGCTGCTCTGAACAATTTCCTTGAGCTGCAACCAAACCACTCTCTCAGGTTCTTCAACCAGGAAACGCGTCTTCTTCCGACGCTTCTCCTATCCTCTATTTTTCCTTGAATTATGAGTCTTAAGATGTTGAGTCTTTCGCCTCTCATTACATGTCTGAGATATTGCAATTTCCTTTCTTTTGTTGTATTTTCTATTTCCCTCTCTGTGCCTATTCTTTTTAACACTTCTGCATTTGTGACTCTATCTACCCACGGAATCCTTAACAATCTTATTAGATATAGTAGAGTCCATAGTAGAGCACACTGTGTAAATAGCATTTAATTAGCCTTATTCTGATGGAAACGGCCCTCAGTCCCCGGCAGCTCGCTAGTTCCCGACCGAGGTAGCGGTAGGACTCATGAACAGCGGGTAGAGGGTGCGAAGAATCTCCGGGATGTAAGAGGCTACCAAGAACGACGAACGTTGCACATAATTACGTATAATGTAAGAACCTTATCTAAGGATGAAAAAATGACAGAACTGGAGGAAGAACTCAAACATGTGAAATGGGATATTATAGGAATTAGCGAAGTCAAAAGAAGAGGTGAAGATCAGGTCAAACTAAAATCAGGAAACATATTCCACTATAAAGGGCAAACGGAATCGACAACTGGAGGAATAGGTTTATTAGTACACAAAAAATTACAAAAAAATATACAGAGCATTGACTGCATTTCTCCAACAGTTATGTATATAAATCTAAGACTAAATAAGAGATATAATCTGAAAATAATCCAGGTATACGCCCCCACCAGCGATTACGAAGATGAAATTGACGAAGCCTTCTATAAGGAAATCGAAAGAGCAAAAAAGCAGGAACCGGCTCATTACAATCTGATAATGGGAGATTTTAACGGGAAACTTGGAAGGAAAAAGGACGAACAAGAAGTGGCAATCGGAAATTTTGGAACCGGAGTAAGAAACGAAAGAGGCGAAATGCTTACCAACTTTTTACTGCAACACAAACTGTATGCAATGAACACCTTTTTTAAGAAGAAACAGAATAGAAAATGGACGTGGGCTAGTCCAGACGGAAGAACTAAGAGCGAATATGATTATATAATAACAGACAAAAAGCAAATTATTCAAGATGTCACTGTACTCAAGAAACTATCAGTAGGAAGCGACCACAGACCGGTAAGAGCTAGAATAACGATAAATCTACAAAAAGAAAAAGCAAAGATGATAAACAGTTGCAAACGCATAGTTTGGAATTCACCAAATCATCCAGAAGCATACATAAAAAATATAGCCGAAACTTTACAGAGTAATAATCCCAAACCTCTAAGTATCGACGATCACAATAAATTAATAACAGACTCGGTTAGAAATGCACAACTCAAATTTTGCACAAAAAGACACCAAAAGTGAAAAGATTAGCAAAAATACAAAAGCTCTCATGGAAATAAGACGAAACCTAAGTGAGAACGAAAAGGGAAACAAAGAAGAATATAAAAAACTAAATAAAAGAATTTCAGCGAAAATTAGAAAAGATGTAAGAAGATATAATACTAATGTAATTACTCAAACAGTAGAAGAGAACATATGTTTAAAGATAATGAAAAGAAAACTCACACAAAGTAAAAAAGAAATATACAAGCTGAGAGATGAAGACGGAAAGGCAACAACAGATAAACAAAATATTCCTGAAAATATCCGGAGAGTTTTATAAAGACCTCTATATTAGCCAAAGACCACAAGACAATTTCCCGACACGAGTAAAGACTCTCATAAATCAGGTATCGGAAATACTTTTACCCATGACTGAGTCAGAAGTAAGAGCAGCTTTAAAGGAAATGAAGAACCATCGATCGCCTAGTGATGATGGACTCGTTATCAAGGCAATAAAAGCACGAGAAGAAATTTTATTCAAATCAGTAAGCGAACTGTTTAATAAATGCTTACATGACCGTACGATTCCAAAAGACTGGAACAATGCAGTAATAGTCTTGTTACACAAAAAAGGCGATATTACTAAATTAGAAAATTATAGACCCATCAGCGTCTTGACACATATGTACAAACTCTTTATGAAAATCTTAACAAAGAGGCTAACACCTAAACTTGATTTCTATCAGCCCAAAGAACAGGCAGGCTTCAGCTCAGGATGTGGCACAAATGACCATTTGGGCACACTCGTCGAAATAACACTCCACATTTGGGCACACTCGTCTACCTTGGACAGCAATTAAATTGTAATGCAGAAAATCACGGCGAAATTAGATCCAGAATAGAGCAGGGTAGAGCTGCTTTTAGAAGGATGTCCAAGGTGTTATGTAACAGAGACCTAAAATTGGCATTAAGGATCCGCCTACTTCGCTGCTACGTGTTCTCGGTCTTACTTTATGCTGTCGAGTCCTGGACTGTGAATAAAATCGATCTAAATCGCCTTGAGGCTTTCGAAATGTGGTGCTATAGAAGAATTTTAAAAGTTTCCTGGGTGGAGAAGATTCGTAACTCCACATTACTAGGACGTCTCAGCAAGACTACTGAGATCATAAAAAGCATCAAGCAGAGAAAGCTGGAATATTTCGGACATGTAATGAGAGGTCCCAAATATAGATTGCTACAAAATATCATGCAAGGAAAAATAGCAGGCAAACGCAGTCCAGGACGAAGAAGAACCTCATGGTTGAAGAACTTGCGAGATTCTCCAAGAGCAAACCAAAGCCGTTATTCAGAAAAGGGTAGAGGCAAAGTATGGAACTACAATGTGTGGGGCCGTGTTTAACAACCAAGAAACAGGTAAAGTGCCTGGAAGTGGCATTGGACCAGAATGATAAATGGGGAAATCACATTGTAACGACTATTTTGCTTACCTCAGGGTAAGAACATAGGGGAGAAGATTGGGCAAACAAAATAATCGGAACTAGTGCGTACGGCACTCAGTTGGTTGTTGGAGAGCTGGGTCGTGGATAAGTTGAAGATATAGGGTTTGGATTGGGGCAACTACAAAAAAAATAAAAGGGTACTTATACAAATCTCTTGGGACAACAAAATGAAAATAAAGCGGAAACACTTCAAGGAATTTAATATAGAGCGCCACTTGAGGTGCCTAATTATACCTATTACAACCACTAGTTGTAACTAGGGAAATAATTATAAAACATCAAAAATATATCTTTTTTAAATAAAACTCAAAATAGATCAGAGAAACAAATTAAACGTTTCTTTCTGTTTCAAACAAACAGTTATCAAACAGATAATGAAATTACATGGGTTTATACCAAAATAAAATATAAAAAAAACTTACATGCTTACTTACAACGCTACAAAAACTTTCAAAACTGTTATTATTTTAGAACTGTGACAGAAATAAATTATTAAAATTAACTAATTAGTTTTATTAATAAAAATATCATAAAGTTAACCTCTTTAACAAACAAAATAAACAACGTCACAGAAAATTAAGGCTAGCTATCATATTTCAGAGAACAATTTAATTGACAGCATAACCACACCCTAAGATTTACAATACTTTATTATTCAAAATTTAAATTGTTATGAAAGCAATTATTGTTATTAAAAAAAATTTCAATCGTTACTTTACAGTTAAACACAAAAAGTTGCCTGGATTTTCACTAAAATGCACCGAAACTAACCAGGAGCAAATAAGCGAGGTTTAAGAGGCACTTATGCAATCCTTGGAAACGGTTTCTAAAAAAACGGGAATCATCTTATTCACCTTTCAAATGTTGACACAAATCTTTAGAATATAGAAACAGTGGTCACTCTTCCAAATTCGACATATTACATAGTGTGAAATTCCACTATTTTCGGCAAATTAATGCCGGCTTTTTATCACCACATAACAATGAACCGTTGCCTTTGATCCACTCCTTAAAAAACCTCCTCACCTTCGTTCGATTTCAAACCAAAAAACGCAAAATAATCCCCCTCCTGACCTATATCTAATATCGGTGTGGGCGACCCTAATTTCTTGTTTTTAAAACAGGCCTCAACTATGTTACAAAGCGACTTTCAAATAAACTACTTTTAAAAATGAAGGAATAACACGTATTATTGATTATTCTAACCGGAATAAGTTCTACCTGACTTTGTAACAAAAGGTTATGGGATTTGAAAGTACACATAGACAAAAAATATATCCAGCGTTATTTACGCATTTAAGATTTTCGTAAAAGACAAACACAGATTTTATGGCAATCTTTATGCGTACTGACGAGATAAACGAACAGGGACGTATTATAAAAATTTAAAACGCTACAATGCCCCTTCTTAAAAGAAAAAACTCGGATAATTCTTATCCAGTTTTTGATAAAGGCAAAACAACAAAAAACAAATCAGAAGATGACCTCTTAACTGAGTCGAAACTTCTTAATAATATCTTTTAGATGATGGCTATCATGATATTAAACAACAAAAACAAAGTTATTTACAAAGAATGGGCTAGCGTGCCATCGATCGCCAGATTATTTTAAGTCGAATAGACTGAAATTTAGACTCGAAAATGAACTGTAGGTGACATGAGTTTCTATGCCTTAGGGGAAGCTAACCTTATGCCCTGCAGTGAACCTCGCTGACATTCACAGCAGTAACACAAGTGATTTGTCGGACAGGCATAGCCATGACACCTCGTTGCCTAAACCAAGTGCTATGTACAAATAAAAAAAAAGCTCTACACTTAACAGGTAGGCGTCTACTATCTCCACTATACGCCTAGCGAGACAGGGAATTCGGCAACGGTTTCACAAAAAAATTAGGATATAGACCCTAAATCTATATACCTACATATGACAAAATGTGATTATCACATGTGTCTTCCAAATAAAATAGGTTACCTGAATTAAAATTATCAAAAGTGGAACAATGTTCCAAAGGGATGAAATTAAATCAACATACAAACTTGAAAACACAGACATGGGATAGGATGAACTAATTATTTAAGAATGACATATTGTCCTCATCTAACACAAAAGGCTTTAAATCTTTAATGTGCCACTTACCAAGATCTGAACCATTTAAATCTGACAAACGATAAACCACTGGTGACAATTTTTCCTTGATATTTGCTTCAATATACTCCGGTGCTAGTTTGGATATAAACTTGTTGACAGCACAAGACAAAACCTTATTTCTTTTCCAAACTTTATCACCCACTTGTAATTGAACTTCTCTTCTACGTAAGTTGTAACTCCTAGCGTTACGTTCATATCCTTTTCGAAGATTAGCCTTAACCTTTTCAAAAACTTTATCTAAACCTTTGACTTCTGAAGCATACATGTTACGGTCACCTGGAATTATCTCGATATCTTGATTATGTTGTTCCTTATGATCAACACCATAACAGTTTCCACTTAATGGAACATGACGGCCATAATTCAGGAAAGCTGGAGTATATCCAGTCACTTCGTGCTTTGCAGTGTTAATAGCTTGTCTGATCTTTGCTAAATTCTTGTCCCAATCTACGTGGTCTTTAACATACGTACGTATTGCTGTACCAATGGTTCTATTTTTCCTCTCCACAATATTACACTGAGGTGCATATACTGGGCTAAACCATACTGAACGTTATACCTATTACAGAGCTCAATTAAGAGAGGCTTGTTCAGATTTGAGGCACTATCACAAATCACAAATTGAGGAACACCAAACATTAGGAAAACATCATTTTCCAAAAACTCAACAATATTCTTAGCCGTGGCCTTTCTTAAAGGTTGGACTAAAGTATATTTACTAAACCAATCAGCAACTACTAATAACCACGTATAACCTTTCTTTGAACGAACAAAGGGACCTATCAGATCTATTGCTACTATTTGCCAAGGGACCTTGGCCTCTCTCTGCTTACCCATTTTACCTAATGGAGCATAATTTGGTGTCTTCTGATCACTTCTGAGTCTTTATCTGGTAACACAGAGACTGAGCGTTGAAAACTGAGGATGTGAGCATATTCATTTTCCAGTGAACTACGTCGGATAAGCGAGATAGGGGAAGCAAGTTGTATTTTAAGTTCATTTTTAAATGCTTGCTCCATTACTGTATATGTGATCAAAGACCACACGTTAAAAAGCCTCTTTGCAGGTGTAATAAGTCTGCGAAGAGATAACATTTGATTTTTAACAGCAATAGTCGTATTATTTTTTAGATTATTTACTACTGATACGGAAGAAAGATAGATGCGTATACGCTGGTTAGAAATACGTGAAGCAAAGTGTTTGGGAAAGTATGTAGTAATTATTTTCATATTTTTACATTTATTATTTTTCCATTACTGTACTATACTGTGGTCTAATTTAATCGTGTATTCTAACGACTTTGCTTTATTGTTTCCGGTTATTTCATAAAATCTCGTAAAATTGTTAAACTGGCTTAAACACATGTCTGGTTTTAAGTACGGAGAATTTGACTTCTTTTTTTATGTTTGGAAAGTATTTCAAATCGCCCTACAATGAAATCGATTTATCTGATGCACTTGCCCCACGAGCCATTGACCACCCTTAGAAATTTTAGGTGCACATTTGTATCCTTAAAAGGCAAAAACACTCATCACCGAAACAGCGAACAGTAAGCACGGGACGTCCTTTCTTTAGTGCCTCGGATGGCGTCGTGAATTTTTAAATTTGTTTCTATTTTTTAATTCATAATGTCAGTAGGAACTTTTGTATATATTTTGATTAATATTATATTGATTATACATATATATTACATTTATGATTTATTGTTTTACATTTTTTACGTTGTTTATGTACTAATTTTTGTGAATAATTTTTATTTTACTCGTATCACACTTTCCAACTCATTCTGTACGTCTTGCCTGTTAATTTAAACACATTTAATTTCTTTTGTTATTATACCATTCGTTACTTACCTTTTTTGTTGATATTCTCACTTGTTTACAACTTATTGTGTTAAAACCGTTCGTTTCTTTAAATCCAGATATTCTCATCGTGTTGATTTGTTAATTTATGTTTGCATTGTCTTCTTTCGTTTTTTTTTTATCTTACAATGTCCAACAATATGAACAAATCCAACTTTTCGCGCCATACTCAGCATTTTCTTGATTCAAGGAGGCCTATGAAACGCATTCAAGTATCAAAACCACACACATTTATTATTATTCGTAGACATATTCGTAGACGTATTTTCATACATCTCACAACCTAGCTTCGATTGAATTTATTGTCCTCTTGTACTCATTTTCGATCATCGCTGTCTTATTTCAATATTTCGATCAAATCTCCGTTACTTGTGGTTTCGTCAGTGCCACAAAGCACCCCAAGGTAACTTAAAAATCAAGATGTTAAATGTGTTTTGTGTTCTGGTTCTCACCACTCATATAAATGTTCGTATTTTTTTGTGACTAAACGGCTTCAAAAACTTTTCTCATTGGTTAATCCACATAATTTTTGTGTACGCGGCCTGATTTCACCTAATTTGGAGCGTCGAATCGTACGGTTTGCGAATCACGGCCTCTCGTTTTTCTTTGTTTGTTAACCAACCGTCAAATTTATCTTGTTCCTTTAGACAACCACTTCTTTAAATACCAACATTTCTAATTTGCTACATAAACACATTTAATGTCCTCGTCTATTTTTTCCACATCTTCTTCTTGAAGTTCCATCTTCTATCGAAGGTTGGAAATCATGTTGGCTATGCGGACTCTGTTGAATGCCGCTCTAAAAAGTTCTGCACTACTGCATTAAAACCATTCCCTTAAGTTCTTAAGCCAGGATATTCTTCGTCTTCCCACATTTCGCTTTCCTCGGATTTTGCCTTACATAATAAGTCGTAATAATGCGTATTTTGCCCTCTCATTACGTATCTTTAGTACTCAAGTTTTCGTCTTTTGATAGTAATTATTATTTCCGCCTCATTTCCTATCCTTCTAGTTACTTCCACGTTTGACATTCTTTGAATCCATGATATTCGTAGGATACTTCTGTAACATCAAAATTCAAAGGCGGCCAACTTATTCAGATGGACTTATTTTAGTGTCCATGCTTCCAAGCCATATTTTATTTTTATTTAGCGTATGGACTTTCACAGTACGATAAATATACAAATACAATAATATATACATATATATTAAATATATTATTCAAACACTAAAGATAGAATGAATGACACTAAATATTAATGTCCAATTTACATAGCCATTCAATTGCTTCTGGGGAACATTCCGCAAAGTCCTGGAGGTTTCCACGGTAGGCACGATTCAAGCAGTCTGAAACACAATGGCTTATGGTCTGTCTAGATTGTCTGCAATCGCACTGTGGACTTTCTGCACAACCCCACCTGAACAGCGAATCAGCACATTTACGTACACGATTAAGCCTTACCCAAGTGGACCGGAGCAGATTTGATCCGATGAAACCATGAGTTGGGGTGGATATCTTAATATAGTCCGATTCTACTGTTGGCATCCATCTTGTTGTCCATTGCCTATGTATATCATAGGAATTACCAATTTTTCGGGCAGATCGTATTGGAGAATTTCTAGATCTCAGTCGCTGGTGCTCTTTTGAGATGTCTGGGATATCTTGATGTATTGGTACGTTGGCTACAATTTTCTGGTACTCTCTCACTAATGCTGCTGTACGGCGTAGATATGGTGGAGCAATATTGCTCAGAGTAGGCAGCCATCTCACTGGCGTTGGTTTTATTGTTCCAGTGATTATTCTCATGGTTTGGTTAAGTTGGACATCGATTTTGCTTGTATGTGCACTATTTAGCCATACTGGTGCACAATCTTCTGCCACTGAAAAAACCAAAGCTAGAGCAGAGGTCCGAAGAGTTTTTGCAGAAGCACCCCAAGTCGTTCCAGCAAGTTTTGATATTAAGTTATTTCTTGTTCTTAGTTTACCGGCTGCGTTTGTAAGATGACTTTTGAAGGTGAGTGTTCTATCAAGTGTGACGCCTAGATATTTGGGGTTGTTGTTATGTTGGATAGCTGTATCATTTAGAGTTACATTGAGAGTATCGCCCGCAAGTTGATTTGACAGGTGAACGGGGCAGGTTTCAGTTTTGCTTGTGTTAGGGCGGAAACGATAGTTCTTAAAATAGTTACTTTCAAGCCATAAAGAAGAGAAGAGAACACGTAACACCGAAGCATTCTCAGGCGTAGTTCTAACCTTATATCCCGATAACAAAAAAAAAGTTTTTAAGTATTATGTAATCGTATCCTGCTAGATACAGGCTCCAGGGCCAATTTTATTTCAGTGATCCACCAAATCACGCATTTTAGTAATCAGATCCTAGAGACATACTCATAGGTGTTGAATTTTTTCTTTGTTTTGTAAATTCTGGTCGAAATTCTTGGCGAACCAAATCACTATGTGGCCTTAGAAACAATTTTCAATAATGTTCTTTAAAGGCGAGTCTCTACGACTATTTCTATATTTTATTTAACATTTTTCGTTACTTCTATGTATACAAATATAGATCTTTTCTACAAAGGTTTTGGGAAGTCAAAAACAGTAGCCACCTGTTAGTTTGGTCCCAACAGGACCAAGCTTTTGAAGAATATATCTAGTTGTGGATTTTCCGAAAGCTAACTGGCCAATTTTCTGTTAATTCCACTGTTTTTGCAATCCAATCCTCTTTAGTTATCTTTTTTCTCTCGTTTATCTTTGCTACTTATTCGTTATTCTTATGCATATCTTCGTTTTGTATGCTAGAGAATCGCTTTAGGAAACTCCCGAATCTCGAAGAGACATATGTATCTCATTCTTTACTTAATTTTAGATATTTTCGTTGTTGTTTCATTTGCGATATAAAGCAAACGTATTGACAAATTAAGGTAGATTAAGAATTTTGGTACTATAAAAGGTTTCTTTGAAAATCGGATTTTTCTTAACCCCTCCAAGAGTTATTACTACGTACCGTTACTTACGGCATTTTAAACTTCCTTTAATTTCGCTTAAAAAACTCTACAAGAGTAACTCTTTTATCTACTCACCTTCTGCAGTGAGAACTCGCTCAGCTTTTAAAGCTCGATGGTTTTCCGCTAGACAATGGGCCAGAAACCATCTCGATGGCTTTCATTAGAATGACGCTGCAAGTGATTCTCTTTGATCTATTCATCTTCTACAGTAAGAACTCGCTTATCTTTTAAAGCTCGATGGTTTTCCGCTAGGCAATGGGCCAGCAACCATCTCGACGGCCTTCCGTCAGAGTCACGCTACAAGTGATTCTCTTTGATCTACTCATATTATGCAGTGAGAACTCGCTTAGCTTTTACAGCTCGATGGTTTTCCACTGGATAATGGGCTAGCAACCAGCTCGATGACCTTTCGTCAGAATCACGCTACAAGTGATTCTCTTTGATGTACTTACCTTCTGCAGTGAGAACTCGTTTAGCTTTTAAAGCTCAAAGGTTTTTAGCTAGACAAACCAACAACGTCATCCACTATCTTCGTTTATTTTCAAGGCTTTAGCTTAGATATTTTGACATGTTGTTCGCTGACAAAGAGGAACCTTTCATTTTTACGGTACTAGATCTAAAATAAAATCCTACGACTGACTTCGTTCGTAAGTCAGTCGTATTTTTGTTGCTATTCTCTTGTTTTTATTCTTTTTTTATGTCTTTTTGCTAGTCAAACGTCTTCTACAACCGTTGTGCTACTTTAATGTATCCTGCGATGATAAAACATCTGAACAGATACATCTGACCTCTGTACTTGTATGTGTTACATTTCTGGTGTTATTTCTAAACAAGAACATCTGTCGCAATATTGGAACTCTGACTCGACGATTGCGATCCTTTGAGCTAATTTTTCTACCCATAAATTGTCAATCGTATTAAACGAATACCAGAACTGATACCATACTCTTTTCGGCATTATATGCCTTCTAATCAAAATCTCTCTTGTGTTAGTCGTGTTTTATCACCGGCACAATTGTTGCAATTTTCACAAACTAGCATTTTCCTACCGTGGAGCTCGTCGAAATATCATTACTTCCCGGCTGTCATTGAAGACTTTTTTATGAAATGCGACACTATGCAGAGATTTCGACGCTTTTCTTCTTCTTGTTTTTTTGCACAACACGAACATCCCATAGAAAAAAGAGCCAACGGTATTTTGTTGGACACAGTCTTTCTAGTTGTACGTCAAAAAATTCTAACTGATTTGACGCTATTCTTTTCCAATTGACGACATTGTACGCGTTGTTAATCTGAGCACAGCTTCAGAAGGCATCCAACAATGTTCTATGTTCAAAATATGATCACTGCTTATTTGTCAATCCATATTTTATTCTTTAATAATATATCGATCTTTTCATGTCTATTCTTTTTACTTGTACTTTCAGCTGTTTTTGAAAACATTCGTTTGATAACAACTGATAAAAATGATCAATATTGTCAAAAATAAAAATTTGTCAATATTGTCATTGTCAACTTGAACATACTAATTTGTAATAATATATAATATAACACAACTATAAATTAACAACATTTAACGGGTTTTTACCCATATATTTTAGTGGCTCATAGCATGTATACTTCGTTACACTGATGATGGAATTATTGTTCCGAAAACGTTCTGTAATGTAATAGTGATATAGCCCGTTTGGGTACTTTATTATATACCTTTTATAAAGGATTTCAAATAAAAATTTTTGTAATACATGGTATACAGCCAGCTAAAGGAACTTAGTTTCCTAGTGGATTGTAGATTTAAGTTACAAATGAAGATGGTTGTATATTTTTTTGCCGAATATAATATAGATACCTTTACTAACTCAGTGGATAGAATCGGTAAATACACATCAAAGCTTGAATTTCTAGTGAAGTAGTCATAACTAGGTCTTCCTGGAAAAACATGTAGGTGTTTACGAATTAAGCAAACAGTTTCTAGAATATAAAGAGAGGGAAGAGTTGAGTTAAACTCTTCTTAAATGTATTATTGTACTGAGGCCAAAAAGATGACGTATTTCTCTTTTTTGTAATTTAAAAATAAATTCAGATTGGGCAGCTGTACTAGAACCCTAAAAAGGAAGTCCATATCGAAGATGAGACTCGAACATAGAAAAGTATGTAATTTTGAAAGATGCTAAATTCATTTATTTCGAAACATATCGTATTGCATACCAGGATGAGGCTAGTTCCTTACTTAAAAAATCCATATGAAGGGACCATTTAAAGTTGCTGTCTATAAAAATACCAAGAAATTTTACAGAATCAATTATACTGATCTGAATGTTATTAAGAAGCAAGGGTTGAAGAGCTCCTTTATATAATAATGCTACTGTCTTATGCACGTTAAAAGAGAGTAAATTAGAGTCGGACCAGGTTTTTATTTTAAGTAGATCAGAAGTTATAATTGCATATAGCGTTGCAATATTATGAGTTCTTTCAGGTAATACTGGTATCATCAGCAAAAAGAAACATTTTTCCATCGATTTTTAACTTATTGATGTCATTTATAAAGATAATGAAAAGTAGAGGACTTAGTACTGAACCTTGTGGTATGCCACATACAATGCTTTTGTGACTAGAGTTAGTACCATTTGCTCAAACTAGTTCTTTCCTATTCCTCAAGTAAGATTGGAACCAATTCAAAGAAATACCTCGAAATCCGTAGAAATTAATTTTTTTTATCAAAATGTAGTACAGAACACATAGCTTCGCTGGTACAATTATTAAATAAAAAACTGAACTGACTTTGTGATAAAATGTTGTTTTCAACGAGAAATGACATAAGTCGGGCTTTTATAAGTCTCTCAATAATTTTGGATAGGAGAGGTAGTAAGGTAATAGGTCTATAGTTGCAGACATTTGATTTTTCACCACCCTTATGAAGAGGAACAATATTGGCTGTCTTTGGGCACATGAACCTTTTTCATAGGAATCGTTAAATAGTGAGAGCAGGACTTCCAACACATTATTTTTGTGAGATTTAAGAAAGATTAAAGAAATATTTTATGGATAGTCCATCAGTACTACAGGAAGATTTGCTTTTGATACTACTGATTGTTTGGATCCGTTCAGATTTATCAATTAGTCTTATAAAGAATGAATTCGATACCTTTTTTGAATTGGGAAGATAGGAAATAGGATCTTGTGTCAAAATAGCTGATGTTATATTTTTACTGACAGTAACGAAGTATTCATTTAGATTGTCAGGGTATGGAAGAGAACATGTTTAAGCTGTGTTAGTTTTATTTCGAAGATCGTTTATTATGAACCACGTTTCCCTTGCAACATTTTTAGAACTTTCCAGACGATTCTCATAGTACATTTTTTAAGCTGTTTTGATAAGATTTAGATATATTCCTTTGTACTTAGAGATCTATTCAGTGACAAAGACATTTGTAGTGAATTTCTTGATGTACAGTAGTGAACGCAAATTCTTGGCTGATATGCGAATACTCTTGGTAGTCCAGGTTTGATGTTTTGATTTAATTTTAATTAAAGAAAATGCCAGAAACACAGACAAGTTTATTTAAAAAATTACTGAAATTATAGTCCACGTCCACAGAGGGAAAGTGCCATCCAGAAGTCAAACACAAATTTCGCCCAAGTTAGCACAAGTCTCGGCTGAAAAAATCCTACCGAAACGTTGGGTTTTCGAGGATGTTTGTTAAGAATGTTAAACTGCTTCATGGTCAGAAAGCCCTGCATTATTAATTGTAGAAGTTACATCAAGTGATGAGAAATCTGAGACAATATAATCATTTATGGTAGATGTTGTTTTAGTAATTTTTGTGGGAGAATTAACGTGCATTGTTAAGCCATACGATTCAAATATATTGACCACGGATACTTGCGTAGCACAAGCAATAGCGTAATTAATATTCAAGTCACCGCATAAAATCTTTCTGCCTTTATTGGGCAAATCGTCTAACAAATTTAACAGGTTCGGAAAAAATATTTCCGTAGAAGAGTTAGGTGATCTATAATGCAGAGAATTATATATGTATAGATTAAGATTCTTGTTATAAACCAATTAAAACTCAAAAAATGATTCATTCAACACAAAGTCATATTTTGTCATAGAAGAAAAATCATTATTTGTAGAAAGAATTAGGGTGACACCATGGCTGAACTTGAAAAATCATACCTAGCAATTGTGATATATTTTTCTCTCTCTCCTGTTGCCGACCAGAATATAGCTTCGCCTATTTTTTAAATAATTTTAAACTACTTGTCCTTGTTTAGTATAGTGTTATGTACAAGTGGACGTAGATATAGAACAGGGAACCAAGCATCATCAAGAAGTAACAACTGAGAAAATCAACAAAATTGATTGTCATCAGTAGGAATCGATTATTTTGAACAACGGTGATTTTAAGATATTGTAGGTTACGTCCAATATTAGTATAGGTAGTTTATAATTTTGTTATCTAAAAGTAGTTTAAAAAATATCGTTCATAAAATAGATGAACAGAAATATTTTTTTGATAAAGAAATATAAAATATTTCTATTAATAAAGTAACAACGAGTGGGTTGCAGGAACATAAGAAAATGTCAAGTCACCATTTAAAACAGATTTATTTTCCAACAGAGTAATGTGGCTCCTTGTACAAAAACGTTAAAACAATCAATAAAGGTAAAAGAAAATAAAAAAATGGTAATTATTATTTTTAATAGAACTTTTTAACAAAATCTGCCTCATTATTCAGTTTCAAACTCAAAATCACCGTCACCATTATAACCATCTACATTGTCAACTAAGCAAACACCTCCACACACTGGGGCTAGCAGACACACCTCTATGTAGGAAGTGTGAACGAGAAGACAAAACTGTAGAGCATGTCCTATGTGAATGCCTAGAGTTATCGTTAATACGAGAGTACACGTTCGGCGAGTCCTGGCCTACACCTGCCCACATAAGTGAGATGTCTCCTGGTGACTTGTCCACCTTTCTAAAAATGGCAGGATGGACAATGAGCTAAGGGTGACAGCTCCCTAGGAGGATGCACAATGAGTCAATTGTGGCCTATGTGCTGTGAAACTTAACTCGCCCTCCCTACTCTACAGATACAGAACCATCTACATTATCTATAATAGCGTCATTAGCTAGCAATGATGTAAAAAAGTTTTGCTCATTTTGCTTGAATATGGTTTCTCTGCATTTTCTTGAACCAAGGCAATAATAAGTGATGTTTGAAGATCATAAATTCCAACATTCCAGTATTTATCAAAAATGTCTTTGCGGATGTCACTATTAATTTTTGTATAACATTTTTCTTTACAGTTACATTGATAGTCAATAAACTGTTTAGAATCTACGTGTAACCCTCTTTTAGGAATATATATTGTTTATTGGTGTTTTTTAAAGTTCTTCGAATTGGTTCTGTTTGTACAATGTACTTCCGTTTTCTTCCTTTTCTTGGTCTTCCTTTCCAATGCTCTTCTTGGTTTACTCGTTGAGGATAATTTTCGTTGTTAGAATCGTGTCTCGTATTTGCACTACTGTTTGATGAATCATCGATACTTTCTGAGGCTTTATTATTTTGACAATCAAGATCTTCAATATTGTCGTCAAAGTCACGCTCCTCAGATAAATCGGTGTTCCGGCCTTCCATAGTTGTATTATCAGCCTCAACTGTAGCCTACTATTGTCCACACTTGCACCATTTTTCTTAAAATTTGGATAGCTATCTTTGTTGTTACCTAAGCTATGATTATCCTGAAACAAAGTTATAATAATTATGTGACGTGTTGATACGGTAACCAGTATTTTTTCAAACTGACTATAAAAAAACTGTGTTTATCGAATAAGACGATTAAAAATATTATCATGTAAACCCTACTTCAAAAAAAATCTTAGCAAAATACGAGAACATCTTGGTCAACATGGAACAACAACTATGTGCACATCACTTCGGATTCCATAAGAATCATATTTCTGAACAAAGAACCAATAAGAAGAGAATCTATATTATTCCTACTTGACATTTTAGAATATGAAACCAAACAACAATAAAAAGTACCAAACTCTCACATTTCACTTAACTTCATTATTGAAAAAGGAACCACGTAACATATTTGAGGTTATAAAATCCATTGAAAAATGTAATAATTTGTAGACTTGCTGTTTATTATGTGCATGGAATGGTCCTGGCAATACTTCAGAGGCTTTTAAAAGATTTAATATTTGTTTTCCATGTGTCATTCTTAAAAACTTATAAAATCATTAAAGCGTGGTCTAAAAACTGTGGATCTTTGTTCTAAAATTACTATTTCGGAAAAATGTACAATAACATAGACTTTTTATCAATATATGGCGCAAGGAGTATTATTTAAGATTTATATTCTGGAGCTGGGTGCAGGGGTATTGTGTAAATCTATTTAACGACAGAAACTAACTTTTCAAAATATGGCGGTTGGTTCCCTGTTTTATATCTACATCCAATTTTATGTTTATGACATTCTGTGATTGTTGGATACCCCAAAATTGACGAAATACCCCTGAAGATGCTCTAGGAAGCGAAAGTACTTGGGCAAGATTTAATTGATAAAACTGTGCTCGACATCTGCCTTTTATTTTATCGAAGTTCATTTATTCGAACATTCAACCTTATATCAATTAATTGCCTTTATGTTCTCAAGTAGCACTACGCCTGGGATAGCGTTCATAACAATTGCTGTTGTAGATTTTTTCTGTGTGATTTTATTTACTGTAGCCAAGCTAGGTTGAACTGTTTTTAATGATGCCATAATTTGATTTTAATATTTTGGATGCCAAAATATTAAGTATGGTCAGAAACGACTGGCCTAATTTTAGTTGTCGAAAGTATTTAAGTGATATCGACTTACCAATATTTACTTGACTAAAAATCACATTAAACTGACAAGTTTTTATTAAAAAGACTATTAGTAGAAGCCAGGTGTTCACTCGTTGGCGTCAGAAATAGAAATGAAATACAGTATTATACTCCTAACAAAACTTTTATTTTACAAAATGCACTATGTTCAATTATTTTTGTTATACAACTTCATATAACTCTCTTTGTTCTTTCTATGAAGCGCCACTGCACTACTTATCTTAGAAAGAAGTAACCTATGTCAGATAAAAAATTAGAACTCCTAGGGATAGATACATAATCCTGAATCTTACACAAACACAATATCGATAGAGGCTTATTATTCACTATGAGTACAACTGTTAGTGGCCATTCATAAAAAAAGGTTATTTATGTACTCCGATCTATGATTAATCATCGTTAAAGATGTATGTGTAAATGTCAGGAACACGGTGTTCTTTATTGACCTGCGTTTGTTTTCTTGCTCCACGCTCTCTTACTCTTTCGTTCATTTTTGTCCCATCTGCCCTCCTTGGTGGTAGTGGTAACTGCTCGTGAGCAAGGGCGTAGGTTTGGGAGATTTTAAAAGTAATTTTAAAATAATTTGCGAATTGAATAGAAAGTTTTAATATTTGAGATTTTGGTTACAGAACTGAAATTAAAATGTTTTTAGGGAATTTAAACTTTCTAAGCGAAGGATAACGCATTACTCATTACATAAAAAAAGACTAAAATAAAGAAAAACAAGAAAAATGCATCGAAATTAATAATCGATGAACCTTGATCTGATCATAGATATATCTATCTATGACGAATAGATAAATGACAATAACAAAATTAATGGACTGAAAATATAAATCAAAGTAACCACCATAAGCCTAACAAATTCAATCATTTTTTAAAATTGGGACTTTGAAATCGAAAAGCAAAGTGTCTAGAATATAGCATCTTATCATTATTGTTTTGAGGCTTATAATCGGTTTACAATTTGTCGATAGCTCACTACAAGTTTAATCCTAATTCGGGAACTGAAATACAGAGATAATAGATAATACGATATAATAGTAAAAACCAACTTGAAACTGACGGTTAAGATGTTTTCGACTAACCCACCTTGTATCTGAAGGAATACAATACAGCGGTCAACCTTATAATCCGATTACGAAGGTATTTTTATTACAGATGACCGACCAGTGTCGTAGAGTATATGATTGAAACATTTATTTGAACTAAATAAATATATTTTTTAAATTGTATTTTTGGTTTATTCTTTTTCTTCTTTATTTGATTCAAAAATAAAAAGTTTCTTGTCATTCGTAAAAGATACATTTATTTAATTAAGGGAAAAGGCGCCAAATGTCTCCTGACAAAATTTTCAATGTGTTTTAAATGTATCCATTATTTTCGAATCCGGAGAAAAATAATAAATATTTTTGAAAAATTTAAACGCAGAATGAAATATTACATCATAACTTCTACAATGTTTATTTTAATATGTTATGTAACAGGGGTGAAAATAAAAGAGAAAATATAGTATAATATATAATTGAAAATATTGCATGCAAAAGAAACTTTTTATTTATTCTAACAAACATTTCATTCTGCCTTTGTATTTTTTAAAAATGCTTTTTAATTTTCTCAGGATTTAAAAAAAATGGATACATTTAAAACACATTGAACATTTTGACAGGCGACATTTTGCGCCTTTCCCCTTTAATACCTTACGATAGCAACTACCATTACTTACCTTATATAATTACAATGAGAAAACTATTCAAATTCAAAATAAATAAGATCAACTTCGGAATCCGAGTCGTCTTGAGGGTTAATAATTAGCAGTTGTGTCTTTACGTTCGCATCAATTATGTTATCAAGATCCCACATTTTTTGTTCTTCTTCTATTACATGTCTTACTGCATCTTTCCAGTTGTGTTCTGTAATATGTTGTAAAGACTCTTATAACAATTCGCGTACAGCTTGTATTGTATATGACGTATTTTTTCTAACATAACTTTTCATTTGTGCCCAAATGAGTTTAATTGTTTTGTCTTTCCGCCATTTAGTCAACTACGTATTTCTTGAACTTAGATTTGTGTTGCCGGGCAATTTTTAAAAGTTTCTGCTTTTACCATTCCATCTTCGTAAGGCAGATACTTATACCTCAGCCAGTCAAGAATATCATGTTTCTTCCACACAGTCGTTGGAAGTCTTTCTACTAGTAGTAAATGATAAGGTGCATTATCTAAAACTATAATTGAATTTGGTGGTATGTGTTTAATCATCTGCTCAAATACTCTTCGAAAACAACAGATGTCATCTCCTCGTGATAGTCTTTTGTACTTTTGGACTGAAATAGCAACAAACCATGCTTAACAAATCCTTTTTCACAGCTAATGTGAGAAATTATTAATCTACTGCCTTTACCAGAAGGTGGGGAGATACCAGTAGACCAACCTTCCATAAAGCCTTGCCTGGAGCTTAATATGTTTTTATCTGACCAAATTGTTTTTAGAGTATGACCTGAGTTTACCCACGTATCTCCTCCCAGTCAATCAAAAGTGATTTTGAGTCTGATTTCTCCCACCGCAAATTTAATTCTTTTAAAACTTTCCACAATTTAGTTCGTCCGATATGAGGCAAATCCGGGTCGTCTCTAACTTCTTGTAAAATTTTGTTTAGGTTTGGTATGTCTTTTTTGAGAAAAAAATCCATGAATTTTCCTTCGAATACCATTTTTGGCAAATTTATCAATTTCAATAAACTTTTTCCCCCTCTTTAATTGTTCGTTTGTGTTTGGGTTAGCTATACCGTGTTTTTTTCTTTCTGATGGGAACCTATATATAGGGGAATTATATATATATATATATATATATATATATATATATATATATATATATATATATATATATATCCCCTAGGCTAGTCATGTTGGCACAACTTTCGACTATGTTGCGAAATGGGATTCTAAGAAATCAGAGCATCGTGAATATTCAGGACAGTAGTCTTCTCTCTTGCTGAATAGACTTACTGACGGTATGCAATGGTACCGGTGTAAAACTTGATGATGTTGATGATGAAGCCATCATAAAGAATCGAACAAAACGAGCACTAGCGAAAGGTACGTATGTGTTCGTAGGTATATGAAATAAGAAATCACTTACGCACTGCATATAATTCGCAAAAGAAATATTCAAGACACTAATTACTGCTGTAGACGCGGAAACACCGACGAGCCGAAAATTACATGCGATCAAAAACGTACTAAACAAAAAATTGTGTTCGTTCGTCATAACTTCACCCTTTCAAGTTAAGTTTCGAATATAAACTGAACAGACGAGGCACGTGGCCAAAGCCGGCTTATACTCATTATATTATTAAAAATCTGGGGAATTCTAGAATAGTACCTTCGATATGAATTCTAGATTTTCTAGTAAAGTAATTAAACGCGAAGATTAGTATTGAAATATACAAAGAGATAAGGTATTTTTATGTACAAAATTTTTAATGGTTAAATTCTCATTTTTATTAATATAATATAATATCCAACATTAGCCGTGAAAATTTTAATTGTTTTTTGCTAAATATATTAGTATTAAAACATTATTAATATTAATATTAATATCAATTTTAATAAACAAACACCTCAAGAACGCCTATGATGATACAAATTTTACGACCGTCTTATGGCTTTGAGGCACATTTCGTGCTATCAACAATTTGTGAACGGATAATACTAGTGCAGTCATTGAAGCAAAAAATATGGTAATACCTCCGAATTTTTTTACTGTGAACCGATTTGCATGAAATTTTGGAATTGGGCTCATCTTACCCTTAACTTCAAAAGTGAAAATGTTGTTCTGAAGCTATTTTCTTGTGGCATTTTAAATTAATTACTATGTAACTGGGAATAAGCCACAATTAAAGATAAAAATGCGTTTATTGACGTTTCAATTTTCACTTCGGAAATTGTTCTCAAAATACAAACAGTAAATTTACTGTTGCGGACCCCAAAATAATGCTTCAATGACTGCACTATAGATTACTATCTTTACTACAGAGAAATGTCTCAATGTTTTATAATTTTTACTTGTATTATATTTCATTTTTCTACTTGTTATATTTATGTTCGGTATCTGAGCTCTGATCTAACTGCCAAATTTGTTTATTTTTTCTAATAATTTTCTAAACTGTCTATTTCAGTATTTCCTAGAATATTTTAATCAATACTTTATATAAATGTACGTGTAAAAAATATTGATGAAAATTGTTTAAGGAAATTTTTGTACAATACATTGATTGAATTAACTGGATTTTATTGGAAGACCTTGTTATTTCTTGTACAAAACGTAGATTTATTCAATGGGAAATAAAATAACCAGAAGGGTATGATGGTAAACGTTTGGTAAATGTTCACGCTGCTTCTTCGAGAGGATTTGTTACTGATTAAGTTAATTATTTTAATTAAAATCAAACGTAGCTGATCATCATGTTAAAATAAACAATGAAATTTTTAGTCAATAGATAAGTAAACAATCAATTCCTAATTTAGAAAAGCCATAATTAATTGTAAGGGATAGTAGAATACTCCATATTATAATGTTGTTTTAGAAAAGCAACCTTCCACTAGAACGGAAAATATTACCTGGTGGACAACATCAATAGACCGGAGAACCAAGGATTATCCCGTGACATTCGTTGATAAAGGTATCTATAGTCCTTTTTCATCATATTGATAGCACATTATGTCTGCAAATCCTCAACAGGTCAAAAAACCATAGGCGTCACCCTATACTTGTTTTAAAATAAATAAAAAAATTAATATTTTAAGATGCCGTCAACAATTCATTATCTTTTAAAAAATCTTCTGTAAAATAAGTGTCCACTAATCTCACTATACCTTTTTTGTGCGTAAAAAACGTCGGTATATGTGCCACATGATTATTGTTAATTATACACGGGTGATTAACGAGAGAATTCAATGTTTCACGAAATAAATTATTGTAAACAGTAATTTAAAGGTGATTATTGTTTTCTATACAACTTATCGCCTGACACAAAAAGAATACCTTCTTTGAACGATAACCTGGAATTACTGATAAGGCCATTTAGTTTGTAGATGTACATTGTTCATGTCTTACCTACCTACGTTTTTGGTGTCGATATTTTGTTATTTGCATTTAAAAATGACGTGCACAACAGGTTTTATCCCGCTTAAATGTAGTTTTAAAGGTGCCTTCAGTCTAGGAGAGAAAAATATAATCTTAAATGTACACGATACACTTGTACATCAACGCCTTTTAAGTAATGTTCGTGAAATCGTTACATTATGTTCAAATATGACAGGGGTTGGAGAAGCAACAATTTATAGATTCGTAAAAGAAAGAAAAGGAGGAACTGTTTCATCTCCCAAAAAGAGAAGGGGAAGTAAACACTTGGAAATTAAAGCGATACATAAAAAAATGATAAGACCCAGCGTCTACTCATTTTTTTAACAAAGAATTTCCAATATTGGACAAAATCCAAACATTAATTAGAGAAAACGAAGAGTTACCAATCACAAGTAACAAGAAATTATGGGGAATATGGAGAGAGATGGGATTTCGTTGGCAAAAGAATAGAAGAAAATCCGTTTTAATTAAAAGAGATTACATTGTGTGTTTACGAGATTATCTAAGAACTAAAATTTTAACAAGTACCGAGAAGAAGGGAAAACAATTTTTTATTTGGACGAGACTTGGCTAAATAAAGGTCATACTGTACCATATCTATGGATTGATACAAATGTGAAATGTTCGCGTCAGACATTCATCGAATGAGTATCTACTGGAATAAACAATATTCCCGTTGGAAAAGGACGCAGACTCATAATAACCCATATTGGAAACTAATACGGTTTTGTCAATGGTGGATTATTAAGTTTTGCCTCAAAATCAACCAAAGATTACCACGAGGAAATGACTGCTGACGTTTTTGAAGAATATATTGAGCAAATATTGGATTTAATTTCAAAATATTCTGTCATAGTCGTGGATAATGCTAGTTGCCATTCAAGACTAGCAGAAAAATTACCAACAACGGCATGGAAAAAAGGAGAGATAATTGAATGGTTGGATAAACACGCAATTGAATACAAGGAGAATTCGACAAAAAAGTCATCTCGACATTACCTATTGTAAGGCAACATAAAGGAGCTAATAAAAATATATAATTGATGAAATGGCATTAAATATATGGTCTCAAGTAAAGGGTGAAGTCGGATGCAACAACAAAACTTTTAAATTAGAAGACTTACAACAATTATTAGAACATTCCTTCATCAATCAAAATTAACTCCACTGTTTTTCTATATATATATATATATATATATATATATATATATATATATATATATATATATATATATATATATATATTTAAGCTAACGACGCAAGAAGTTGAGCTTTTTTCTTCCGTAGACAATTTAGTATGTAGTTACCTCCTCCCTGTAGAGGCGACTGATAAAATGCGTTAGGCTTTCACGGCCATCGTCTAACTTGTTAGGCTGTTTGTTCGGACTGTTAGGCCGTTGTCTTCTGAGATTAGTTATCGACGTTTCGCCAGCACTAGAGGTTGGCATCTTCTGGAGATGTTACTGCTTCGCTTGTAAGCTGAATACCATGTACATGTGGAATGGTGTATGTGGGAACCACGAAAAGACACACAAACACAAGGACAAACGAATATAAAAGCCATTGCTGTTTAGGAGAAATCAACAAATCTGCTGTTGCCAAACACGCTTTGGGAAGCAGGGAATATCGAATACTGTTTGAAGAAACGCAGATGCTGGATAAAACATCACCGTAATACCCACGGTTGTATCGGGAAGCGGTGGAAATATATAAGCACCCAAATAATTTCAATCGGATAGAAAAAGGACCAAAAATCAACAAAAGATAGATACCAATATTAAAATCCACAAACACCCTTCCCGCAAAATACGAAGAAAGAAAAGCTACTACAAACGATGACACGCCCCCTCACGCCTCCATAGTACGACGCGGCGTCAGTTTCAGCTTAC
The DNA here is from genome assembly GCA_918026665.1 of Diabrotica balteata. Classification (NCBI taxonomy): domain Eukaryota; kingdom Metazoa; phylum Arthropoda; class Insecta; order Coleoptera; family Chrysomelidae; genus Diabrotica; species Diabrotica balteata. The sequence goes on along the minus strand of OU898278.1, from coordinate 76,456,299 downwards.
AAGCGAAGCAGTAACATCTCCAGAAGATGCCATCCCCTTGTTTTGGGCGAAACGTCGAGAACTAATCTCAGAAGACAAAGGCCTAACATCCCGAACAAACAGTCTAACAATGTAAGATCGCTATTTGATTTTATATACTAGAAGTGAAGATCAGTAAATAATATAGAAAAGTGACACAATTTTCCCAAAAAAGCATAAAAAATCGTTTAAAATGAGGCTTTACAAGTTATTTTTGTTAGTTTGGAGCTTAGTTATTGCAAAAATAAATTAAACAGTTGATTTTTTAAAATCATTGATAACTTTTCGAAAAATTCAAATTCACAAATTTTTTTTGATTTTACGTGAGAATAAGGACAATATCATAAATATTCAGCTATAAAAATTTCAAGAAGTTTAACTTCATAGTTATTGTAAATTTGAAATTTTTCTAAGTTATGGTAAAACCAATCATGTTTTTTAATAGATAATATATGGTAGCTAATTATAATTTATTCTCTTTCAGCCCTGAAGAAGCCAACGTTTTTGAATTAAATGATTTAAACGAAATGCAACTAACTAAACATAGTATATTTCATTTTATTACAGTTGTAGTACCTAATAAAGTATTAAAATAGTGTAATATCCCGGCACGCCTCTTTGGTGTTTATGTTTCACCGAAAACCAACCCAAATGTCTAATGAACACTTTTGGGTTTATAGACGTATTTGTATTTATTTGTAGGAGCGTTTGCGTAAAAAATTTTGTAATTTTCGGAATCAATTTCAGAACAAATTTTGCGTCTATTTGAACATCTATTAACTGAAATGATTTTAGTTTAGATGTCATACTAACAGTAGATCCTTTTTAGTGGAATAATTATTAGACCAATTTACTTCGTACTTCTACTTGCACAGTAAAATATTCGTTGTCGCAATAATCCAAAACAGTCGTATATTCGTGGAATAACCTATATCACAAGGATCGACTTTGATATCTACCATCTTTCTACTAGACATCAATGATATTTGCTCTCTTCTAAAATCTCCCGTTAAATGTGTGCTATACGCAGACGACCTTCTTATATACTGCTCAAACAAGAATCCACAGCTGCAACCTCATCTTTATTACAAAATTCTGTCGAGTCCCCCATGGTTTTAGGTTCTCTTTTAATAAATCCAAAATAATTAAATTCACCAGGAAATACAACAGCGCAGAAATACCCAAAATAATACTAAATAGAGTAAATTAAGAGTTAATTAATTTTTTAGGACTAACTGTCGATAACAAACTCACCTCATCATATTTATGAAATAAAAGGTAACTGTTAAAACTTGTTAAAGAATAAATTTGTTAAAGACATTGTCCCATGATCAATGGGGTGCCAATGAACGTGGACTCCTCAAAATATAACGAGCTATAATCCGATCCAAATTAGACTATGGTTATATAGTTTACTGGTCCTCATCCAATAATTTATTATGATCGTTAAACCCTATCACAACACTGCTCTCCAAATACGCTTAGGAGCATTTTTATCCAGTCCCGCTGAAAGTCTGTATTATAAAGCTCATGAACTCTTCCTTTACGTTCGAAGGCAGCAACTACTCCTGTCTTATGCTGGAAAAAATTTATCGAATCCGACTTACCTAGTATTTAAACTTTTGATCCCACCAAGACCTGAACTCGTAAACTTGCCCAGATGTGCACTTTCAATCTAATAAATCGTACATCCCTTGTGTCAAGACACAGAATTATCTGAAAACACTTTCCTCTGTAAAATTAGTAACCCACTAATAAATATGTAATATCATTTTTCGACAAGCTTTCAAGGATATTGTCAATACACCCCACTATGATAAGGTGCTTTATATCGATGCATCCCGAATCCCAGATGGAATTGGCTGTTCTGTCACTACAGTTAATACAATATTAGGACAATACCGAATATCCCACGGATGTTACGTGTTTTTAGAAGAACTCTTCAGTATTTCAAAAGCTCTCGAGTATACTTTTGACAATCATCAAAGTTTAGCACTGTGTATCACTTCCTTATCCACAATTCATTGGTTAAAAAATATTTTTTATCAATATAACCTGCTGCAAAAAATACTAGAATTGATCCATATCCTCACTTTCTGAAGGACTTTAGTAGCAATAAGATAGGTGCCTTCTCATATCGGATTCAAAGAAAATGAGATGGCTAATACCGCTACAAAAAAAGCATCTACATCCAACTATTTGATCTACAACGTACAGCTCCGAGAATATGTAAAATCAAAATTCAAACATAATATCCAAGACAAGTGGCAGGAACTTTGGATCACCAAAGACACAAAGCTCAGAGAAATATAACCTAATGTTAACAGCTATTTATCCCTAGCATGCCTGAACCGAAAGAAGAAGATAGCAATATGAAGATTGAGCATAGGACACACACGTTTGATACACGATTATCTTATGTTCTTTACAGACCAACAGTTATGCTCCCACTGCAACAATATTCCTAAACCGTCAAGAATCTTCTCATATGTCAACACTGCAGGTCACTCGCATCGCAAACAATATAATCCATAGTTTAAAAGAACTTCTGAATTGTTTAACCCCACTCAAGAGTATACTAGACTTCTTAAAGACTATACGTTGACAACAAAATATAATTTACATAATATTATATTATGTATATAATATATTATATACATAATATTCTTTACTATTGTAAAATGTGTATCACAACTGTGTAGGTGGTATTGTAAACCTTTGCTTCCTTGTCAATGACCAAAAATCATGAGACGCCTTAATTCGAAATCAAAAAAAATATTATTTTGTTTAATTATCTATGTCTTATTTTTGGACACAGTAAATACATTATCAATACATGCATAGGCAGAGTATTTCCAAGAGATATTGTTACAAAAAACAAAAAAGATATAACACAAAACCAGTTTTCTTATATCCTATATCACACGTTATTTTCTACGGCAGTCGGCATAAAACAGAAAAATAATATCAATAATTTATTAAAAACAAATGCGATTGATTTATGTGAATAAGCGACACAGTCGTAAATATTGTGAAAAGGACGTATTTATTGGTGACGATGAAAAATTGACGTTGCTATACATTGACTGGTTAATAATAGCATGTTTAAAGAAATTATGAATAATCTCGTCATTATTGCTACCGTTTTAAACGGCATAGAAAAAATTCCGCATTCCTTAGCTTTGCAGGAATGTTTAGCAACCCAGTCATTAAAAAAATTACAGAGTGACATTTAACACACAAACTCCTACATATATATATATATATATATATATATATATATATATATATATATATATATATATATATATTTGAATTTAAATAGTGATAAAGAAATAATTTATAAGTTATATACTAAAGAATATTATAAAAAGTATTTATATGAGGGTATTCTTAAGAAATTAGCGTAATAAGTTCAGATAGGTTTTATTTTGCAATGTATTTGTAACTATAATGTTATGAATGTATTTAAGTGCACCATATAAATAGGCTACCAAATTTACTTCAAAAAAGTTTTTTTATTTTTATTTTAATAATCGTGATATATTTAAGTGTACCATATTTATAGGCAACCAAATATACACTGGAAGTGAGTTTGGGTTATTATGACATTTGTCAATATGAGTGAATTAGAACAGAAAGTAGACATTTAAAATGATAATTACGGATTTAAAATAGTGTTATTTATTAATTTAAGTTGTTTAATTTTATATATAAGTTTACATTCTGTTCTGGAAAAGCCTAAATGTCCATAAAATTCTTCATAGAACAGTTAAGAATTCTCTAGAACAACTGAAATAAGACGTCATTAGAAGGAAGTTAATCTTAGTAACTTCCTTAGTTAACCTTAGTAATTTGCGTAGTAGAATATTCGAGAACATTGAAATATCTATGAAATAGAACAATTCGAATATTATTTCTTTCAAGATTATTCTGGAACATTGAAATGATATAAATACTCGGTGATTTGGAGGAAGAAAGACAGTTTTCATTAAATTATTAGTTAATTAGTTAGTCAGTCAGTATGGTCAGTAAATAATACAAGCAGTTCATTAATAAGTAAGTCAGTATACAGAAGACAGTGATTTAGTATGAAAGTTTTATAATATTTTGGAAAGTATATTACATGGAGAAAAAAATAGTATCAACAGTATCAGTATCAACAAATTAAAATTAAAATATTTATATGGTGATTGGAGATATGAAGAAGAAAAAATAAGAATATGAGAATAAATAAAAGAAGAATAATAAAGAAAGAAGAATATTTTGCCTATTTATAAATGCTATTCAGAAGAAAAATAGTTTGAATTGGTGGAAGCTGATAATTAAAACATTGTGGTGTATTTGGAAAAAGCAATTACACAAAAACAATAATAACCAAGGCTGATAACGAAGAGATTAAGTGGTGAATAAACCCTTAATTTGGAACACACTTACATTTACGCATTCAGTGACACAAGGGTACCAAAATTTGTTAATATAATTTAATTGTTGTAAGAGTTTCAATTTTAAGATAGGTTATTCTAGTGTGTTTCATAATAATTATAATAAAGATAATTTAAAAAAGTATAATAATTACAATTATAATAAAAATATTGATTTCTTCCTTTTGATAACATCGGACATCGGAATCTGCTTAGTCCTAATAGTAGGGGAGCTTATGGCTACATTTCTCTTCACTCCATTGGTTGGGGCTTTGTCCTCGAAGTTTTGGTTACTTCAGCTATCAGTTCGCCCAATATCTGGATCTGGGCAGGATGCAATTTTTCACCAAATAGGATATTGGAAATTCGTTTTCGTTTCCTAATTAGGAAGATTATTGGGAAAGCTAAAATGGTTAAAAATATTACAACAGAAAAATATTGATAATCGGGGTAGTACGTCTATGGTATCTAGTGGTTGGATTTGACCATGTGTCTCTGGGATTATTAAGTTTTCAATTTTCATCTCATGGTTTGGTATTCATTTTATTGCAACAATTTTTGGAATAGAAATATCTTGTGACGTCTTTTTAATAAATTGGATACCTTCAATCATTATTGGTACATATGTTGTAAAGAGGCTGTTTGAATTGATTTCTGTCTGCTGGATTCTCATCGGGTGGACTATTCCTAGCAATATGACTTTCCTGGTCTCTTGGAAAAAGTTCTCTGTAATTATAATCTCTTGCAAAATTCTCTGTTTTTGTGCAATTATCTAAATTGGGTATGTTACATTGGGATTGTACATATTTGGAACAGACTATGTTGTCGCCTTAACCTATACAAGTGTCGAACCATTTATTGTTTGTATAGTAGCTTGCAGGTGGCAAAATCATAACATGATTTTTTTTGGAATTTTTTTAAGCCCTTTTCCCTATTCGGATTGCCGAATATAGGCATCTTCTAATTCTCACCATTTATGATTGTTGTTTGTAAGACGTTTCCACATTGGCCCTGCAGTTCTTTTAATCTAGCTCCATCGTTTTTGCGGTCTTCCTAGGGATTTTAATTATTATGAGCATTGTATTACACAAACTAAAGTTTTTGTTGACTCTATAAGTTCATAAGGGTGTTCATTACTACTGGGGATTGAATTTGTGTGATAAATTTTGAAAAGGTTTTCTGTAAGGTCTGTTATTTCCTTTAAAGTGAATATTTCTATATTAGAGATATTTAGCACAGATAAAGTATGGTTCTAATAAGTTTCATTAGAAATTCGTTTAAATTTTGGAGATTTATTATCCTATTGTGTAGAATGATATAGCTGTCGAAATCAGCTGGTAATTTGTTAAGTGCAGATATGAGAATTGAATTATCTAAATTTAGTTTTTCTAAAAGTTTATCGAATTTGGTGTTAAAAAAGTTTCCATAGGATATTTGGTTATTAAATATTATGTTATTATTATATTATTAAATTATGTGTGAGTTTAATAAGTCTAAATCAGAGTCATCAGGATTTCCATTCACGTATTTGGCTCACGTATGGCTCTACCTGGAAAATTAAAAAGTCCACGTTTCTGTTTTCGAGTAATTTTGTGTAGATCGTCTTTCGTTCGTTCTTGTATGTGGGTGTATTGAGAATACAGTAGCGAGAGAGGTGCATTTTTGAAGTCATCTCTGAAATAGCTTGTCGGACTAGCGTCAATAGTGTCTATAGAAAATGTCACACTGAGAGTGCAGTACGGGTAAGATACGGCAATGCTTTTCTTATGGAGAATAAACGCGCAGGCTTGTCGGTTTTCTCCAGCTGTTGATTGCTCATTATCTCACAGGACCGGCTTGGATAAAATGCATCTGCCGGCAGTACGAGTAAAATATTTTACTACAAAAGGCATTGATGAGTTATTGACAACGACAACTATGAATTCTTTATATAAAACATCAACATGAGATATACGATTGAATCATATTCATAAGAGTAACATTTGAACACCTCTTTACAATAACAATAACTGTAGTTTTAATGTTTTACATAAAATAAAAAAAACCTACATAATTTCTAGGAAAGAATTTGGAAACTTGGAAATGATATTATTTATAGATATTATATATAATATTCAAATTTCCAATTCTTTCATAGAAATTAGATTTTTTCTGTTGTATGTAAAATATTAAAAATACAGTTATGTTGTTTCGATAAATAGGTCTTTATTTCTTTTGTAAAACTTCAGAGAGCATGAAGTCCCATAAGTTTAAATCCGGTGAATTATTTAACGGTTGCGCTAAACTCGTAATGTTAAATGTGTTGTGTTTTTTACAAAATACGGAACAACATAATGTAAGTGCTGCTGTAAGACGTACTTCGTTGATGACTGGTGTTAGCGAAAGAAGTATTTACAATTTCAAAAAAGAAAAAGAACAGAGTGGAACGTTGAGATCGTCAAAAAAACGTAAAAAACGAGTGTGTCAATCAAATTCTAGAATATTCACATATGACGAGGGTGTAAGAAGTATTCTACGGATAATTGTTCATTGTGAATTTTTCATGAAAAATTTGCCGCCATTCTTAAAGCATATACGTAACTTCATACAAGGTAATGAGAATATACAGCCGTTGTCTCTTTCTACTTTATACAGACTTCTGAACGATATTGGATTTGTTTATAAGAAACGTGGCCGAAGAAGCATCATGGTGGAGCGAGAGGATATTATTCATTGCCGCCATAATTATTTGAGAACTATACGACGTTTGCGAAAAGACCATTGCAATATCACATATTTGGACGAATCGTGGGTTAATGTTGGCCAATCTATAAATTACGAATGGTGCGATACTACGATACAAAACAGTAGTGATGCTTTTCTCAAAGGTTTAAGTAAAGCTTAAAAGCACCTACTAAACGTGGTCCACGATTTGTTTTATTGCATGAAGGTTTTTTAGGAGGTTTCCTTCCTGGCACACAGCGTGTTTTTCTGGCAAAGAAAAATGATGGCGACTATCACGATGAACTGAATGTCGCATATTTTGAGTCGTAGTTTAAGGAGACATTAATATCAAATTTACCAATTAATGGTCACAGGAATGTCATTGTAATGGACAATGCATCGTACCACTCCCGTAAAGAGAGATTCCCTAACAATTCTTGGAATAAAGCTGCAATCAAGGAATGGCTAGTGGAAAAAGACAATTTTTTCGAGGAGTGTTATTTGAAATCCGAGCTATTAGAAGCAGCGCGTGCTTTTAAAGATCAATACGATAAGTATCATCTTGATGAGTATGCTTCACAACATAATGTTTATATTTTAAGTCTTCCTCCATATCACTGCGAATTGAATCCTATAGAAATACTGTGGAACGAAGTTAAGCGATATGTAGATACCCATAATACTACTTTTAAAAACGACGAGGTACGCCAGTTGATCAACGACGGTTTCGCACGCGTCACAAAGCAAAATTGGCGCAATTATGTCACTCATGTTGTTGAGAAAACGGAAACTGAGATGTGCACTGCGGACAACCTGCAAGATGACGTAGACCAATTGATAATACACGCGAACACAGGGGAGAGTAGCGAATGCGAATCCGACATCTCGGATGTAGAGAATCCGACATCTCGGATGTAGAGGACGACTTTAGTATAATTAATTGAATATCTGTGAGTAACCTGGATTATTTTACACTGTATAACCAACAAAATGCATTTACCAGTCCAATAAGAGTATGGGCTTTTCGGATATTGGGCTGGGTGTACGGAAATTTAGTTCCCGGAGGTTCCACCCTGTATATTTATAGCTATCACGAAATTTAATTTAAAATATATTTGTTAGTTTAATAAAGTATAAATATAATTTAATGTGAAATAACTTACACTATAAACCTTATACCTGCTCATCTGGTCAAGTGTGGGCAAGGAAAACCATTATCCCATATGGAATAACACAAGGTTTCGCTGAAAACTACCAGGTTGCTATGCCAAGGAACTAGGTAAACTTATGTTGTGTGTAAAAAATGCGAGACTGCATTATGTTTTAATAAGGACAAAAACTGCACTTCAGATTTCCACAAAAAAAAATTTCATAGTAGGTCTTAAAATTTCGCAGTGAGTCAAGTGCGCAACTTGTTTTTTTAATAACATCGCCGGGATTAAAAAATGTGCAAAGCTGTTTTGATATTCCCGTTCCTGATAATTTTTCACATATTTACAAAAGAAAAAGTTTTTCTTGGATATTGGGCTGGGTGCACGGACATCGAGTTACCGGAGGTTCCACCTGGTATATTTATAGCTATCAAGAAATGTAATTTAAAATACATTTGTTAGTTTAATAAAGTATACAGTTTTATAATAAAATTCTCGCTAAAAACTTAAGGTCTTTTTATTCAAATTCATGCCTCTTATTTGGCTACTTAAAGGCAATTATTTTATCAATATATTATTTTATAATAAATAACAGAGCCCGGCGTAGAGATCTGGGTACGGTTCTGTGACTACCACTTGGACCTGTTTGTATCGCCAAGCAAAAGGCGTGAAATCCGGCAATTGTGCATTCCTATATTAGCCGTACTGCACTCTCGGTGTGACATTTTCTATAGTGGTGTGTGAAGAAAGTGTGTGTGGCAGTGGGAGATTTCACTTGATTTGCCTATCCCTTCAGCAAAATAACCGTTATTCGTAATCTCCTGAATTCCGAGTGAATGGACCATGGCGAAGATTGTCCTGTGAAAAATTTTTTTGTCTTGAGTAGGTTTGTCTACATGTTTTCGTATTCGTTTACAGATACATATATAAGGTGAGTGCTTGTTACATTTTGTTTATCTGTTTTACCGACAATGTTTGTTTTGTCTTGTTTCTCTGGATGAATAGTGGAGAAAGGGGCTTTTAATTTAGACTTTTGTGAGGTCTATTTCCGAACTATCTTCGGCATTTTCGTTTTATCTATCTAAAAGTTGTTATCTCTTTTGTTTTTGTTTATTATATAGTTTTGCGATAAAGGTATGGAGCTCTTCTTTATGTCTTTGATTTTATGGTTCATATATCGGAAGATCAAAGTCGAAATGTATTTCTTTTGCACAGTGTCCGTACAGAATTGAGAAAGGAGAATAATCTGTGGAACTGTGGATTGATTGATTGTAAACGAGAATGACATGTGTTAGAATGTCATCTAACTAATCATTTGAATTTTAGGCTTGTTAGATCCTAAGCTTTTTAATAACAGTTGAATGAAACAGCTCTACAGAAGAGTTTAAGGAGGAATTGTTTAGTGTTGTAAAATGTATTTCGATTTTGTGGATATTTAAGAATTCTTTAATGACTGCGAAATTGAATCTTTTTTGGATAATTGTGATGCGAAAAGTAGTATCTCAATTTATTTAGTATGAAAATGGAAGTTTTGTCGGTGAGCTTATAGCATTGACCGTATTTGGAAAAAGAATCTAATATTGTGAAATACAGGTTTTTATTGCAGTGGAATAGATTGATATGTAATATTATATCGAAAGGTTTTTGACCTAACAATGGTCCTAATTGGGGAAGTTTGTAAGTACGTCGTCTGTATTTATTTTTTAAGCAAATTTCACATTTATTGATAATATTCAAAATAGTTGTCTGCATTGAGGGCCAATAATATTTTTCTTTTAAGTGCTTGTATATACGTGATATTTCTTTATGCACTCTATTTGTTGATTTTCTTCTTCTATGTGCCAAAGAACTATATTGCAAAATATTGCTTTGACTGTGGAATTTATTTTTTTTTTAATAGTTACAGATAAAAGGTTTAAATTCGTGAGGGATTGTCATTGCAAATTTTTGGTTTGATCTAAGGATATTTTGGAAGGTATTTGCGATTTTTGTTTTCCAATTATTTGCTATTTCTGTTTTCCAATTATTTGTCAAAGTGACAGTGTAACGGTGTTCGTTAAAAATTCTTTTGTATTTTATTTCAAAATTATTTGACTCTGGTTTGAAAATAATTTGGTTTGAAGACAAATTAATTGGTTCAGGTGAAATCTCTATTCCTGTGATAGGATTCTCAACTGATGTATGTTGTGTGTTAGTACTGTCTTGTAAATTGTCAAATTCGGCAAGGAAATCGTCAATGTCAAAATTGTCTGGTGGATCAGCACATTCTGAACTAGTGCTTAGGGCATTTATTTGGACTCGGCTAAGAGCATCGGCAACTTGATTCTCTTTGCCTTTTTTATATTTGACTTCAAAATTATATTCTTTTAGTTTAAGTCTCCATCGGGCTAATCTAGAAGTGGGGTCTTTAATTTTGTAGATCCATACGGAGGATTGTGATCTGTCTCTATACTGAATTTTTGATTGAAAAAATACATACGGAAGTGTTTACAAAAATCTAGTATGGCTTAAAGTTCTTTTTCGATGATAGAGTAGTTTTGTTCTGCGGAATTAAGAGTTTGAGAATAGTAAAAAATAGAGTGGTTATCTTACGATAATACTGATAATGTGATAGGAACTTACTTTACCTATCACATGTTTTCTTTGGCAATAATTAAATCCCAACTGATTTTTCAAACTTTTATTAACCATAACCAAAATAATACATCTATGTTACATCCGCCATTATACCAATCTCTCCTTCTACTACCGGACTCCTCTTGTGCATTGCCACTCGGACGAGTCCATTTGTCTTACAGCTTGCAACTATACACTGTTGCAAGACTGACCTAAAAATCTCTTTTTATTATACAAATTTAAAAGTCCCAAACATTCCCCCCACATTGAAATAATAATTTCAACATAAAGCTTAAACATGCAAAAAACTGAAAAATATAAAATTATAACATAACCAATGTTTATATATCTAAAGAATGAACACTTAATAACTATGATTGTCCTGGGAGGGGACACAGTTTTATAATAGAACGTTTGTATTCTCCCAGTTGAGTTTTGACTAATACCACTGGCACATTTCCATCTGGACCACCAAACAAATACTTCACGCTTCCTAGTCGCCACTGGGATGGAGGCAGATTGTCTTCCTTGATGATAACCAACTGTCCAGTTTAAAGATTACTGGAATTCGACATCCATTTGTGCCTTTGTTGCAATTCAGCAAGGTACTCACTTGACCATCTACTCCAAAAATGTTGATGTAGCATCTGTACATGCTGCCAACGAGACAGATAATTCATTGGTATCTCCTTAAGACTTGGATCAGGAGCTGCAGTGAGTTTGCGTCCAATAAGGAAATGGAAAGGTGTTAATACTTTAATGTCGTCAGGACTAGAGGAAAGAAGGACCAAAGGACGAAAATTTAGAACCGCTTCAACCTGTCCAAGAAGAGTACTAAATTTCTCGTATATAAAAGGAGAGTTAACCAAAATTCTCCGTAAATGATGTTTACATGATTTCACGGCAGCTTGCCATAAACCCCCAAAATTTGGAGCACGTGAGGGAATAAATTGCCATTGAATTCCCTCATTACCTAACGTATTACTAATTGGTTGTGATTCCTGTTCCAAAAAAATTTGTAATTCTTTTAATTCAGTATTAGCCCCAATATAATTTGACCCATTATCTGAATAAATTTTAAGTGGTTTGGCCCTCGTGCGACAAATCTACGAAAACATGCTATCCAGGCTTCGCTGGTTAAGTCTGATACTACCTCTAAATGAAGTGATTTAGTTGAAAAACACACAAAAAGACAAATATAACATTTAACTATTTATGAACCACGACCACGTTTTGTTTTCATTGGAAAAGGACCTGCATAATCTGTTCCCGTTACATAAAATGGAGGATTTACTTCTACTCTGTCTTTCGGTAAAAGTCCCATAATTTGCTCCAAAGGAATAGGTTTCCATCTGAAAAATCTCACACAACTGCGATACATTTTTCGTGCTAAGTTTCGTCCTCCCAATACCAAAAAATTCTCCCTGATAGCACTGAACAATTACTGCGGACCACAATGCAGCAACCTATTATGTTCCATTTAAATAACAATATGGTAAACCTGTGTTTATCAATTAATAACCGAGGGTGTTTTGTGAATAAGGTAGATTTGCCAAGTTTAATCTAACCCCTACCCTGAGACATCCTGCAATATCCTTGAAAGGATTTAAATTAAGAAGATGTATCTTCCAGGAGTTTCCATTTTCCAGTGCGATCATATTTGCTCCAAAAACTTCCTTTTGTGATACCAATACCAACGCATCCATAGCTTGCTCCAATTCCAAAGGAGATAGTGCACTGGTTACATCAAAATCTTTTGATCTGATCTTTTTAACATATCTAAAACTATATGCCACAGCTCTCCTTAACCTATTTAAACAACTGAATTTTTCAAAATGAAATAGTTCTGAGTTTTCTTCAGTAGCTATGTGCGAAACTACTGCATACCTCAAGTCTGGTAATTCCAATTGTGCATCATGACCCAAATTTGGCCACTCTGACTCTTCCAATTTCAACCATTCAGACTCAATCCATCAATATTGTAAATCAATACTCTTCGACGGTAACACGCCCCTAGATAGAAGATCTGCTCGATTGTGCTCTGATCTCACATGTCTAAATTCACCACATTTCGCAATGGCCTTAATTTGACTAACTTTGTTTGCGACAAAAACTTGTAATTTACAAACATCAGTTTTAATCCATCTCAATACCACTGTAGAATCTGTCCAATAAAAAATATTATTAATTTTTGCTGTAAGAGACGCTTGAACTACTGCCACCAATTTAACCAATACCAATACAGCACAGAGGTTAAGTCTTGGAATTGTTTGTGCCTTCAATGGAGCTATTTTCACTTTAGAACACAACAAATTTAGTGTCACCAATCCATCATGGTCTACACTTCTACGGTAAACACAAGCTTCATTTGCCAATTTTGAAGCATCGGCAAACCCATGCATGTCGACCGTTATAACATTCCTGCAAACCACATGTCTTTTAATTTGCAGACTATTTCAATTTAAGAACTCTGCCCGCAATTTTCTCCATTCTGTTTCCAAATCGTAAGTCAGTGACTCATCCCAGTGAAGTCTTTGCTGCCACATGTTTTGTAACAACTGTTTTGCCAAAAGTACTGACGGTCCCAGCAACCCTAAGGGATCAAAAATATATTGCACACATCAATGTGTCTTCTTTAAAAGCCAACATCAACCCCAGTGTCTTGTTTTTGTCCTTTTTTTCCAATCTGAACAGAACCAGAACCATCTTCTGATTTTTCGAATGTGAGCTGCACCTCTTTACTGTTTGTTACCTATTTTCTCAGCTCCATACCTTCACCTTTTAAAACTTGATCCATTTACTTGTACAAGCTTAGTTCTTCATCTGCTGATTCAGCACCAGTAAGTAGGTCATCTACGTAAAAATCTTTTAAAATTGTTTCAGAAGCTTCAGGTTTGTTCTCTGCATACTGAAGTCCTAACTCTTTTAAACATATTATTGCCAAGTAAAGTGCTGACTTTGTTCCATATGTGACTGTGTTGAGTGTATACGCCTTTCTACATCAGGTGATGCTCTCCAAATTTTTTTTGTAAGGACCGTTGCTCAGGAACAACCCAAATCATCCTATACATCTTTGCGATATCTCCACCAACTACCACATAGTGCTGTCTAAATCGTAACAATATAGAAACCAAATCTTCTATAGAACCTACATGTTACATGTAGCTTTTCCTTTTAAAAATTTTAAAGTGTTTGTTTGTCTTTGTGTATTGTATTGTTATGTCCAAATTTACATTTATGACATTCTACTCATGTCGGATAGGCCACAACTGACGAAATGCCCCTGAAGATGATCTATTGATCGAAAGTACTTGGGCAAGATTTAATTAATCACTGTGTTCGATAGTTGCCTTGAATACTATCAAAGTTTAATATGAAACAGTCTCCAACGAACCATCTGATAATGACATATGACCCATGTCCATATAGTCTTGCATGAACTTGATATACAATTCTTGTAACTTTTCATTCTTTTGTAATTTTTGTTTCAATTTATAAATTATATTTAATACTGATTGCCTAGATTCACCCAGTGCTGTTACTGATTTCTTCAGTGTAATAGGAACTATAAATTTTCCATCAGGAGCCCTCTTTGTCGTTTGTTGAAAGATTTGCTCACATTCTATATCTTCCTTTGAAATTACCGTTTGTCCATCAGGTACCTCTTCTATTTGCCAAAATTTTTCCAATTGTTGACTGAGATTACAATTAGTAATATTAGATGTGTTTGAAATAAAACTCATTTTTTTATTGACCAACCGGCCCAACTTTGTCTTCTGAAGCAATGGAAGATTTGAACCCAACCGAATTTGTTCAACACACAATAATTTATAAAATATATCTACTCCTAAGACAAGATCAATCTTTCCAGGTTTATGAAGTCCTGGATCTGCAAATTGAAGATGTTTCGGAATAACGTTGTTGTAGGTATATTCTGACTAGGAATTACTTCAGTAATTTGCGGAACTATTAAACAGGAAATGGTTTTCCTAAAGCCCACCCCAATTGATTCAACTGTACCATTGCATCTATATCTGACATGTGCGACCTTGCTTCCAACTCCTGCTAAAGTAAATTCTACTGACTTTCTAGGCAAGGTTAGCCGCTTTACTACTTCTTCACTTATTAAATTGGGTTGAGACCCAGAATCTAAAAGTGCTCTGCATGTACAATCTTTCCCATTTCCATCAATTATTTGCACTAATGCAGTTGATAATAATACCTGTCCAGGAGCTGCAGTTCAATTTTCCAACCAGACAGAATTAACACTAAGTGAGATACCATTTGATGGTCCAGCTAATGATTGAATGCCATTATTAACAGAGGCAGTGACACCTTTTTCGCAGACCTGTATCACAGAAAGCTGACCAATATCTTCCTGATAATCTACTCCAGTGACATCATTATTTGCCCCTCCACCAGCGTAATGGAAAAGTGTGTTATGTTTCCGCCCACATTTCCTGCAGCTTCCAGATTGACAATTTTTACTAACATGATTCGTTTTTTTGCAAACAGTTTAAACATAAGCCCAATTTTTGTGCTTGCTTATATCTACTTTAAAAATCTAGAACAGTTATAAATAAAATGTTTTTCTTTGAAATAGAAACAAGAAGAAGTGGTTTATACTGCCCTTAATGTTTTATTTAATTTATTTTTCCAATTGGGTTGAAAATGTTTTCCTTTACGATCAAATGTATTCTTTTCTTTTCTCATCCTCTCAATATTTTTTAAGCTATCTGTTCTATTTCTAAAAATTCTTTCAATTGTTCTAGAGTTGCTAACTCTTTTTTAGGTCTAATTTCTTCCCATTTACTGAATGAAAATTGATCTAACTCTTTTGACATTAAATGTATCAAGAATGAATCCCATGAATTTGACTTAACATTAAGTTTTTCCAATGTAAACAAACTTTCAATTATTCTATCTAACATATCCCGTAAATCTGTCGAAGATTCTTTTGATAATGACCGAAATACTAATAATGAATCTATATGAAACCCAACTAACAAAGGTTTATCATCATAACGATCACAGAACAGTTGCCAAATAACGTCATAATTTTCCGCGGTCATTTTACGCATTTTTAGCATTTTTTCAGGATTCCCTGTAATGCTCGTTTTAAAAAATAAAACTTTTCAATACTTGAAATTGCGCCATTATTATGTACCAATGGTCGGTCAGATAGCTCAGCGGGCTGTGCGGCTGCCTCTCATTCGCTTCACTGTCGAATGGTTCAGTGGATGTGGGATCGAGCCCCAGATCGGTGTACAGAAAACAAAAAGTCTAACGCAGCAGTTTAAAATTCTAGATGAATCTGCGGCTTAGACTAGAATATGCTGAGATCTGATCGGCCTATGGTGGAGCAGTACGGCAAGAGATAAGGGCTAGTGGCTTGGTGATACTCCTCCATAGATCCCTACCGGACGGGCGTAACGCCTAAAAACCGGATATATATATATATATATATATATATATATATATATATATATATATATATATATATATATATATATATATAATGTACCAATGACTCATACGTTTCTTTAAATTATATCCACATATCTATATTCCCATTAAACGTGGGGATAGGGATAGCCGGTAGCCTTGGTTTTGCTTGAAGAGCTAATCCCCCATTATTGCTATGATTACTAGAACTAGAGGCAACCTGAGATCCTCCCATATCTACCAAATGACTTTGACTTTCTTGTAACATATTTTTTGCTAATGAAATTACTCTATAAAAATAATTTTCAAACTTGTCTCTTTCAACAGAAGCATTCCTTATAAATCCCTCATCTGAGGCCATATTATCTATCTCATTTTGAACTTCTTCAAATTTATCTAATAATCCTACTGCCCGATCTAACTGACTTTCTAATTCAATTAAAATATTATCCAGTTTATCCAGTCTACATTTATTTAAAAAAGTCTCAAAAGTTGTTAATTTGCCCTTAATCGTGCCACGTGATCTATTTAACTCTTTTTCACGACCTTCCGCCATGATTATTAAATAGAAATATTTATATAGTACCAATAATTAACCAATGCCAATATTTAATCCAAAAGTTACAAATCAATATCTTAAATAATGTCAACGATATGAAAATTACGAATGCTAATGCTGTCAATAATAATTATTAACCCAATAAACACAAGTAAATAGCTTGAATCCTTGTATATTTTCAATAAGATGAAAGTTGAATTAAACCAATGATAATTAAACCAATAAATACAAAGTAAATAACTTGAAATCTGTATATTTGCCAATAACTAACCAATATCAATATTTAACCCAATAAATACATTAAATATTACCAATAAAATGAAATTACGTACGCCAATGACCATTAAATGAATGAATACAAAGTAAATACCCTGAAATCTTTGTATTTTTGCCAATAATTAACCCGATAAATACAATAAATATTACCAATAAAAAGAAATTGCATACGTGAATGACAATGAAACGAATAAATACAAAGTAAATAACGTGAAATCTTTGTATTTTTGCAATAATCAACCAATATCAATATTCAACCCAATAATTACAATAGAATATTACCAATAAAATTAAATTGCGTACGCCAATGACCATTACATGAATGAATACAAAGTAAATACCCTGAAATCTTTGTATTTTTGCCAATAATTAACCAATATCAATATTTAATCCAATAAATACATTAAATATTACCAATAAAATGAAATTGCATACGCGAATGACAATGAAACGAATAAATATAAAGTACTTTACTCACCTTTACTTCCAAGCCATGAAGTAAAAAAGGCAACACCGCATTCTATGACGTCGGTAGTCCGATAATCAGCTGTAAGGTCTACCTAAATATAAACGAATTTGAATTTTAGGAAACTGATATTTTGAAAACTTCAATTCATTACAGAAATATTTTTGGGGAAACTAAATGAATAAACCTTATATTTACCTAATAAATATATATAAAGTTTTATTATAATTTATGTTATATTATCAATAAAATAATCACTAGAGTAAAATTTATTGCACTTAAAATACAGAGTCAAACAGTTAATCTTACAATCAAATGCAGTCAAGAATCTCTAGAAATTTTAAATATTAAGTACTTAAGCATATAAATAACACAATACATTAACACGACATTTAAAAAGATTATTAAAAATACAAGACATAAAATTTGTTCAGTAAAAACTTTGTTTTAAAATTTGTTCTAAAAAAACAGTGTAACTATTATGATCAAAAAATTCATCCTAAGAAATCAGACACAATATAAATATGGTTCTAAATTAATCTAATTGAAAATTAAATATTTTACTATTTACTTATAACTTTTGTTGAATTTTCATACTTAGGTATACGAAAGAGCAATTTTAAATAGGTATCAATATGTTTTTTGTCATATAGACCAAGTTAAGAGAGGTATACATGAAAAATGTGTTGAATGTAACATACCATTTATAACTTGTATATCGATTTAAAATAGCCTATATTCTCAAAAGATTTTTGAATGTAATACTCAAATTTGTTATCACTTATCTAAAAAGCAGATCTAAATGACAAAGTAAGTTCTCTAATTGTGACCCTCTTGTTAATTAACTATATTGTTAAATCCATTTCAAATCATTACTACTTAATCTATTTTTACTTACATTGACGATTACACTAAAATTGCTGCTAACTATTACACTATGTGTTACTCAAATATTATCACACTTGTGTCCCAACTGATTAATGTTTAATACATAGAAATATACACAGTCACTTGTAATTTTACTTGTCCAGTTTTTCAATGGGATATTATTGTCTAAGTCTAATTGTCATAATTATGTTATCTCTTGTTCCCTCTTCTTACGCAAAAAGTTTCTTCTATCTTCGGGATTCCTTCTTTCTTTAATACGATGAACAGTTACATATGATGGTACTTCAGGAAATATATTAGGAACTGCATTGCCTTTTAATTTGGGAAATATTAACTTTTCAATGTGTACATTTCCAACTTTATCTTCTCATTGTTCAGTCCGCTGAATATCATCTTCATGAAAATGTTTGGCACATACTACGGAAGATTTGGTAATTGTATAGCCTTCTCTATGAATAGAGCATAACCCAGTATACCTTCTTTGGGGATCTTTGGGAAACGAAAACGTACTTTCTGCCTGTTTCGTTTTTAAAGTACTGACATAATTGGTTTTGCAACCAGGTACACAACAATGCCAGAGCATCTGTAACAAAAAACAAAAGTATTATTATTGTTGTTTTTAGTTTACATATTTTGTAACAAGAAGCAAAAGTATTATTATTTTCAGTTTGTTTTGTAGGTTATATTTATACTTGCCTTTTAAATTGTCGTTAAGAATCTTCTAAAAGTTCTAAATTTAATGAAATTTCACTTATATTAATATTTTCTAATTAATTTAAACACAATTTACAAATAAAACATTCGAATAAAGTTAAAAAAACACTAAATTCAACAAACTTTACAAGCCTTCCTATATGAAATTTTAAACAAAACAAACCACGGTCGGACTACCACGCGTTGTTGCCAAATTTCTACTTCATGGCTTGGAAGTAAAGGTGGCTGTGGTACATACCAAATACATAAACCAAGCCGGTTCGATAATTTAATCGATGAATGTGTTGTATTTCTTTGCACTAATCTAGCTTTTAGGACGACATGATAATGTGATAACAACTAACTTTTTCTATCACATGTTTTCTTTGCCAATAATTAAATCCCAACTGATTTTTCCAACTTTTATTAACCATAACCAAATTAATACATCTATGTTACATCGGCCATTATACCAATCTCTCCTTCTACTACCGGACTCCCCTTGTGTATTGCCCCTCGGGTGAGTCCATTTGTCTTACAGCTTGCAACTATACACTGTTGCAAGACTGACCTAAAAATCCCTTTTTATTATACAAATTTAAAAGTCCCAAACTAATACTGATCCTATGGCTACATTAGAGGTGTCTGTAGTTAGTTCACAAGGCTTTTCGAAGTCTGGATATTGAGAACTGGGGAATTAGTTAACAATTGTTTGCATTTTGCAAGACATTCCAAATAATTTGGATTAGTAGGGTCAATAGCTCCTTTTCGAGTACATCTCAAAAATGAGGACGTTATTTTTCCAAAATTGGGTATGAATCTTCGGTAGTAACCAATTGATCCAAGAAATGATTTAATTTCTTTTACTATTTTTGGTAAAGGGTATTTTTGTATAGCTTCGACTTTTGCTGAGTTAGGTTTGATTCATTCAATTGTCACTACGTGACCTAAGAAAAAAACTTCTTCCGTGAGAAACTCGGATTTGTCTAACTGAATTTTTAAATATTTTTTTTTAAAAAGTGTCAAAAATAGTTGCAATATGAACTAAGTGTTCTTGCAGTGACTTAGAAAAAAATAATGACGTCATCCATGTAGACGAAGCAAAACTTATGAATAAAGGGCCTAAGAAAATTGTCCATTAATCTTTCGAATGTTGCTGGGCTATTCTTTAAACTAAAAGGGCATACTTAAAATTTTAAAGTGACCATGTGGTACTTAAAAGGCTGTTTTCGGATGAACTTCAATCTGATAGTAGCCTTGAGGTAAATCTAATGTAAAATAAGAGGCTTTTCCTAAGTTATCCAGGATCTCATCTATCTGAGGAAGTAGGTAACGATCACTTTCAGTATGATAATTGAGCTTCCTGTAGTCAATTATTAACCTAAATTTTTTCTGACCTGAGGCATCAGCTTTTTTTGGTACTATCCAAACTGGAGATGAGTAGGGTGAAATTGACGGTCGAATTATCATATTATCTAATAAGTTATTTTTTTTTTTTCTTGCATTGCTTTGGTATGCCAAAATCCCTTTACATAAGGTAGTTCATTTAAACGTAAAGTGACGTTTAACAAACGTCATACCTATTTACTTATTTCGTTTTCCGTAAACTCGAAAAATATAATGAAATTATAAAGAAAACAGTAAAAGCAGTTTTATTTTACCACACACAACTATAATAAACTATACCATATACCATCAGATATCAACTTTTATTAGTTGTACATGAAGTATTAAAAAAAATGTGATTCTTACTCGAGAGTAAAATATTTTTATTTTTGATACAATTATGTATGATTAGAATTAAAAATAATTGTTCAACATTATTTATTTACAATAAACAACGATTTTTTAAAATTTTCTCTGCAATTAAGTTAAAATTATAAGTTTTTGCGTTAACTCAATATATTTTAATAATAATTATAAATTTAATGAAAGAATACAACCAACATATCCGCCCTAGGAAGCTACAGCTACCTAAGGAGAGAAATTTTTTTATAAAAAGGGTTAGTTTTAGTTGTAACATATATAACACATATGATTTCTTGTGGCATTTCTTACGTTAATTACTATCACACCTACCACGAATGGTTATAAGTGTGATTATGAACAAAAAAATTTATATATATATATATATATATATATATATATATATATATATACCTATATATATATATATATATATATATACCTATATATATATATATATATATATATATATATATATATATATATATATATATAGAGATATATATATATATATATATATATATATATATATATATATAGATATATATATATATATATATTATATATATATATATATATATATATATATATATATATATATATATATATATATATATATATATATATATTACAGGATCCAATTTGTAAATAGAATACATCTTGGAGACGGCTATCGCCGTATTCCCGTCCTCCTCCGCCAATCCTCTCGGTCCAAGGCATGCTCCTCCTCCAAACCTCTCGATTCCATTGCTCTTCTAATACCTTCATTCCATGAGCGTCGAGGTCTACCTCTTTTTCTTCTACCAGGGGGCTTCCATCTGTGAAGTTTTTGGGGCCAACGTTCGTCAGGCATTCTTAACAGGTGTCCAAACCATTTTAAACCTCTTCTTTCTATTCTGTCTATGACGGTATCTGTAGCATTTATCTGATTTCTTATAGATTCGTTGGTTTTCCTTTCCAGCCTTGATGTTCTAGCACTTCTTCTCAAATAATCCATTTCAACTGCCAACAATCTTCTTTTCAGGTCTGCATTAATTGTCCATACTTCAGAGCCATAACAAAGAACTGATTCAACCATCGTTTGCCCTATTCTTTTTTTGTTCCTTTTGGAAATGTTGCGATCCCACCATAAGGAGTTCAAACATCCTACAATTTTACGTCCCTGATTAATTCGGTGTTTAATTTCGGTTTCACCCAAGCCGTTCTTATCAATGAATGCACCTAAATATTTAAATTTTTCCACTTGTGTGATTTCCACGTCCTCGTCTATCAACACTTCAAACCTTGCATCTGAATTGATAACTAGATATTCCGTTTTCTTCATGCTGACTTTTAACCCCCATTTTACATATTCTCTGTATAGACGCTTTATCATAAATTCTAGATCATAAGAATCTTGAGCTAGAACGACTTGGTCATCCGCAAAGTTCAGGGAGAACAGTACGTCATTTCCTATTGGGATTCCCATTCCCTGGCAGTGGTTTTTCCAATTTTGAAGGGCTGCCTCAATATATAAATTAAACAGTAAAGGTGACATACTGCATCCTTGTCTCAGTCCTTTAGTTACTTTTATCGGCTCTGATAGTCTATTTCCGATTTTTAGGTAAGTGGTGTTATCCCTGTATACTTCTGTGATTATTCCTAAAAGGTGTGGACTAATGCCGAGTTGTTGTAAAGCTTGCCACAATTTAGGCCTTGGTACTGTATCATACGCTTTTTCTAGATCGATGAAGGCTAGATGTACTTCGTTACCAACCGCTATTCTTTTTTCTATTAATTGTTGGAGTATAAACAAGTTATCAGTGCAAGATCTACCAGGCGTAAATCCGCTTTGGTCTTCGCTAATTAGATGTCTTACATCATCTTGTATTTTTCTATTTATTATCTTTCCAAACAATCTGCCGAAAGTAGGTAGGACACTCAATCCTCTGTAGCAGTTAGGATCTTTTCGATTACCCTTTTTAAGATGGACATTGGTGAGCGGTTTTCCATTCAGATGGTATTTTAATTTGTTGGCAGCATTGATTCATTAGAAAAGTTATTCGTTCGATTAGGAGTGGACCTCCTGCTTTAAGTAACTCTACAGCTATATTGCCAGGTCCTGAAGATCGTCCGTTTTTCATTTTAATTAGCGCAGTACGGACCTCGTTGCTGGTAGTATTAATGTTACTATTTGTTTGTCTCTCCATACTGTATTCTTCTCCCATATATTCCAATCTGGACTCTTGGAGTAAATTTTTATAGTGATTTTCCCATTTTTCTATAGAAATTAAGTTGCTTAATGAGTTATGGGTGTTCTTCTTTAGATTAGTGATAGTTCTCCATGCTTCCGTTGTCTGAGAACCACCCATTAAATTTTCAACTTGGACACATTTTTGTTCCCAGAAATTGTTTTTTGCTTCTTTTATTTGCTGGCGTACTTCTCCGTTTTTCATTTGATATGATACTCTATTGCTAGATGTTTTATTTGTTAGCCATTTTTTTATATAATTTGTTCTTTTCTTGTATCATTTCTTTTACGTTTTCTGTCATCCATGGTGGTTCGTGGTGTTTTTTGTCGTTGTTCTCTGTTCCTAATACTTCATAAGCAATTTTTTTTATTAATAAAAAAAATAAAAAAACAAAAAAATTTAAGCTTTAATAATACAAATTTATTAGTACAATTTTGTGTCTTTTGGTATTACAATGGTTTTAAGGTCCGCTGTTATTTTTGTATCCTTTTTTTCTTTCCTGAAGAAGAATGTGTTTCATTCAACCAGGATGTGTTTTAATGTCAGTAGAATGGAGGCAATTGATGCATCTTTGTACTGGGTCTTTTTTATTTTAAAGATTTGTGTAGTGAGTATAATGTCTATATCTCAAGTGGTTAATAATGGCTTTTAATATTAATGGTGATGGTCTCTTCCATTGGTAAAGTTATTCAAGAAAGTACTTACCTCTGAGCAATTAATTTTTTTATTACAGTAGAAGCAAATTTTCTAATTATAGTATAATTTGTGTGTATTTAACTTATATTTGATCTGGTTGATCTACTTTCTTATTTTTCCAGATAACGGCGTAATGACGCCTAAATGATAACTATTTCCTTGAAATGCAATTATTTCTAATTTAAATTATGAACGTGTTGCTTGTGTGAGTCCATTTCAAATGGGTAAAGAAATAATAAATAAGAGTTACTCACAATCAATTTAATTTAACTATCAGACGACCGGTTTCGCTTTCTACAATATGCAAAGCATCTTCAGATCTCGATACAAAGTTAAATAAATGCTGAAATGATAAAAACTTATATTAGGGTGTTGTCTAATAAAGATAAATAAATTAGATGTTATAAATTACAATAATATGCCAATATTACCTGTCTGTGGTTTTATTTCAAAATGAGTAAATTGAATAAAAAGGTATAAAAAGTTTTAAAAGTTTAAACAGACAAGGTAAGACCCACAAATTGTTATAAAATAGTCTATTAGATTGTAATAAATTAATAAATGAGCAAATAAATAAACATTACTTACATGCCAATACTCATGAACCTGGTTGAAACTATTATGTATTGTTGAATGGAGAACTAAATTCTGCTATTTTAGTTGTTTGACAGTAAACGGGAAGTTCTTGAGGAGATAGATTTGATCCAATGAAGCAGAGATATGTGTGTGATTGTTAAATAAAAGTGATGTTATATACCATTGTATTATTTAAAAGTTATTTATACTTATTCAAGAGATATATTTATAAAATGTGTGTTATTTATTGAGTAATTGTTTTATGAAGGTGACAGTTTTATGACAATGAATAAGTTTAGATGTACAAATTGTGTGGGTGTGCAATTATTTTTCAACTTGTAATTATCAAATTTCTTTGATAAAGTTATATTGGCAAAATAGTAGATTATTGCAAAGTCAAGTAAATAAAATATTGGAATTAAAACAATTAAGGACAATTTAAAACACACTAAAATAGAAAACACTTAGAAGGGACGAAACAAACATTAAATTTAAAAGGGGAAGGACTTTTATGCACTAAATCTCAGTCTTGGGCACAATGAGTTTTTTATGTTATCTATTAGATTTTAGTGGTAAATTTGACAGATGTAGGTTAGCATGTGACAGTTCTTCTTCTGTTTCTCAATACTGCAAGTTAAGTTATCTAGTTTTATGAAATATGCTGATATTAATGAATGTCTATAAATTGTTTCAATTAAGATATCAAAAGTAAATTGCTGTGTTTAATATTGGCATACTTAACAATCTTTAATTAATTTAATTTAAATGTAACAATACGAATAATTGAAATACATCCCACATTATAACTATCTCAGTTTAGTCCAAATTACTGTATAAATTAAAGTGATTCTTTGGCAACTAAACATGTACATTTTATAATCAAACGTATAACAAATTTACAAAAATTTTTTTATTTTTTATTTGAAATTATTATTGGTGTGAGTTATCTCTCATGGTGTTTATAAATATTTTAGATATTTAATTCAAATTATGATATATTAATATCTGATATATTAATATGTAACCAAAGTAATAAGTGGTGAACAAATTCCCCTTCGTTGGCTTAGTGAAGATGTTCGTTCAGTTATAATGGAAACACCAAATAATAGTAGCAGAGTTTATTGATGAGACGTATACTATGGGTGTTGACCCGGGATTAACTTTGAGTAGAGACTGATTAAGTTGATCGTTGAAGACTGTCAAGTTTGTTGAGTGAATATTGATTGAATGCTTCTCTAGGCAAGAGATCTTAGTTTTATATAAGTTTTAATTGGGTCAATATATTCGCGGACCTCGTGTGATATGTGTATCTAATTTATGTAAATTGTTTAACTTTTGTCAGCACTTTTGACTGATGTCCAAATTATATTATTGATAATTGACCAAATGTGTATGTAACCTAATTAACTACGTGTGTGTATTTAATAACAAATAAATTCATTCGGTCTACTGGGTGATAAAATTATACTGTCCAATTTTGGATATGAATTCTGAAGATTTGATATTGGACAAGTGGATAATTATTGATGGTAATTAATTTATGGGTTTAAGAAATTGACTGAATTATAAAGCCTTCAATAATTAGTTGGTAAATGAAATGAGGTTGAATGCTCGAATAAATGAACTTTGAAAATAAGGCTATTATCGAGCACAAGTTAATTAAATCTAGCCCAAGTACTTTCGCTTAAAATAGCATCTTCAGGGGCATTTCGTCAAAATAAGAACTATCCGGCAAGCGTAGAATGTGGAAACATTCAAAATAACATAAATTATACAAAAACACTACACTAAAACGAGGACAAACAGTTTAAAATTACTTCTACGCTACATTCTCTGTCAGTATCTGGATGGATAATGATTTATTTATTATCCATCCAGATACTGACAGAGAATGTAGCGTAGAAGTAATTTTAAACTGTTTGTCCTCGTTTTAGTGTAGTGTTTTTGTATAATTTATGTTATTTTTAATGTTTCCACATTCTACGCTTGCCGGATAGTTCTTATTTTGACGAAATGCCCCTGAAGATGCTATTTTAAGCGAATGTACTTGGGCTAGATTTAATTAACTTGTGCTCGATAATAGCCTTATTTTCAAAGTTTAATTAGTTGGTAGTTCTAATATTTGACAGTTGGAACCGGAAATTGTTATACGAAAAGGTAAAAAGATCCTCTATTTAAACTGGTGTAAAGTAAATTTATTCTTATTTAAATTTTTTGTGTCATATGAACAGATATTCCTCACAACCGACATGAACAATAATGAGTTTGTACAATTGTTTTAAGTAACACTTTAAACATTTTTAAATAATAGCTGTTTATGAAAGTTAATATTTCTATTTGAATTTACATTTCAAATAGAAATCTTAACTAATTATTAACTTTTAATTTATTTTTTATAGCTTAGAGGTTAGAGGGTCTGGCCACCAAGACCGTGCATACCTGCAGAAAAAAATTGCTGCCTCTTTTGGATCACCAAAAACTTAAAAAAAAATAACATGACAAGGCGAACAAGTAGTATTTTATTTAGGGGGTTAAAACTAAATTCGTAGTTGTACATACCTCGTGTATATGTTTTTGTAATTTTTTCTCTAAGCATAACTTTCGTATTTTTTAACTAACCTATTCTAACCTCTTTATTTGTCAAGTCCAGTGCAATGTCACATCATACTATGACGTTTCGTTTACGACTATGTAAGTACCTTTTTATGTTTCATTCTTCAGTGTTTGGGTTGATAGACTACTAGTTTGTGTCTGGGTCTTCTGTGTCATGCCGGTCAGTTTCATCGTAGTTCGTCGAGTTCCTTAGACTTTCATTTGGATAATTTCTTAGATCGATGAAGATTCCACAAGCTTTTGAATTCATTTTATCTAAGATCGTTTTCTTAACTTTGTTTTCAGGTTTAACTTTGTATGTTTTTCTAAGAAATTTTAACTTGCTTCTTTCTCGACCTTTTTCCATTCGTTTGTAACTAACTTTGCTCATAAAAATAGGACATTTCATTTATATGAAATATAATTAATTATTATTAATAAATTTATAATTATTATTGGCTTGGTGGTTAAAAAATGGCATACATTAATTTGTAAACACTCCGTATTTAGAAAACAGATTAGAAGTTCCTAAAAAAGATTCCTTATTTTCCGTATGTACCAATTATTAAAAAAATATTATGTTTAGACATAGATTATTTTAACAAACATATTTAGAAAATGGCTGAATAGAAGTGTCGCTCGATTTTAACCATTGTAACATTTCTTTTATATCTTCAATAATTGAATCATATGGTATAAGATAAGATAAATTCTTCATTTAGCAATCATTGTTCGCTTTGTCAGCACATAAAACATAATTTTCCGCATAAAATACCACAATCGTATACGTTATTATTACATATTCAAAGTGATGCAAATCCAGTGGTAAGTAATACTTGACTAATAGTTCCAATAAAACCGACAAGAGATTGTGAAACGCACGAGAAAAAAATTACCTAAAGGTGAACGAGATAAAATATGTTATATTTGAGTTCTAAACTGATCGGTAAATGTATAAATGGAAAATGAACGTGTTCACATCGATAAATTGTAATTGCAGAGCTTATTAATATTATAATCCAAGCAGCGCACTGGCGCTAGAACAATTATGTACCTTTTACCTTAGCACGCCTGTTTTGTTGCAATAACTATTACCTATTATCCGTTTTATGACACATTCAAGGACAGATGTGTGTAATAAATCACAAATTACAGCAATCATGCACATTATGTAATAAATATTAAAGAAAATTATCACTAGGCTATCTCGAATTTCGTAAATAGTTTAAATACTTTTGTGACGTATTGTGTTATCTTTAACAGTATACCGATCTACCATCTGCACCTGTTGTACAAATGTATATTCTATTTAGGTATCTGTGATGTTGATTTACTTCTGCTTTTTCCACAGTGCACTGGGGGAATTCAGGGGAACAGAATCTTCTTACTTAAAGCTGCGTAGTTGAGTTTTACACAAAAAATACTAAAGTGTTTAGCGCGCTGATTTATACAAGACTGAGGTTGAGGTGCGTTTACTGTCGTAGCTTTGCCTTCTCTTAAGTCTAGTAGGGGTAGACTGTCCAGGACCGTATTAATTTACGATTGTAAGATACACACACACACACACACACACACACACACACACACACACACACACACACCTTAATTAAATAATTAAATATAAAATATAATAATAAGAAATACTTAATAAAATAAGAATATGTGTGGAGGGACGTAACAACTGTTGATATTTATTTATGTTTAGATGTTTCTCTTTTACTAGAACCTTAAATAAGAACTGACATACTAACATACTACCACATTTTTGTCTCACTACAATTAGGCCTTTGATTCAGTTAAACTGTGGATCGTATTCGAAGCAATTGATAACGCTAGGATAAAGTTGAGATATAAGAACCTGCTAAAAAATAATACGAAAATACTACATTAGAAATAAAAATTGATAAGAATACAAAATCTAACAAAATACACATTCAGAGATAAGTAGGATAAGGATTCCTCCAAAGTTATTCATGTTGCCTCTAGAGGAAGTTTTCAAGCAGCAGCTTAACTAGAAACAAAAAGATTTAAATATTGATAAACATTATCTGAGTCATGTAAGCTTTGCTGAAGATATTGTCATAATTAGTAGTGTCAATCGCTATAAGAAATGCTTTCAAAAGTAAAAAATGCTTCAGAAAGTATAAGTTTGAAAATAAATCTAAAAGAAGACAAAGATTTTTACTTTGGAGGAAAAGAAATTACTGTAATGAAGGAAGTGATACAAAAAGTAAAAGAATATATTTACTTGGGTCATCTTATAAAGTTGAGCCAAAAAATCAACACGCTGAGGTAGACCAGAGAATTCGCATGACACGAGCTGTCGTTAGAAAACTTATAATCTCATATACCCAAAGACAAAAGTTTTTAGTTCCTGTATACTTCCATTTATGGCATGCATTTTAGAGACAATTACGTTGACCAAGAAAGCTGCCAAAAAAATGATATTAACACAGTTTGAAGTGAACGACTAATATTGAGAATATCTTTAAAAGATTGCGTCCGCAACGGACAAAACCGAAGATGAGAAGTGGCCTCGGGTATGACATGTTGCCAGATAAGAATATACTAGGTGGACTAAACGCATGGTACAGTGGAGACCTTGGATACATAAGAGAGGTGTAAATCAACCTCCAAAAAGATGGCTAAAGACGACGTAAAGTAAAAAACGCAAAGACAATGTCACCAGGTAGTAAGAGAAAAATTAAATTGGAAACGGTGAGGAGAAGCTTACGTCCAAGAGTGGACAGTCAATGGCTATTTAAAGAAAAAGAATAAGACTACATTCTTGACAATTATGATTGAATATAACCAAAATATTGTCTAAAAGACTTTATGGTGTAGATTTTGAAGTAATATTGAACTCATATTAATCACTTATTAAAAACAAATTAGATTATGGTTGCATATGTTACAATGCTGCAAGCAAAACTACTTAATACTAATAAATACTATAAAAAACTTAATAATATTTAATCTACAACATTGGGATTAGAACTTGGCATATTTAGATCTAGTCACATAAGTAGCCTACGAGTTCGGGGTAGAGATCCGTCTCCATAGTTAAGAATATAACAACTATCATTAAATTAAAATATATACAATAAGCGAGACTTCTAAAGCTAATGCCGTTTCTTGCTTCCTAATTTCCAGCATTTTCTGTCAAAGAAATTTTCAGTTTTTAAATCTCCTCGCGGTTATTGCATCTTCGACATCTTCTATCCATGACCATCTTGGTCTACCTCGTTTTCTTCTAGTGGGCGAAGTCCATTTTTCTATCATTTTTGGCCATATATTTTCAGGTATTCTCTGCAGGTGTCTATACCAGCTTAGTCTTTTGGCTTCGCTAATATCTATTGTGTCTATAAGTTCAATTTTCATTTTTCTCCTAATGTCGACGTTCCTCACCCTATCAAGTCTAGGGTGCCGGCAACATCGTCTCCAATAGTCCGTTTCCATTGCCTGAGTTTTTGTTTGTTTTTTCGCTTGATTTCCCAAAGTTTGGCGCCGTACAACCCAATACTTTTTATTATTGTTTTATACATTCTTCATTTATTTTGTTCATTGCTTGGCTCATCCTAAAATATATTTCCAAAGATATATTTCCGAAATTTTAACCCAGAAATACCATCCTCTATTCTTTCACATTGAATCCTAATCTTTCTCTTATCATTTGTCTGGAAGATATTTTCTTGTGGCATTTTAAAGAAATTACTATTTAAATGGGAATAAGCCATAATTAAAGGTTAAAGTAAGTTTATTGATGTTTCAATTTCCACTTCGGAAATTGTTCTTAAAACACAATTTACTAATATTTGTATTTTGAGAACTATTTCCGTAGTGGAAATTGAAACGTCAATAAACTTACTTTAACCTTTAATTGTGACTTATTCCCATTTAAATAATAATTTTTTTTATAAAAATGGCAAGAAACTATAATTCCTATTATCGAAACACTAAAAGTTACTAATTTGGAACATAAATCAAATTAGTCTTTAGCTATACACTAATTCAATCTATCCTTCACAAACAACACGCCCAGCAATTATTGAATCCAACTTAGAAAGTATCCTAAATCAACTTTAAACTTTACGATAATTACAAATATATTTGCAGTGTATCCCATTACACAAATTATTATTAACAAATGCTTACCGATGTCCCTAAAACTCCAAATGTACATGCTGCTACCTACTACAATGGTAAGGAAGATTCTCATAGCTCACATATAGTTACAAATTGTAGTATACGCGTAGGTAAGACCATAGCTATTTTAGAAGCCTTAACATTTAACTCTGTGGTAACATGTTAGCACAGTGCGATCCCAATATAGCCTCTAGTTGTCATTTTTAAGAATACTCTCAGGAGTGTATTAATAATATGGAAGATGTTAGGTAAAGTAAAGCTACTAAAATAATTTTCAAATCTCTACAAAGTTGACTTGTCTGTATGGTTTAACGGGTTTTATGCACA
The DNA here is from genome assembly GCA_918026665.1 of Diabrotica balteata. Lineage (NCBI taxonomy): Eukaryota > Metazoa > Arthropoda > Insecta > Coleoptera > Chrysomelidae > Diabrotica > Diabrotica balteata. Next base: position 76,424,746 of record OU898278.1, on the reverse strand, counting down.
TCAATAAAAAGTATCATCGGACGAGTAATATTATTTTAATCTAAATAAGGGTTAGAGATATTTCCAATGTATTCGTAAAGGTTTTGTTATCCATCCAACCAATTTCTATTAAACCAATATCCCGCGAATTCGACACAGCCCATAATATATCATTAGGCAATCTCTTATGGGAATATATTATCATCGTTGGTACAATATTTCCTATAGCAAAAAATGTAAACATAACTGTTAAGTTAACTTTTGATTTATTTTATAGACACTTCTGGAACCCTTCATAGCCAAATCTTTTTTATTTTTGAGACATAAATAAAAGCATGACTCGTCACCATTGAAGATCCTTGTTGGGTCTTGAAGAACATTTTTAATTCCTTTTTTATCTAGATAAGATTTTATGTTGTCAAACCATTCGGTAATGTCTCTTTGGTTAATGTTTGAACATGCTGATGTCACTCCCTCTGAAGTCTCTGAATTCATTCTAGGGTTATTTTCTAAAATGTTTTGTGTCCTTAATGTCGTTAACACGAACAGTAAATCCTCTATTTTGACAATAAAAAATCCATAGTTTAAGTTGTCCTTCTTCATTCTTCGAAAGAAATGGATCTCGCCCATGCGTTATCTTGTCGTGAATTTTTTCACTTTTACGGTAACTTATGGAGGCTCTCGGCATATTGAAAATTCCTAAAGCTTCTTGCTCACTTATACCATTTGGAATTAACTCCAACGCTTTTTGAACATTGTTTTCGGAATTAGTTTTTTTTATATAAATGTTTTCAGTTTCAGATCGTTTTGGCATAATTGCTAACAAATGTTATAATTAGTTATTGGCAACACCTAAAACACTAGTCATTAACATATGTATATGTCAATCACTAGATTCTTATAAAAAACCAATGTCTCAGTTATTGGTCTAGATGGCCAATAATAATTAATATATTGACAATTTCATGCATTTGTAGTTGGCCACCTTAAAATTTACGTTATGTGAGTAAATAGCGTTAAATTCGTTATGTAATTTCAAACAGGCCATACACTATATTCTCACAATAACATAAATCATAACGTAGAAAGAGAATTTCAGTGTGTAGTACATTCCGGCTAACACAAGTTTCTTTATATAAATAACAAAAATTCGCTTACAAACTAGCGTCACAGAATAGTGTCTCAATCAACGTCGAAAACTGACTAAAACATGGTGGATGGTACGCTGGTTACCCTGAAACTGGATGTGTTATACTCTAGCAGACATGATACCAAGTTAAAAAAAGTAGTCAGGTTTAAGAAAATACCAACATTTTCCTAATTTTAATCAAAATAAATTAGAGGCCAATAACTCACTCATGGCCAACAACTGGTGCATTTACCCTATAACATCAAAATAAATGTATTTTCAAATAAAATTGTGGTCTATTTTTAATATATAAAGTAGAAAACTATAACACATATTATGATTACCACTTAACGGTTCAAAAACAATAGTCTTGTATCGGCAATTCTGGATGGCCCACATTTTGAAGTTAATTGTTCACCTTTGATTCTACTATCATAAAAGTCAATATTATGTACCTACTTAATATTCTTAATTCGTTGTTTGAGAGCACTAACCCCCTAATAAGTTTCGTTTTTACCCTGAAATTTAAATTAGTATAAATTCGGATTTGGTTTCTGTGCGAACCATGCAATCAATTTGTTGGTTTGGAGATCAGGCTGTTCAGCGAAACAGACAAACATTAGTAAATTTTATTTTGAGAACAATTTCCGAAGTGGAAATTGAAACATCAATAAACTTACTTTAACCTTTAATTGTATTTAAATAATAATTTCTTTTATCAAAGTGGCTAGAAATTGTATTCCTACATAATATACCTTTAGGAAATCTCTCGCATCCGAGTTTAAATATTTCCTATTGCAGAAAATGTAAACATAATTGTTAAGTTAACCTTTGGGTTATTTCATAGGGTCTTCGCTCCATTAAACACAAGAAAAAAACGAAAAGAAATCTGGGTAAGTCATATAAAACTCTTAAAGGAAAAGTTATCGCTGATAAATCCATGAAAGAAATGCAGGCATGTCGCATGAAATGCAAGAAGCGTATACCTTTTGCTAATAGATAAGCGATATTCAATGGATATTGGCTAATGGGTACATACCAAAAAAGGTTTGCTTACATGTCATCATTAATAAAAATTGAAGACAAAGTTATCCAAAGACAACAGAAATTTCGTATGAAGACGTATAAATATTTTGTTGTAAGAGATGGACTGCGTCAAGCTATTTGTAGGGGATGTTTAAAACGTTTGACGACAGCGATAATTTTATAAAAACCGTGGAAATGAAGAAACAGTCTTCAGTAGGTGCACAAATGAATGATTTGCGTGGAACAACTGTAGGTACCCAAGAATAAAATATCCGATGACAAAAGGAAGGAAATAAAATACCATATTTTGTCTTTTCCATCATATGAAAGTCACTACACCAGAGAGAGTACATCAAAGAAGTATTTGCCTCCCACCTAACAATCACCAAACTGTATCAACTATTTTATGACACGTATATCAAGCCTCCTTCAATAAAAATTTACAAACAAGAATTCAACAAATTAGGGTTGTGTTTCAAAAAACCCCGTGTTGATACATGCTACACTTGTAATAAGTTTAAAATGCAAAATCTACTTTGTCAAGATGAGCAAACCAAAGCTGAAATAACTTTGCAATATGATAATCATGAACTGACAGCAGATCAAGCTTACGAATCGAAAAAAAAACGACTCACAGATGTATAAAAATGATAGTACCGAACAAGTGTATACATTTGATTTACAACAGTGTTTACCGACTCCATCATTGATTTCTTGTGTAGCTTTTAATAAACGTCAGTTGTGAAAGTTCAATTTGACCATACATGACAATAACAGTGAAACTATCATGAAACTATTGCTGCTCGAGAAGCGAATCAGATTGCATCTTGTCTCTTTAAATATCTTCAAACAAACCTATCTAATAACACAAGAAGTGTAATTTTTTACTCTGATACCTGTGGAAGTCAGAATAGAAACTCTCACGTGTTCTATGTTTACGTGGGCTATGTATAAGTTACAGTTAGAGATAATCAGACATAAATTTATGGTTCCCGTACAAGCCATTTAGAAGTTGATACAGATCATGGGATAATAGAAAAAAAAAAGAAAAATAAAACAGAAATCCAAATATATCATCCTCATGACTGGATACAACTTATTAGGTCCAGCAGTAACAAATTTCAAGTTGTGGAAATGCAGAATACTGACGTTTTGGACTTTGCATCATTACTAAAAGGCTCTTTGGTATTAAGAAATAAAGATTTAGATGGAGAGCAGTCTTACAAAGACACCTTACAATTGGAATCAGAATTTTACAAGATAAATTTGAGATGGAAGGCATTGTTTATACCTAATGATATCCCAGTTATATCACTATTGCCTTTACCTATATCTAAAGAAAAAAAAGATGACTTAATTTCTCTACTAACATTAATACCAAAATAAATGTTTTCCTTAAATTTTATATAGATTTACCTAGTAAGGAAAATGTAGCTAATATGGATCCTGATATTTTAGATAATGAGGATGAATAATATTATGAAAATATTGTGTTGTAACAAATTAAAATACATAGCTATACTGTTAGACATAAGTCATATATGCCAGTGTTTTTTTTAACATAACTCAGGAAAAACAATTTTTCTTACTTTTTATAGAGTCAAACTTAACCACTACTAAATATGTCATTCACACTCTTATAAAATACAGTAAACGTTTTTAAGAAATATCCCAGCAAACAGACTTGAGCCCAGTTACGTGATGATTACGTTAAATTTACGGCGAATTTCAACGAATACGTAACTCGGTGATTTAAGACGAAAAAAAAAACGTATTTCAGTGCCAAATCATTCACCTGTATATTACTGCTTCTTTTATACATGTTTGACATTAGAATAAATATAAAATCTTAATGCAAAATATAGTACATGTTTTTTATAATAGTTGTGAATGTCGGTTACATTGCAAAGCTACGTTTATTTCACGTAAAAATCACGAAAGCGAAATAACTTCCTTCAGTTAAATTTTGAGGAATATTTTGGAAAACAAAACTTTAGAACCGTGTTGGTTAGATACGTATTGCTTGAATTTTCCTCACTGTGTTTTATGGACGTCGAAAAATTAGGTGTATTTCACGTAAAAGTAACGTAAATAATACCAATATTAACAAAAAGTTTTTGATCTCGCTTTTAAAAACATTTAGCCTACCTATTTCAATCCTACTACTACTTATAAGCTATTTTTTTTATTTAAAAATATGACAGGACCTAATATAATTTATGTTGAGCCTTTGTTGAGTCTATTTTTCAAATCGCGCGCGGTGATGACGTACTTCCAAGCCTTCCCTCCTAGTCCTAACGAAGAAGAATGATTATAACAGAGACAACAGATGACTTATCTCTGATTATAACCTATAAAATCAGCTTTTCTCAAAACGTGAAACGAAATTTTCCCTCGTTTTATTTTAGGCTTATATATGTATATAGTTATATGTCTTTCGTATTAATAGAGTTTGATGAGAAAGAGGGAGGTTCTGTTGCTGTGGTGCACCAGAACTGGCTCACTCCAAGAAAAAAGGAAGTATATTGGCCTCCTTATAAAACTCAAGCGCTTTACGATAAAGCAGTAAAGAAAGGGGATAGTTGCACAGAAGATTGGCAGTTATTTACGGTGAAACGTATTTTTAGATACTATGGTATGTATACAAGTATAATTATTTTGAAAAAAATAAATAAAAGCCTTGTTTCAAATTAATTTATCTGTTGGGATCTGCTAATTTTTATAAAATATTCTGAAGATAGCTTTGAAGAAGCTCAGGTCAAGGCAAAAGTAGCTGAAGTTACATCAGATCTACAGTCAGAAGTCGATGAGGTAAATTCAGAGAAGAAAAGACAGAGAATCAAACCACGCCGGTTCATTTATAGTGACACTGAATCTGAAGAGGATTCATTACCACGACCACCGAAAATTTGTAAAGGTAAATAGTTACATATTGTTTATGGTTATAAGTTATAAAGGCTTTATGTTTTCAGCTATTCAGGATACCTCTTCACACACCCCAAGAAGCTGCACAAGTTCGTGTATTAGTTATGGTACATTGTGTAATACAGGAACGTCTTGTGATACCCCAGTCACTTCAGTAAATGTTGAAAGAAACCTTGAAAGCAATGCAGAGTCTCAAAGTAGTAAGTAGATGTTAATTAGGTACTATTTGCAGTATATAACCTTAATATTTGCTGAAGTGTTTATGGAACTTTAGTCCACTTCGGTAGTTCAGGGTTAATTTTTGAAGATGGCCATTTATTGTTTGCTCAATATATCTATCTTTTTACAGGTTTTCAGACTAAGCTGGTGTCACATTTAGCGCTGATAATTGAACAAAATAAGGAAATCTTGTCTCTTTTGAAAAATAGACCACTGATTGAACAGTCTTCCGTTTTAAAGCCCAATGTTCCTGTAATTTTACCAATTTACACTTTTGAAGACTTACAAATTTTGGAAAATTTTCTATCTGAAAATGAAGCCAATTGTATATCCTTGGTAAAACTTTTATAATGTCAACTGTTATATTTATTAAACTATTTTATTTTTAGAGCAAGTATCTGGGCACATTAGATAAAAATAGTGTAGTATCTGCTACCAATTCAGCATTAAGATGTTGTTTGGCTTATAAAGTAGCTAAAAATATGAGCTTTTTGGGATCAAGGAATAATAAAAAAGCCTTTAACAATAATATACTTAAAAAAGTGATCGTTGGTAAGGGTGACTAAATAAATGTATGTGATTACATATATTTCATGTAATAATTTTTACAGATTCTGTAAAACTAGCCATACCAGGTTCAACTACCAGAAGTATAGAAGACTGTATGAAAACTTGGTTAAAACGGGCTCCTAAGCACTACAAGTTGGAACAGATCAAATTGAGTAGAACCGATGATGCCATATAAAGCTGTTGTAGGCAAAAGACAATTTTATAGGAGGCTAAAGAAACGTAGGGAAATAATTTGTAAGGACTTAAATAGTGAAAAACTGCTAACTAAGGTAAACTATGAAAATGCTAATGTAAAAAATGATACTGATAATTTAAATACAGATGTAAGTGTTGGCTGTGAAACCAGTCATAATTCTTTAGGCACCCCTAATATTTTAAATTCAAATGATTGTTTGCTAAATGAAACTCTTCAATTAAATACTCTAGTTCCATGTAAACATGACACGACTGTATTTGAATTTGTACCAGAAAATTCCCAATATTCTAATAAATTAGGAATATGCCAGGAATTAAGAAATTGGGTAATAAGGTCAGGCAGTCTACCACATAATAGTGTTACATACTTACTGCATGTTTTGTCAAAGTATCATCCTGAACTACCTCTAGATTGTCGAACCTTACTCAAAACTCCAACCAAAACTTTAATGCGCCCTTTGAATAAAGGAAACTATTGTCACCTAGGAATTTCTACAGCATTAGAAAATTTTTTGTTACGCAATCCAAAATTTACTGAATCTGTAATTTAAATAGCTTTTAATATCGATGGATTACCTCTATATAAAAGTTGCAATAGTCAGCTATGGCCAATTTTAGGCCAAATAAAAAATTTTAATAGTAAACCTTTTTCTATTGGAATATTTTATGGATCTTCTAAACCGCAGCCTTTGAATCTTTTTCTTGATGATTTTATATCTGAATTAAAACATTTAATTGATAATACATTTTGCTTTAAAGGCAAATTGTATGAAATTAAAGTGTTTGCATTTATTTGCGATGCACCAGCACGTTCATTTCTAAAATGTATTAAGTCCCATAATGGATATTCTTCTTGTGAAAAATGCATCGAAGTAGGAGACTATATTGACGGTCGAATAGTTCTCAAGTCGGTTACAAGTCAAAAACGTACTGATGATAGTTTTTTGCGACAGAAAGATGATGATCATCATACAGGTATTTCACCTTTGGTGAAACTTTCAATTGGATTGGTATCCAAGTTTCCTATTGACTATATGCATACAGTGTGCTTAGGTGTAGTCAGAAAGCTGTTGCATACTTGGACAAGTGGGCCACTAAAGGTTAGGTTGTGTAGTTCTAAAGTTCAAAAAATATCTGAGACTTTAGAACATTTTTGTAAGTCCATTCCTATCGAATTTAATAGGAAATCCCGGTCACTTTCAGAACTGGCACGATGGAAAGCTACTGAATTTAGAACGTTTCTTTTATATTTAGGGCCAGTGGTTTTAAAAGGTACCATACCTGTTGCTATTTACGAACATTTTTTGTTACTGCACTGTGCGATAAGTATATTAATATCAAAACAACGCTTGTCAGATATTGGAGTAAATTATGCAGATACTCTTTTAAAAACCTTTGTTAGACATTGTTCAAAAATTTATGGTCAGATATATTTAGTTTATAATATTCATTATTTGTGCCATTTAAGTGATGATGTTCTTCATTATAGAGGTGTTACAAAAAATGAAGAAAGAATGTGAAGTCATAAAAACTGTTAAAATTAGAAAGATTCAATATCTGGGACATTTAATGAGAGGTGAGAAGTACGTATTACTGAGGTTGATTATGCAAGGGAAGATAAAAGGGAAGAGAAACCCAGGACGACGCAAAATGTCCTGGCTAAGAAATTTGAGAGAGTGGTTCGGCTGCAGCTCATTAGAATTATTCAGAAATGCGGCCAACAAAGTTAAAATAGCGATGATGATTTCCAACCTCCGCTAGGAGAAGGAACCCGAAGAAGAAGTTCTTCATTATGGTCCTCTTGACCAGTTTTCAGCATTCCCATTTGAAAATGCCTTAAATCAAATTAAACGGTTGGTCAAATCAACAACTAATCCTTTAGCACAAATATGTAATAGATTGATAGAAGCTAATAGTGTCATTTTAGAGCCGAATGAAATAAAAAAAACACAACTTAAAATGAAACATTGTAGTAGCCCTTTACTTTCTAAACACCTTTTTTCTGTACAATATAAACAGGTAATTTTCAGTGAGATAACATTGTCAATAATTTCTCATTCCAATCCAGATTGTTACATTATGTATAATTCAGATATAATGCAGATTCAAAACATAGTTTGTGATAACCAGAAATTGGTAAAGATTATAACAAGAGTATTTAAATCAAAGTCTGCCTGGTATAATTACCCTTTTTCTTCAGAGCGTTTAAATATATACCTAGGTTCTGATTTATCTGAAAATTTAACTATTTGGCCACTAAATGAAAACGAAATTGTAAAATGTATTGTCCTTCAGTTAGATGATAATCAGTGGGTATCATTTCCCATTGTACATTCATTGAATGAACATAATAAATAAATTTAGAAGCATGTGAAAAAACTTATTGTGTAGTATTTAAAATTTCTCATTATTACCATACTCTAGGCCTTACTATTGTGTTATACTAATTTGTTTATCATTTAACAGCAGTTGTATGTTTTCAAAATAAAAATTTACTAATTTACTTAGAATCAATTATTAAATGTTAATTTAGTATGTATTCTTAGGCATTATCATACTTTATCACTATTCCATACTTACCACGGTAGTGTGGTAAAGTAAAACTATTGAAACTAAGAAGAGATGTAACTTGAAGTTAATTATACAAGACAAATGTACCAAAAAATCTTTATTTTAATGTTTTTTAGTATGTTATTATTAGGTTCTGGGATTGTTTTTAAACTATGCAGGCATGTAACTAGATTATACAGGGTGTGCGATCGAAAACGAAACAGACCTAATATCTTTAAGACACTTTTAAAAAATAAAAAATGCGAGAAAAGATCGATTTTTATTTCAACGGAGATACTTATTTTTCCTAATTGCAGCATCGATACTACAACCCTCGAGCAGTTGTGTGCGAAGAACCCCTAAAATTTAAATAGTAAATGTACCAAGTGTAGCACATATTTAAAAAGGTAATTTTATGTTGAGTTCAGAAGGAACCAATATTGTGGAACAAAATTCCGATTTTAACGCCCTCTTGTGGGAAAAATAATCGTTACATAATTTAAAGTGGGACACCTCATGTGAGTTATTTTTATTGGCAATTCAAAACAAGAAATAATATTATCCAGAAATTATATTTTAAAAGTGAAATTACCTAAAAAGTTAAAGACTTAACAGGCTCGCACTTTTCAGTCTTATTTTCACTTAATATGATTTCAGGATAATATTATTTACTGCTTTGAATTGGTAATAAAAATAGCTGTAAAATGAGGTGACACACTTTAAATTACATAACGCTTTCCCAAAAGAGGTGATTTGGTATATTCTCTATTTAAATTTTAGGGGTTGTTCACGTCACTGTTCGAGGGTTGAAGTGGCGATGGTGCAATTAGGAAAAACAAGTGTCCTCCTCGAAATAAAAATAGACCTGTTTTTGCATATTTTTAATGTGCCTTTTGGTCTTTAGTTTTCGATGCCTTACCTTGTATAGTAATTATGCAAGACAAATGTTTTTAAGTCACTAAATTCTACTAAATAAATACATTGTTAATACTTCATGTGCTTGTTTTATTTATATCATAATAATATATGTGAGAATAATAATTACGTGATTCATAAGTAAATTAAAGACGAATTATTTACGTGAACTGAGGACGTATTTTTCACGTGAAAACTAATATATACATTCCCTAAAAGTAACGTGAATCAACACGTGTTTTCAACGTGAATTTCCCGAAACATTTTATTGCAATATAAGGTAAATAACACGTCTATTGAAGACGAGTTATTCACGTAATGTAAATACGTATTTTCAATGTGACATTCCAACCAAATTTTCACGTGAAATTCACTTAAGCAATTTACGTATATTGGTGACAAACGTACCCAAAATTCACGTCATTAACACGTCGGTCTGTTTGCTGGGATTGAATTATTTTTTTATATAGCTTTATTCAATATCTAAAAATCTACACATTTTGACTTAAGTGCTTTAGTCTGCCGACCCTACATATAAGAGGCCATTAACTCACTCATGGCCAACAACTGGTGCATTTACCATATAACATCAAAATAAATGTATCTTCAAATAAAATTGTGGTTAATTTTTAATATATAAAGTAAAAATCTATAACACATATTATGATTTCCACCTAAAGGTTCAAAAACAATAGTCTTTTATCGGCAATTCTCGATGGCCCACAATATGTTTTGAAGTTAATTGTTCACCTTTGATTCTGCTATCATAAAAGTCAATTATTATATGTACTTACTTATATTCTTAATTAATTGTTTGAGAGCACTAACCCACTGATGGGTTTCGTTTCTACCCTGAAATGGAAATTAGTTTAAATTCGGGTTTTGTTTCTGTTCGAACCATGCAATCAATTTGTTGGTTTGGAGATCAAGCTGTTCGGCGAGGCGGTAAAAGTTCATGAACGTTACGTAGCTACCATATTTTTAAAATTTGAATACAACAATAAGGTTAGTCAAATTATTTAATGTAGTTTCACGGAAGACGTCCTCCAATTAATTTAATTCATGTACTTGTTGGTATACTGAGTATCGTACTTTAGGTACAAATTGTTTCATAAATATACAGAAAATGTTCTTATATAAAGTTTTTTAAGACACTCCACAAAAATAACATTAGCGATTATATAAACGTTATTATTACTTTATCTATCTTTAATGGTTTACATTATTATATGATAAAAACTTATCTATTTAATATACAATTATATTGTAAGTAGTCAAGATATCAATATATAACGTCTATTAGACAAAACCTTATTTTTAATGAATCCTATCACATTGACAATTTCTCTGGCAGCCCAATTCTCCAGGAACGTCTTCAAAAATGTAAGCAGCGTAGAGTATTTAATAACTTATATTGAAAATATCTTTGATTGCGTAGGAACTAACGATATCTCATTAGGTATAAATAGTACTGAGATGGGAATTTACTATAAACGCTAAAGAAACGAAATAGTTGATAACAACTGATTGTTGATTGTTGATAACAGTTGTTATCAACAGGTCCTCGTAGACACTTCGTCTCAGGACCATTTTACTCATGTAGAGTCATACGCCGCCATGTTACCTATCCAACGGTAACTTAACCATCACAAATTAGAAATACTAATAATGTAAAACAACTTCAAATGTATAACATTTAAAGGGTTTTTACCCATATATTTTGGTGGCTACTAGCATGTACAACCGTTTGCACTGATGATGGATTGTTTAATCCGAAAACGTTTTGCAATGTGTTTGTGATAGCCCGTTTGAGGCATTTTTATATACCTTTTATAAAGGATTTTAAACAAAATTTTTTTAACCGTCTTGGTTTTCCGTCCTTCAACCACCACCGCCCTCTTCCACCCTCGTCCCTGGGGTTTTAAGGGGAAGCCCGGTGATAGGAGCGGCAATCTTTGTTGAATCTTTTTGAGATCTTAAAAATGACATTCTAAGCAAAATTCAGCTTGTTCGTATAATTTTTAGAGGTTCCGTAGCATTTTCGTCTATGATGACTGAAGTATTCTTTCCTTGCACCTTTATGTATATACAAATCGTTGAAAGCATTACAATTTGGCAAACGATATCTTGGAAATCGTAAGTTCTAGAATATTTTAAAATAAATTGTTTTAAAGTACATAATATAATATGTTTTTTTTTTATTTATGACATTTTTGTATTTATTACATATTCATTTTTATTTCACATAAACAGTTACTTAATCTTTTAACGAAACAGAATTTAAAATTTTGGTTAGGTACCAAATAACAAAAAAGAATGATATTGATTGTCATATATCGAAATGAAATATCAAACTTTTCTGAATTATTAATTAATTATCAAGGTTAACTTAATTTAAAAGAAAACTAAAATGTGGCAATTATCCGATCCATAAAACTTATATTTATGTGTAACTTTGTAATTTGTCATGAAAGCGAATCTTAGTATATTAACGAAGAACGTTTATTTTATTTAGGAAAATTTAACAAAAACTACTTTGCTTAATTGGCTGATTATTTCTTATTAATTTATTAAGTTAATAATAAAGCTTCTTACCCTGGAATTGAATACAAAAAAACACTGTTCCACAAAAACTTCAAACGATCTGGATTCGACCGATATAAGACAAAATGGAAACTGGACAAATCAAAAGCAATTATAATTAATAAAAACAGACTAGAAAATGTTTATATTATCAAGACTGTGTATATTATACAGTCTTACTAAAAGCATGATGGTGCAGAACGTCGAGCTATGAATCTTTTGAGGCATAGTATACAAGTTTATTTATAAGATTAACACATTTAAAAGCGGTACATATGAACAATACAACATAAACTTTATATACGAGAGCTTTACGAAGGTGAGATGATGTGACATGAAAATATCCTCCATAATCTACTGAAACATACTGAAAAGGACGTGTACCTGCCACTCGATTACAATGTAGATCTGCCATAAGCTGTGTGGGAGTTTTCGTGGAGAATCTGTGACACTTGACATAGTTATGAGTGACCTTTTTGACTTGAAGAAGTCCATTCAAAGGCTAGTATTTCAATCTAAAATGTGAGAGAGTTGAGCGCCAATTTGCTCTAATGAGATGTATGTATTTTTTAGCATTATAGAGCATTCCGGGAAGTAAAATTGGATGTTTTTGGACCGAACAAATATTTGAATTCTCAAGGAAACCTCCTACTCTTAGGGTAGAGCCTGACGAATTCTAAAGGGGGTTTATTGATACATACGTCAATAAAAATTGGGACCATTCCCTAGAAATAAAATGTGGGATAGAGAAATGAAGATCTGCATTTCAAAAAATAGCTAAGCTATTCAAATACCATGATTTATCAGTCCTCATTAAAATCAGGTTACTACGATGTTATATCTTTTCTATACTATTGTACAAAGTTGAGTAGTGGACTCTGACAGATGTCACATGCAAGAAAATTGAGGCTTTCGAAAATGGCTTTATCGTAGAATCCTGAAGATATCATATACCGACCTCGTTACTAACCAGGACGTTTTATTCAGAATGCAAGAAGGAAAAGAGTTGTTAACCGCAATAAAAACAGCTAAAATCGAATATCTTGGTCACGTCATGAGCAATAGCGAAATATAAGATATGGGCTGCTGCAATTAATTCTACAAGAAAAAGTGGAAGGAAAATGAGAACCAGGAAAACGAAAGATTTTCTGGCGGAAAATCTACGTACTTGGTTCAACACAACACCTACAAATTTTTTCAGAGCAGCATTTTGCAAAATACAGATACAAATCCCAAACGGATAGGCACTACAAGAAGAAGAAGAAGTTAAATTATCTGAAATTTTTATTCGTGAGTGGTTTATTGTTTTTCAATTCTGAACTTTCCTTAGAGAATTCTTTAAGTTGTAAGTAGTGAATGATAAAAAGTCTTGAGTTATCAATCTCTTCAACAGACAAGGGTCCAACAAGTCGAGATGTTTACAACCTTATATATATATATATATATATATATATATATATATATATATATATATATATATATATATATAAATATTATGGTATGATTCTTTATTGATCAGTTAAAACACACCATTAAAAGATGTAGCAAACTAATTTTTACTATTTTTAACTAAATTTTAAAATGTATTTTTGTCCATTACTTTATAAGTTATATATATATATATATATATATATATATATATATATATACAGTGTAGGTAAAATTTTAAGGTCGGTATGGTAAAATTTAACAGGATATCTAACGCAGATATAAAATCATATTTTCAACGAATTAGACAAAGATAACAATCATATTTCCCCTTCGTCTCCCCTCCTAGAATCCTTTTAACACTCATTGGCCATTGCCCATTAGTGAGACGATTAGTTCCGATCAGATATTCTCTGGTTCCGATCCTAATATACCTAAAAAACTAGAGGTGGGTCTTCTCGTTTTTTTAATTTTTATCGGAACCGTTTTTCGTAAACTGTAACTAGTTGATTGTTTACCAGTATTCAAATTAGCGAGTACACAAACATATTAGCTATTATCGTTTATGTGTATAAGTATTGAAATAAAAGAACCTAACGAAGGATATATTTATTGTAACTTGAAAAATAAATTAAATAATACAAATGGTACTTAAATAGTTACATTTACATTACACATTATTAAATCGCGAATCGTCTAAATTGACATTTAAAAACATAAGTTTTTCCACTTTTCTTGTTAATCGCGTTCTTCTTTTATTTAAAATTATACCAGATGTTAAACATGTGTTCACAAGGAAAAGATTTTGTTACAATACTACAACATTTTATGAATATAGTGGTTAAGTTACGATATACATGGCGATGGTTTTTTCACCACGGTAATGGACAGTTCCAATCTCCGTTCGAAATTGTTTGTGGGTAATATATCATCAGACAATTACATGTCGACTTCTTTTATACCTCTCGATACAGGTGTATGTTTAGATGAGTCATGTCCAATTAATTCATCAAAAATACACCATGGACTTAAGTCATCTTTATCAGTTTCTTTTTCTTGGACTGATTGATTTTCAAGATTTACTAAACTTTTCGTTTCATCCGTTTTCCATAGTTAAAGAACCAGCTTTTAAAAAGTTTGCAGGGTGGATTCCTGGATATAAACCACCAACAAGAAAAACTTTGTCAGGTTCATTACTTCAGGAATATTATGTCAAAAGTGAGCAAATTATTAGATCGCAAGTTGTTAAAGAAGTAGAAAATATCTGTATTACCTGGACATCTGGAGTAACTGAGAGTTACTTCGCATTAACAGGACAATATTTAACACAGGACAATAGTTTTTATGTCAATTTAGACTATTCGCGATTTAATAATAACGTGTAATGTAAATGTAAGTCCGATTTACTATTTGTATTGTTTAGTTTAGAACAGAATATTTAAAACAGAATATTTAAAAATTGGAGGAAATACCACAGATCTGAGGCTTGAAAACGCAGTCATAAAAGGCTGCAACCAGTATAAATATCTAGGAAGCATCATATCAGCAGATGGCAGAGTTAAGATAGATGTACAAAACCGAATAACCCAAGGGAAAAAATGCATCCGAATACTGAATTCATTACTGTGGTCTAATAAAATAAAGATGCATACCAAACTTCGCGTATACAGAGCAATTGTAGAACCAATTACCACATATGGTGCCGAATGTTGGACGATGACAAAGAATGAACGAGATAAAGTAGACGTTGTGGAAATGGATTATCTTAGACGGTCATGTCGAGTATCGAGAATGGAAAGAATCAGGAATGAGGAAATACGAAACCGTACAGGAATTAGAGATACTCTTTCAGATAGAATACAAGGAAGGCAATTACAATGGTATGGTCACGTGATGAGAATGGAGGAGGAGCGGTGGCCAAAGAAAGCCTTAATGTATGTTCCGCCAGAAAGAAGGAAAAGGGGAAGACCACCAAATTCCTGGAGAAGAGAAATTACAAAAACAATGCAATCTAGAGGCTTAGAAGAGGGAGATTGAAGAGATAGGAAAAGATGGAGGCTGAAATGCGGGAAGCGGCAATCGCCGTAGGACCCCCGTTATATGATGATGATGATTGTTTAGTTTATTTTTCAAGTTATAATAAATATATCATTAGGTAGTTTCTTTCACTTCAAAAGATATACACATAAACGATAATAGCCGTTATGTTTGTTTATGTAGGTACTATCTTACTTGAAACTACTTTTAAACAATCATAGTTACTTGTTTATAAAAATTAAAATTTTTAAATGCTTTTTAGCATTCAAAAAAATTAAAATTTATTTGGAATCCTGAGAAAACTAACAAATATTTTTGAAAAATTTAAATGCAGAATGAAAGATTACATTATTACCGAGGGCCGAAGGTCCCTTACAATAAACAAAAAGTTTTTTTAATGAGATATTTGAAATTAAAAATCACACTAAATTTTGTTTTTTTTTTTTCATCCCTATAACTTATTAAAATACACATTATAGAAGTTTTCAGGGACTTTCAGCTCTCGGTAATAATGTATTGTTTCATTCTGTGTTTAATTTTTTCAAAAATATTTATTAGTTTTCTCAGGATTCGAAAAAAATGAATGCATTTAAAAAACATTGACCCGAAATTTTGCACCTACGCTCTTAACGATAAACTAGCACGACCCACCTCTACTTCTCGTTACTCGATCTTTTGACCAAACCACCGAACGGTGGCCAAACGACTATCTAGACTAGACGTTGCCAAATAAATTAGTGTATGAATATTTTTTAATTTGGCGTTATTGTATGCATGTTTAATTGTTTATTATTTCATATTGGGAAATTATTTTGATGTTTAGATTTTTAGTTCGGAAATCGTACTTAAAATACGAAACATTAATAAATTTTATTTATATAAAACGATTTCCGAAATGGAAATCAAAATGTTATATTACAATTATTGTAAAGAAAACTTGTGGCATATTCCCAATAAAAAAAACAGTAACCTGCCATTTAAATCAATTTCGCCCAAATTTGATTATCTTGAGCATTTTATCTTCTTGATAGAACATTGTTCAAATGCAAAAAAGACAACAGGTCAAATAAAACCAATAAGTTTGGCAACGTTGAATTTCCCCTTTTTTAATATTTCCATTCGGCGATATAAAGGGCGTACCTAATATACCTCTCTCTTTTTAAACAGCTGTTTCTCACTCCATCTCACGTAAGGTCCATACCGACCATAAAATTTTTCCTACACTGTATATATATATATATATATATATATATATATATATATATATATATATATATATATATATATATATATATAAGCGAGGTTCCTACAGCCTCTGCCGTTTCTCGCATTTCGGCCGCCATCGTTTTCTGTCCATCCATTCGTCTTCTCTGATGGCTCTATCTCTCATTATGTGCCGTACTTTTTCTTCCCAGGCAACTGAAGGCCTTCCCCTTCTTCTTCTTTGTTGTGGTATGTAATTTAAAGCTTTCTTTGGCCATCTATCTTCATTCATTCGTTTCACGTGACCATACCACACTAGTTGTCTCGTTTCAATTCTATCTACACTGGAATATACAGTATTTGTCCTCCTTCTAATATCTTCATTCCTGATGTGATCTTTTTTGGATATACCACACGCTCTCCTTAGAAAATCCATTTCTACTACTTCTATTCTTTTTCTATTTTTCTGCGTTATCTGCCAAACCTCTGCACCATATGTCATAATAGGCTCTACCAAGGTTCGATAGATTGTCAATTTCGTTTTTTGTCTAATATCTTTAGACCAAAGTAGAGAGTTTAGAATGTTTACCACTTTTTTTCCCTGCTGTGTTCTGTTTTCGATGTCTCTTTTGGTAGTGCCTTCTTTAGATATTATAGATCCGAGATATTTATATTTATTGCATGTTTTTGTGTTTCTAATTTGTAACTCTGGATCTTCTTCACCATCTCCTATTTTAAGATACTCTGTCTTTGCCACTTTATAAGTTATATTTTATATTTTTGTTACTAATGTTGAGTGTCATAGCTTTTTACAAATAATCTCAACGATTATGTCTTGAAAAAAGAATTAAACAATTCCGAAAGCTAGACCAAAAGTCAAAAGAGTGTTTCTGTAACATCCCGGCCAAACTTCTGACTGCAGCCCTAATAAATATATATACCAAAATACGTTATATCCTAATAAATTTTGAATAGCGAGAAAAAATGAATTCAAGAGTATCAATCCTTGTTTACGACGTTAACTAATAAGGTTTGTGTCTTACGTAATTCTGGTACATTCACTGTGAGAGAAATTGACACTTTAAAGAAGAATTATCAATTTATGGATTTATTAGAAAATTTGGACCAATCATCTATATTTTAAAGAGGTCTGGGTTATTTATTAGACTTTTATATATTGTGGGAATGTTATCACTGATAGGCCGTATTTTATTTACCCTGTTAATAACATTTTTTTTAGAAATTATTTAAATAGAGACCATGTGAGGGCTATCAAATTATCCGAATATATATATATATATATATATATATAATTCTTTGGAGGGTAACTTTCGGGAAAGCGTCAAAACAAGGATCAGCTAGAGATGGTATAAGCCAGCTTGGTGTAGAACTTTATTCTATATGTGAAATTTTCGGTGATATGTTGTCACCTTCATCAGCACCTAAATGGAAAACCTATTATAGTACAGTGGTGGAAATCAACATTTAAAAACCTACATTGAAAATGTTCAGTTGGTCCTAGTTGTAAAAAACACTGTCACAAACATGTTAAAAATATTAAAAAATACATTTAAAATTTTGAATAAAAACATTACAAACAACAGGGTAGTTTTTCAAATACAAACACAACAAAAAATCTAAAAATTTACAACCTACAAAAACCACAAATAGAAAAGAAGAATTAATCTTCTTTTTTGATGACATATTTCTGTCAACATCCGGGTGTCATATGTAACTAGGTTATAATTTTCACTTTTGCACATCACAACCACATGGATACGAAAAGAAAGAGCCCTAGGCAACATAATAAGCAAGGAAATGAAGTCCCCTCTAAAGCACAGGTAGGTAATCTATGCATGTCATGATAAGTTCCCCACATTTTCTAGTTTGTTACTTCTTGTCAAGTCCTGTTGAAGTAGAAAGGAATAAATACAACTTAAGTTTTCAACATCTTTCTTACAGTTCATAGGAGAGCTGCAGTTATGGATGTAGCACATTTCTATGAAGTTTCTCTTAAATTGGTTGTCAACCCTCTTTAGTACTTGCACATTTTCATAGTTAGCAGTGTGTCCAGTATTCTTAATATGTTGGCTAAAGGCTGTGCTGGTGGGCTTCCTCACAACATCACTCCTGTGCAAAGCTATTCTTTTTGAGAGTTTCTGGCTGGTTTGACCGACATACACTTCTGAACAAGAACCACATGGAATAGAATACACTACATTGAAGTTATCCAGTTTTTTAACTCTTTCTGTCAGGTGAGTAAAGTATGTCCCTAATCTTTTGTAAACAGAATTTGCTATCACTATGTTGAACTGTCTGAAAAGGTTTGTGATCTGTGGTGATAAACCTTTGATGTAAGGCAATCTCCCATAGAACACTTCTACTGTTTCTCCTTCTAATGTTTGTCTTTGCTGTGTTCTAACTGTTGGCATATCTTGAAATAGCAATTTATTAAGAAGCATCTTAGGGTAGTGATTTTTTCTAAGAATCTCATACAATAACTTGATGTTCTTATTGTAGTTTGAAGGGTGACAAATTCTTTTTATTCTGTTTTTCAGACCTTTGATGATGTTAATCTTCTGTTCGTCTGGATGATACGAGTGAAAAGGCACATATCTACCTGAGAATGTTTTTTTTCTGTACCAATCTAACCTTACTGTATTGTCCTCATGTCTGGTTACATAGGTGTCTAAGAATGGAACACTATTATTTTCTTCTGTTTCAACTGTGAATTGTAGGTGAGTGTTATATGAGTTGAAAATGTCAAGAGTGTAGTTGATTTTGTCCGCAGGGACTGCACATATGAGGTCGTCTACATATTGGTAAATGAAGGGGAACTGGAAATCAACTTCTTGAGTACAGTAGTGAAGTAGGGAGTTCATTACAATTTCTGCCAAAGTAGGGGATATAGCTCCACCCATGGGTGCTCCTTTTATTTGGACATAGAATTCATTTTGAAAAGTGAAATATGTATTGTTGTATAAAAAGGTAATCAGTTTCAGGAACAAAACTTTGGGAATTGTACAGTTCTGTTCAATAAGATGGTAATTAGTTGTCAGAATAGAAACTACCAGTTCAAGAGGGATGTTGGTAAACAAGGAAGTAACATCAAAACTCACCAAGACATATCCTGAAGGTAGTAAAAACCCATTGATCTTATTTGCAAATTCAAAAGAATCTTTAATTTTGTAGGTATTATGAGAAGAAAAAGAAGTGTCAATAATACCTGCCAGATATTTAGCCAAGGATTGAGTGGGGGCATTCTTGCAAGCAATTATAGGACGTAGAAGGCACCCTTCTTTGTGAGTTTTTGGAAGTCCATAGTATGTTGGAGTGGTACCGGTGTAGTTGGTTAATTCTTTTTTTGTTTTGGTGGTAATATGTCCTTCTTCATGTAGTTGTTTTATTAGTAAGTTAGTGTTTCTTTCTACTGATGGAGTCAGATCTTTGGGGATTTTTTTATAGGAATGTGGGTCATTGAGAAGTTCAAATGATTTGGTGATGTACTCGTTTCTGTCCATTATGACTGTAGTGTTACCTTTGTCTGCTCTTGTTACTATAATATCAGGGTTGTCTTTCAGAAATTTTCTCGTTTTTGTTTCAATGGCCATGGATGGACTGATGTAATAACGGTTGGTTTTGATGTGGTTGGTAATGATATTCGTGATTTTTGAACGTTGCAAATTCTGTGAATCTGTAGGGAGTTTCTTAATACAGTACTCAATGTCTGCTAGGTATGTATACATGTCAATATCTTTCACTGAGACTGGTAGTGAAAATTTTGGACCTAATGATAGAAAAAATTTTATGTCTTGAGGCAAAGTCACTTTGGATTGATTTACCAACCATGCATTTTCATTTGTAGTTGTGAGTGAAGCTAAAGGATCTTTAAGTTGGTTAAGTTTTGAGATGTTGCTTCTGTATAGAAGTATCTAACTGTATAAAAAGAAGCAACATCTCAAAACTTAACCAACTTAAAGATCCTTTAGCTTCACTCACAACTACAAATGAAAATGCATGGTTGGTAAATCAATCCAAAGTGACTTTGCCTCAAGACATAAAATCTTTTCTATCATTAGGTCCAAAATTTTCACTACCAGTCTCAGTGAAAGATATTGACATGTATACATACCTAGCAGACATTGAGTACTGTATTAAGAAACTCCCTACAGATTCACAGAATTTGCAACGTTCAAAAATCACGAATATCATTACCAACCACATCAAAACCAACCGTTATTACATCAGTCCATCCATGGCCATTGAAACAAAAACGAGAAAATTTCTGAAAGACAACCCTGATATTATAGTAACAAGAGCAGACAAAGGTAACACTACAGTCATAATGGACAGAAACGAGTACATCACCAAATCATTTGAACTTCTCAATGACCCACATTCCTATAAAAAAATCCCCAAAGATCTGACTCCATCAGTAGAAAGAAACACTAACTTACTAATAAAACAACTACATGAAGAAGGACATATTACCACCAAAACAAAAAAAGAATTAACCAACTACACCGGTACCACCCCAACATACTATGGACTTCCAAAAACTCACAAAGAAGGGTGCCCTCTACGTCCTATAATTGCTTGCAAGAATGCCCCCACTCAATCCTTGGCTAAATATCTGGCAGGTATTATTGACACTTCTTTTTCTTCTCATAATACCTACAAAATTAAAGATTCTTTTGAATTTGCAAATAAGATCAATGGGTTTTTACTACCTTCAGGATATGTCTTGGTGAGTTTTGATGTTACTTCCTTGTTTACCAACATCCCTCTTGAACTGGTAGTTTCTATTCTGACAACTAATTACCATCTTATTGAACAGAACTGTACAATTCCCAAAGTTTTGTTCCTGAAACTGATTACCTTTTTATACAACAATACATATTTCACTTTTCAAAATGAATTCTATGTCCAAATAAAAGGAGCACCCATGGGTGGAGCTATATCCCCTACTTTGGCAGAAATTGTAATGAACTCCCTACTTCACTACTGTACTCAAGAAGTTGATTTCCAGTTCCCCTTCATTTACCAATATGTAGACGACCTCATATGTGCAGTCCCTGCGGACAAAATCAACTACACTCTTGACATTTTCAACTCATATAACACTCACCTACAATTCACAGTTGAAACAGAAGAAAATAATAGTGTTCCATTCTTAGACACCTATGTAACCAGACATGAGGACAATACAGTAAGGTTAGATTGGTACAGAAAAAAAACATTCTCAGGTAGATATGTGCCTTTTCACTCGTATCATCCAGACGAACAGAAGATTAACATCATCAAAGGTCTGAAAAACAGAATAAAAAGAATTTGTCACCCTTCAAACTACAATAAGAACATCAAGTTATTGTATGAGATTCTTAGAAAAAATCACTACCCTAAGATGCTTCTTAATAAATTGCTATTTCAAGATATGCCAACAGTTAGAACACAGCAAAGACAAACATTAGAAGGAGAAACAGTAGAAGTGTTCTATGGGAGATTGCCTTACATCAAAGGTTTATCACCACAGATCACAAACCTTTTCAGACAGTTCAACATAGTGATAGCAAATTCTGTTTACAAAAGATTAGGGACATACTTTACTCACCTGACAGAAAGAGTTAAAAAACTGGATAACTTCAATGTAGTGTATTCTATTCCATGTGGTTCTTGTTCAGAAGTGTATGTCGGTCAAACCAGCCAGAAACTCTCAAAAAGAATAGCTTTGCACAGGAGTGATGTTGTGAGGAAGCCCACCAGCACAGCCTTTAGCCAACATATTAAGAATACTGGACACACTGCTAACTATGAAAATGTGCAAGTACTAAAGAGGGTTGACAACCAATTTAAGAGAAACTTCATAGAAATGTGCTACATCCATAACTGCAGCTCTCCTATGAACTGTAAGAAAGATGTTGAAAACTTAAGTTGTATTTATTCCTTTCTACTTCAACAGGACTTGACAAGAAGTAACAAACTAGAAAATGTGGGGAACTTATCATGACATGCATAGATTACCTACCTGTGCTTTAGAGGGGACTTCATTTCCTTGCTTATTATGTTGCCTAGGGCTCTTTCTTTTCGTATCCATGTGGTTGTGATGTGCAAAAGTGAAAATTATAACCTAGTTACATATGACACCCGGATGTTGACAGAAATATGTCATCAAAAAAGAAGATTAATTCTTCTTTTCTATTTGTGGTTTTTGTAGGTTGTAAATTTTTAGATTTTTTGTTGTGTTTGTATTTGAAAAACTACCCTGTTGTTTGTAATGTTTTTATTCAAAATTTTAAATGTATTTTTTAATATTTTTAACATGTTTGTGACAGTGTTTTTTACAACTAGGACCAACTGAACATTTTCAATGTAGGTTTTTAAATGTTGATTTCCACCACTGTACTATAATAGGTTTTCCATTTAGGTGCTGATGAAGGTGACAACATATCACCGAAAATTTCACATATAGAATAAAGTTCTACACCAAGCTGGCTTATACCATCTCTAGCTGATCCTTGTTTTGACGCTTTCCCGAAAGTTACCCTCCAAAGAATTGTATTCTTAGCGTCGTTACACACACTCTATTTATATATATATATATATATATATATATATATATATATATATATATATATATAATATATATATATATATATATATATATATATATATGAGTACTAGTAATAGTTAATCTATTTTGTAAGATCTGCAGAATATTTTGTGTCAAAGTAACACCTAACAAACAAAATAATTGTATTTAATTCCAGGCCCGAAATTTTTAATTTTTGTTGTATTCGAGCAATCCTACGTTTTGAAGTGACTAAATAAGGCGTACTGATTGATCATTATACAGTATTCTGCATTATTCATTTATCAAAATCCTTATCTAAAACTAAGCAACGTGGAAAACTCTATTGTGGAATTGAACTAAAATTTTTCACTAACTTGTCTCACTCTTACAACAAAGCAGGGTCGCTTATAAGTTCATCCCATAAAAGAGTTGCAAGCCAAAGCTTCTGCAACAATAATTTAGCTGCCGAGATACATGGTGAGATCGTGTAATCACATTTAAGATTTTTCTTTTTGTAAGTGGAGGCTCGAAATCCATACACGGAGGAAAGAAAGAAAATTTATCTTCTTTCGAAGACCATTTAATGCCTAACAATTAAGAATATGAATTTTTTAAATTTTAATTTTACTTAAGAGTATGGATTGAGGTTGTGTCGATTTTTAAATTCAACATTGTTAAAATGTATATAATGTAGAGAGTAATTACGCCTTCGTAACAGTAAAGAAAGTTGTGAAAACAGTATCTTCAGCTCCTTGGGATTGTCTGCAACTCTGTGAATTTTGGCATAAGTAGAGCATAAAAGAGTATGTGATGCGAGTAGTGCATCTGAGTTGTTTTCTGTGATATGCTTTAAAACACGTGTTGCGAGAAAGGGAGAGCAGTTTAAGCCAAAAGGAAGTCGAGTCAATTGGTTACATTTGAGAGGATCTCTTTAGTTATCACCCCACAGGAAATTGAACAGATGTCCATCGTTCTCCAGTAGACTAATTTGCATGTACATAGCCTTTATGTCACAGATTAGTGAGTGGCAGGGTACGAAATCTAACGATAGTTTGAAATAGGTCCGGTTGGCATTCAAAACCTTTGTGTAATACTTAATTAAGTGAGCATTTTGCAAAGTTAGAACTTTTGGGATTAAATACTAGAAAGTGGGGTAGAAAATAATTTTTCTTATTTTGAGGAGTTTTAATGACGAATGTAATTTATTAATGTTTTTCTTTTGAGAACGATTTCCGAATTAAAAATTGAAACGTCAATAAACTTATTTTAAACTTGTGGCTTATTTCCGTTAAAATAGTAACCATATTTAGTATATATTAAAGGTGAATTATACTTTAAAAAAGCAAATCCTGACAAAACTGTACCAAACGTGAAAATAATACTACAGATGAGAATAATCGTTCAGAACGATTTCCAAAGTGGACATTGAAACGTCAATAAACGTACTTTAACCTTTGATTGTGGCCTATTCCCCATTTAAATAGTAATAAATTTAGGTGTTTGTGAAAATCTTTTATCTTATCGAACTATGTTGCGTACACTACTCAGGACCTTGTTTTGAAATTTTTGGACATCTATAATGTGTTTCTCTGCACACCCCTTGAGTTATATGTCATAAATTTAGAGTAACTGTATGATTAATTTATAGATTAATAACTTACTGTATACTGACAGTTTACTGGTCCCAGTGCACTACTTTGAGGAACATCCTCTTTAAGGCTCATCCTCGAAAATCCTAACGGTAAATTTGAGTTTTCTATCTCTATTTAAAAAATTTCTTTCTTTACGAAAACAAAATCTGTTCATGAAAAGTAATATC
Source organism: Diabrotica balteata (assembly GCA_918026665.1). Lineage (NCBI taxonomy): Eukaryota > Metazoa > Arthropoda > Insecta > Coleoptera > Chrysomelidae > Diabrotica > Diabrotica balteata. The sequence goes on along the minus strand of OU898278.1, from coordinate 76,399,597 downwards.
AGAGAACTTTCGTAGTTCTCTGGTAATATTCTAAACTTCGTTTAGATATCTCTCTCAAGCCCAGGTCAAAAATGCGTTCATCTTTTACTCGAGCCGATTATACACCGGGACAACCCCTGCAGTGACAGGTTTTGGCTTACAATAAAACCATAAATCTCTTTAGTGGTGTTTTGAGTAAATATAATAACAGATCAAAGTAATATAATCTATTCATAAATTTACAACGTAACAAATGTACATACATAATTTATTTGTTATTTTTTTAAGGAAAAATTGGCTGTCTGAATTTTAACGTAGATTAAAATTTACGGAAAATAAAAATTATAAAAAAAGATTATTATTATATATCATAAAAATTTGATTAGTATCACGATCATTAAAATTGATAAAAAGAAACGATATAAATATAGAATTATGTCTAATGTTTCTTCAGAAGGCGTTTCAAATAAAAATTATAATAAAAATCGTATCTGATTAGTATCACGATCATTAAAATCGATAAAATAAAAATATATAAATATATAAATATGTCTAATGTTTCTTCAGAAGGTGTTTCAAATAAAAATTATAATAAAAATCTTGAAATTTTTGTAGCATATTTTCCCTCAGTTCCATATATTTATCAAACTTTTCGAATAAAATATTTTTTGGCGTCCATACCGCAAACTAACAGTATTCTCTATTCGATATAAATAACAAAATAACTGTCCTTGCACTGGATAGTAACAGGAATCAGTTATTTTTAAAATTTCTTGAAGGAAGGAATAATTTAGTCACGCTATCATTTCCAATTTTGATTTTTGATATTGAATTTGATAGGTTGTGGTTTATTACACCAAAATCTAATAAAATATAACATGACACAAGAAATAGTTTTAGAATAAATTTGATGTGTTGTTTATTATCATCCAGTAAGAGACTAATTGACCTTTTCCTTTATTTTTTGTTTGCTGTAGAGCACAAATGTCTATTTCTTTCTCTTTCAACACTTAGGTTATTTCTTGGTCCCTTGAGTTGAGTGATCTGATATTCCAAGTAATTCTCATCTGGGTTTTGGATGTTTTTCGCTTGTCCTTATTTCTTGCCGTAGTCGTCTTCACAGTATCAATCCGGTTCCGAGACTGTACATTGTTTCTTTGAGCAGTATTTGATTTTACGATTGGTAGGTGGCTAACCAATTAATATAACTAATTAAATTTCATATTCAAATACTGCAAAATATTTGGTTATTACTCTGAGCTCATGTAAAGAAGAAAAGAAAATAATAATTCTGATTGAAATACAAAAAAAATGTACTGGATGATTGACCAAAACTCTACGCTGTTTCTATATAATAAATTATTTTTATATAAGCAAATAATGAAACAATAATATTATTATAAAAACAGTAGAAATATTTAGAAGGAAAATGTCACTAATCAACAGAAAATATTTCTATTCATATAAAAATTTAATAAAATTATAGGTACTTACTGCTTATTTATATAAAATTTCCTATTTTAAATACAATAAACACACTGGTTTGTCAAAAGTCGGAATAAGCCCTAATAATGTTATTCAACTTTATTTATCCTCCTCCGAGGGTTTTACCTACCTGGCGAGAATCCAGAAGCTACCGACAAGGACAGCCTGTGCTGACGGAGAGAAAATTGCATTTAGCAGAAATTTGAAATTTTTTAAAAGTTTATATCAAATAGCTGCTTTGTGTTACACTTTATGTTAAAAATAAAAACAGATTCGGAAAGTGGGTCAAATTCTGTAGTGCCCTATTTCAAAAAAAAAAATTTTACGTTTATTTTAACCAAAAATATTTGAAAAAAAAATTGTTTAAACAATTTATTAATTTACAACCAAATAGTGCACTAGAACTTTTTTAGACCTTCCATATAAAAAAAGAATCATCTCAATATCTGCCATAGTTTTTGCGTTATTTGATATAAACTTTTACATTGGAATTTACCTATGCCCAGAATCGCGAGGATCGGCCTTAATTTCTCTTATTTTAAACTACATATCTTATTGCGTGACCCTAAACATTCTTTCTTATGGCGGAAGGTATTTTTGTAGTTTATAATAAGCCCTGCGTGCAAGACTTTGTCAAATGACCAGACATCTTCAAGTAATATAGGAAAGCATACAAGTTTTTCTTATATGCTTTCTCAATAAAATCAGTTATCCTGTGGATATAATCAATTGTTAAGTGTTTTTTTCAGAAACCACAATGATGTAAAGAAATTAGATTTTTGCTCTCTGTTATTGGTTTTGACAACAAACAACTGCGAAATTGTTGACAAGAGTAATATTGACTTATATAAATATATCAAATTAGGTGGTTTCCCTGGTTTCAGTATCATAATAATTTCAACCATATTTCAAGCATCTGGCCTGTGTTTTATTCGTGTGCTGCACTTATAATATGCGTTAACTTGATTATTGCTTTTTTGGTAAGTGGTTTTTTAAGTACCTCGCCAATTATTAGATCGTATCCCGGAGCTTTTTTAGAACCAACATTTGTTTCTATTTCTTTTGCAACTTGCTTAGGAGTTACTAGTTTGATTTGTGTTTGATATGAATTTGGTCGACATCATTATGTATGAATTTATTTTATTCTAGTTCAAAATTTTTTGTCTAAATGGATAGCAAAAGTATCCGTTTTTTGCTGTCTCTCAAGTGTTATCTGATGTTTTAACAGAAAGGCAGTAAGTATATTATTTTTTTAATATTCTTGTCGATTTCCAGGGGGAATATTTAGTTCTTTTGTCATTAGCTAATTCTATCAAGTATTTGTTTATAGATTCTTCTTTGTATTTTTGCATTTCTCGACGTAGTCTTTGGGCGGCTTTGTCTTCTTCTTCTTACGGTGCCTATCCGTTTCGGATGTTGGCGATCAGCATACCTATCCTAACTGTACTTGAAGCTATTGGAAATAGTCTGGTTATATACGTTGACGTGAAGAATGAGTTGGAATAAGCCACATCCGTGTTTATTTTTCATAACATGGACAATATATTCTAATTTTCGACTTCTCGACTTATATCTGATATGCGCGACATTATTTTTTGTAAACCATCTAGGCTATCTTATAGCCTATATTATCAGCATATCTTATATTTTTTAGCCGCACTTCGTTAACTAAGAAGCCTGCCTCTAGTTGTCCCAGTGCTTGCTCGAAAATACGCACCGAGTACATGTTAAATAGCACTGGAGACAGAGCGCATCCTTGTCTCAATATTGACTGAGAAGATAGATGGACTGGGGGCATCGGCGCGTGGCGTTTGGATTGCTTCCTGACGCAGATGCTCACAGAACATAATTGCTTCAAGGATACCTTTACAGATTTGGAAAGGCAGAAAATGACAAATGCTTGTACTGTGAAATATCGGACACTGTTTCACGCACTCTATTGATATGCGATAGATGAAAAGACGAGAGGAGCCTGCTTGAGAGGAAGCTAGGAAGTAGGGTGCAATCAGTCACGAAACTGGTGGAGGAGATGCTTAGGTTGTCAGGACGCATCATTGGAAGCAGTTCAGAGATATATAAAGAGAACATTGAAGAAAAAGAAACAAACAGAAAGGCGACCCGAAGGAAGGCACGGGAGAAAAGAATTCAGTCATAGTGTGCGAGAATGCGTGAGCATTGTGCGAGAATGCGTGAGAAATATGCATAAATAAGAGATCGAGTGAATGCCGTGCTGATGTTCCATCTCAAACAGAGCGGTCCTGCCTCTAATTCACCACTGAGAAGGGTGTTTTTTAGCAGTTAGGTATCTGGCA